>CM053030.1:308806573-308864073 GCA_028564925.1 Lithobates sylvaticus | reverse complement strand
AAATTTCCCAGCTCATACACAAGCAAGATTATATGGAAAACAGACTTAGGAGATGCAATCTCGGATTTATCGGCTTGCCTGCAGTAGCGTAAGGAAATGATCCAACAACGTTCCTGGAACAGCTCCTTGTTGCCACCTACAGTCGTGAAGCCTTCTGTCCCCCCCGCACATTCATCGCCAAGTTTTTAAATTTTAAAGACCGGGACACGGTTCTGAGGTTGCCTAGAGAGAAGGGCAAGATTACACTTGGGAATTCCAGAGTTGCAATCTTTCCGGACTTCGCTGATGTGCAGCGTCGCCGCCAAAGCTTTACGGAGGCGAAGAGGAGACTCAGGATCAAGCATCTCAAATACTCCATGCTCTTCCCGTCACACCTCAGAGTACAGAGGGTGTTTTTCTTCGAGGATCCAGAGGAGGTTCTAACCTGGCTAGAACGCCCTGACCCATCCAGAAGAGCATTTGAATGACAAATTACTACCCGATGACGCCCCGGCTGGATAACGCTCCCTGTAAACCACTGAGACACTCATTCTCTGAAAGCCAGAGGACCTGGTATGTCTGTACTCCTCCCTTTTTATATTTTTTATCCCCCCCTTTGATTGTCAGCCTTTATACCTGGCCCCTGGCCCCTATAGAGCCAGGGTCATCCCCCGAAAATCCCCCTTCTGTGTCCGCTTTGCTGGCGAGTTGGAGACTGCACTATTATCAATCGGCTCTCTACAGTCACTATGATTTTTTTTTCTTTTTTTTCATACTGAACTATTGGGGACATGAACATGGAGCAAGATCAGTCCTACACCATACCCGTTTAGTGCAGTGATTTTTTGCAACTTATCTCCTGGATCCCGGATCGTTTTTGCCCACATGTATCCCACACTCATAGGTGTGCGCAGCCTATTGCATTAGGGAGTGCACCCTAAAGCTCAAACAGGTGTGTGTGTCTACATATATATGACCCGGGCACATCGATCTCCCTTCCAGCACAGTGAAAGAGAAGAGCGTAAACACTTCTCTTATGGCATAACCGGCAAGAGGGAGATCTTTCCCATCTGCCTGCTGGCACATAGAGTGATAATACTAAAGCACATGGGGTGATTGCCCACACTGCATCTGCCGCTTATGCTGCAGTTGCGGTTGACCGTATGTTGTTGGGTCATGAATCTCCAAGGTCCCCGGTTTAAGCTCATTGCTACAGCTTTATTATCTGATAGCAAGTTCCATTACTATGACACCCTTCTGATTGCTACCACATGTTTTGTTTTGGGTTGTGCCCGCTTCAGTTGGGGAGGATGCAGGGCGGGGTTGGTCAATATTCTCTTGTTAAAAGGCAATACAAGTACTGTTATGGAGACTTTGTTATCACTGAGACGGAACAATATTAATATGTACATGCAATATGTTTCATTGCAATCACGACTATTATAGTAAATTTGGTGCATAAAATGGCTTGTCCTGGAGATAGCTGGGCTGGGTTCACTTCTGCGCATTATTTCCCCCCCCCCCTGTTGAATGGCCACACTAAAATTACTCACCTGGAATGTTCGCGGGTTGGGTGAGTGAAGAGGTCTGCAGTGTTTACATTTCTTAAAAAACAGAGAGTGGATGTGGTGGTATTAGTTGACTCATATAGACGGCTGGCTTAAGATGGCACTCAAGCAGCCGTGGATAGGATGGGCGTACCATTCAACCCACTCATCTCAAGCTCGCAGGGTCTCGATTCTGATTGCCAAGTCAGTACATTTCGAACTTTGTGATATACATTCTGACTCACAAGGACGTTATGTATTTCTCTCAACAAAGATATATGGGGAGCCATTTCTGATACTAGCATTTTATAAACCCCCCTATTTAGCTCTGTTATTGTTACTGAGGGTCTGATGTTCATGGCTCGTCATCCTTCGACACCGGCGATCTGGCTGGGAGATTTTAATGCCACTTTGAACCTGAGTCTGGACAGACCCCAGCCAGTACCGCCGCGCAATCCAATCCCATCACACTCCAGACTTATTTCTACATTTAACCTTATTGACACCTGGCGCCACAAATTCCCCCTTAAAAGAGCCTATTCATGCTTCTCGGCCTCCCACAATACTATGTCCCATATTGACTTCGTACTTATAACTGCTGCCCTTGCTCCACAATTGTTGAAGGCAGAATTCTCCCCCAGGCTGCTTTCTGACCACAGCCCCTATTGGGTTACCCTCTCCATCACAATAGACAAATCCCCCACCCCTATAGCGGTTAAATCAGTTTTGGCTATCCTTATTGTCAGAGGATGACGAGCTTATACATTCTTGGACTACCTTTTTTACAGAAAATATGGATTCTACCTCTCCAGACATGGTCTGGGAATCCTTTAAATTGCATGCCCGCATGATCTTGACCTCCCGAATCAATAGATTCAAGGCTGACTCTGCTGCTGCCCTCGATAGAGCTTTGCGTGCTATGTCAGCCGCTGAACAGCTGTATGTAACTGACCCATCCAATCTGGGAGCCGATCAGCTTCGATTGCAAACCAGGGTAGTGGATCAGCTTCAGTATGAGGCAGCCATGCGCAAACTATTCTTTGCTAAACAGAAGTTATTCAAACATGGGGAAAAAGCAGGCAAGCTGCTAGGTTATCTAGTTCACAGCGAAGACAGACCCCCCACTGTTATCTCGCTCACAGACCCTGATGGAGGTGCGATCACAGAACCACAGGCAGTTACCAACCGGTTTAGGGACTCACAACAGTGCACATCTCAAGAGATTAGGTCAGATGACCAACTGACAGATCTACTTGCGGGAATTAAATTCCAGAAATTGACAGACACCCAGGTTACCATTTTAGAAGCCCCCCTCACTGCTGACGGAGTATAGCAATTGCCAGTTTTCACAGATCTAAAGTTCCCAGATCTGATGGACTGCCTATAAAATTCTATGCACAATATAGCGAACTACTCACTTCTAAATTGTTAGCACTCTATACCCACCTCTTTAAAACTTCTACCCTTCCCACCTCATTTAACCTCAAAAGACTCTATATCAACCTGCAAGCGACACATGCCGATGTCGGCTCCCGAGTCATTGTGGCCTTGGACACAGCTAAGGCATTTGATTCGGTGGAGTGGCGGTATCTCTGGGGATGCCTCAGGGGGTTTGGCCCAAACTTCAAATGGGTCCAGCTCTTATACCAGGCCCCGAAAGGTAGGTTATTTGCCAATGGTTGGACCTCTCAACCCTTTGAAATTACCAGAGGCACTAGGCAGGGATGCCCCCTATCCCCCCCTGCTATACGCCCTGGCAGCTGAGCCCCTGGCAATCCCTATAAGGGACAATCCTATGATTCACGGTCTCCACCTTGGGCCACTTGTCGAGAAAATCAGCCTTTATGCAGATGATACACTGCTCTATTTAGCCGATTCTGACATTTTCTTACAAACAGCGTTGCAAACTATTGAAAATTTTGAATCTTTCTCCGGTCTTAAAATTAACTGGGACAAGTCCCAAATATTGTCCATAGATAGTCCCCCCCCCCCGCTCCCAAACTGCAAAACCACCTACCGTTACACCGTGTCAGTTCTATTAAATATTTGGGGGTATCCGTTTCCAGGTCACCAGCCGATTACATTTCCCTAAATTTAGAACCCCTTTTCACCACTCTAATCAAATCCAAGATCCAAGTGTGGGCCCGGCTACCGTTGGGAGTGTGGGGGCGCGTTAACATTATGAAAATTATTCTATTACCCAAGATATTATACATGCTCTGGCACACGCCTATATACATACCCTTGAAATACTTCAAATTAATAGAGACTCTGCTTAACCACTTTAAGACCAGCCTCCTTTTGGATTTTAGGTGTTTACATGTTTAAAATTTTTTTTTTGCTAGAAAAAAAAAAACTTAGAACCCCCAAACATTATATATTGTTTTTTTTTCTAACACCCTAGAGCAGGGATCTCAAACTGGCGGCCCTCCAGCTGTTGCAAAACTACAAGTACCATCATGCCTTTGCCTGTGCCTGTGGGAGTCATACTTGTAACTGTCAGCCTTGCAATGCCTCATGGGACTTGTAGTTTTGCAACAGCTGGAGGGCCACCAGTTTGAGACCCCTGCCCTAGAGAATAAAATGGCGGTCGTTGCAATACTTTTTTTCACACCGTATTTGCGCAGTCTTACAAGCGCACTTTTTTGAAAAAAAAAAAAAAGACAACAGTAAAGTTAGTCCAAGTAAATTGATACCTAACATGTCACGCTTCAAAATTGTGCCCGCTCGTGGAATGGCATCAAACTTTTACCCTCAAAAATCTCCATAGGCGACGTTTAAAAAATTCTACAGGTTGCATGTTTTGCGTTACAGAGGAGGTCTACGGCTATAATTATTGCTCTCGCTCTACCGATCACGGCGATACCTCACATGTGTCGTTTTCATATGCGGGTGCTACTCACGTTTTTTTTTTCTTATTTATTTTTCTTGATTTTATTTATTTTTACACTGTTTTAAAAAAATATATAATTGGCTCAATTTTATTCCTATTACAAGGAATGTAAACATCCCTTGTAATAGAAAAAAAGCATGACAGGTCCTCTTAAATATCTGGGGTCAAAAAGTCCTCAGATCTCGTATTTGGACTTAAATGCAAAAAAAAAAAAAAAAAATAAATAAAAAAAAAAATGACATTTGCAAAATGTGCCTTTAAGAGGTATGGGCGGAAGTGAAGTTTTGACGTTGCTTCCGCCCTGCTATGGTATAGAGATGGGTGGCGGCCATCTTAGCCTCACTCGTCTCTATACCCAAGCCACAGACAGGTCCCGATCGCCTCCTCCACTGCCGTCGGCTCCTGTAAGCGGCGGAAGGCGCGGCGGGAGGGGGGGGGGGCACCTCTCCCGCTGCCGATAATGGTGATCTTGCGTCGAATCCGCCGCGATGACCATTATCGGAATTACGACCGGCGCCTGAAAAGATGGATATCTCGGTTGTGGCAGCAGCTGCTGCCGTTACCGAGCTATCCCTCTTCAAAATCAGGACCTACATAGTCATCCGCTGGTCGTAAAGTGGTTAAGACGTTTGTCTGGGGCAACCAGAGGCACAAACTGGCTTGGAAAGTATTTAAAAACCCCACTGACTTAGGTGGAACAGCACTTCCAGATTTTAACATGTACTATCTTGCGTCCCAGTTGTCCCAGATGTACCATATCGATGAAACTGATAGGCTCCGGTTCAATACGCTTCTCTGTCCACAATGGGCCCAACACACCACAGATCTCCTAACAGCAATTGCCGTGGGTTGGGGAGGTGGCGAATCTGAGGGGAACCATAAGTTACTTCTATATCACTAGAGATGCATATGGGACATCACTAATAAGCTACTTAAGATCCCCACATTCAATGATTATACCCCTCTCTGGCACAATAAGTCTTTACCTGAATTTCATCTGATTCCAGATACAGAGGTGTGGAGCAGGAAAGGGGTATATTATTTGCACCATATAATGTCTGAAGGGACCCTTAAAACTTTTGAAGAATTCCAAAATCAGTATATGCTCCCTAGATCCATGTACTACAGATTTCTACAACTACGCCATGCAGCACGCTCCCAGTTTTCCCCGGCCCCCCAGCAACCTGTAATGTTCTGGGGACCGTGATCAAGGGATCGGACCCACGTCGGCTAATTTCAGATTTCTACAGTATGCTCCATACCCCATCGGCTACTGTATTAGCATATAACCTTAAGCCAAGATGGGAAAGGGATGTGGGGCCACGGAAGGATGAGGAGTGGAGCGAGGCGCTTGATGCCTGCAAGACCGTTTCCCCTAAGCTATCCAAGGCTATCGCAATTACACCAAGCGTATTTTACCCCTCTCATAGTTGCCCGTTTTAGGCTTGAAACCACTGCAAAGTGTACGATGTGCACACAAGAGACAGGTACATTTTTCCATTTGCTCTGAAAGTGTCCCATGCTTCAGGATCTATGGAAACAGATCGTAGACTTCCTCCATGACAATATGGGCTCCCCTCTGTCCCTAGACCCTAAACAATGCCTATTGGGCATTTTCCCTGGCCCCAACCTTGACAAGTTTACCAAACTGTTTCTCCATGAGACACTCTTCTCAGCTAAGAAAATCATAGCTCGACAATGGATGAGATCCACTCATCCATGGGGGGAGCTTCACTGAGTGTAAAGCGGATGTAAATATTAACTTCCCGTACAAAAAATGTATGCATCTTAATAGAGGCTGTCCTGATGAGTATAATAAAATCTGGGACAGATGAACCCTTTTGGAATGATATGGATTTCTGAACAAATTGGCCATAAAATGTGATCTGATCTTCATCTAAGTCACAACAATAGACAATCACAGTCTGCTTAAACTAATAACACACAAAGAATCAAAGATACTTTTTCCACCTGCACTGTGAATGTTTATATGGTGTGTTCAATAAAAACATGGTAAGATTTAATTCTTTGTGTTTTATTAGTTTAAGCAGACTGTGATTGTCTATTGTTGTGACTTAGATGAAGATTAGATCACATTTTATGACCAATTTGTGCAGAAATCCATATCATTCCAAAAGGGTTCACATACTTTTTTTTGCAACTGTAACTAGGTCCTGCTTTCGATGGGGAGTTTGTACATGTTTTCAACCTGGCCCCTTCCTCATTCAGTAACATCTGTATGAAGTCTTCAAGATGTATTTACACCAAACCCATCTGTGTTAATATACGTATCTACCGTCTCTGTTGGATTTCTCTGTTACTACTATCGCCATGTGACTTGCAATGTTATGTTTCACTTGTACAGTGTTCAATAAAAAAAACGTTTTAAAAAAAAAAAAAAAAAAACCTGCTGGTCATTAGGAGCCTTAAAGTGAGTCACTGACAGATCCATTGTGGGTATAAATCACTGTTTGACAAATTCCCTCTTAAAAAGGGACCATTCCAAAATGCTCTCCAGTGACGCCCAGGGCTCTTCAGAGTGCTTCCACTCTGCACAGACTGAATAGCAGGTGTAATGAAAAGATCTTTCCAGCAGGGCTTCTGAAAGGCCCAGGGCTGCACACAGCTGGCTAATCTTGTAGATGCAGAGTAGTGTGTGCTGTGTCAATAAGAACCAAAACAGTCTCTTGTAGAAGACTGCAGTGTCTCATTAGACATAGACTGTGGGGACTCAGAGTCAGATATGACCACTGCAACCAGTGGCCCAGCTTGTTTTAAGGCCAGAGGGAGAACATTATTTGCCTCCTCTTGGGAAGGCGTGGAAGTCAGTATGTACAAAGTATGGGGTCAATTTGGCCATAAAGTCTTGTTACTGCAATAGAAATCCCCCGATGACAGGGTAAGGAACTTGGCCTCACATAACAAAGCTAAGGGAGACTTCAGGTGAGGTGGAACCCAGTCACCATAGGGTCACTGGATTCAAGATTTCAAACATCAGTGCCCTTAGAGTGTGAGCTGAAGGTCAGCCATAGCACTGGGGCTGTGTCCTCTGTTGATGCAATCATGTTTCAACTGAGTTGGTGATGCACATAGGTTCAAGGTATGTGGCAAAGCCTCAGGTACTTGCATGCCCAGACACCTGGAGGCTGATGAGGGTTGAATGGCCTGAGGTGATCAGATTCACTGTAGGTGGGCTGTAGGAATAGACTGGAGATTGAAGTTCAGCATGGCTCTGTTGTAAAGAAGTAGCAGCAGGAGAATGCTTTCAATACACTTAATGACTAGCAAGAGTGCGTGACACTCTGCCCAGCAGATGATGTCAGCACTCAGTCCTTTAACAACAATAACCCTTTCCATTGCAAAACCAGTGATAGCAAGACATCTAAAAAAGGTTCCCAATGGTGCAAAATAATAGGATTTTTCCTACAGCTTACCAGTAAAATCGTTTTCTTGGAGTACATCACAGGACACAGAGCAGTCATTACTTTCTGGGTTATACGCCACCTACTAGTGAATGGACACTGGTAAATCAAATAAGAAGTCCTCCCCTATATAACCCCTCCTGCACAGGAAATACCTCAGTTTTGTAGCAAGCAATAACCTTCCCAGACAAGAGCGGAGGGATCTCTGTGTCCCGTGATATACTCCAAGAAAAGCTGTAGGAAATATCCTATTTTCTTTATCGTACATCACGGAACACAGAGCAGTCATTACTATCTGGGATGTCACCAAGCAATGCCCTTGAGGGGAGGGAGACACCATCACAGAAACTGCCACCATTACTGTTTGTAATACGCGAGACCAAAGGCAGTCTCCTCCATGTTTTTGATATCCACCTGGTAAAAACCCTGTGGATGTATAAACTTAAAGACCAAAATATCGGTCTTGCACACCTGGACCACTGACACCTGATGGAGGATGGCCCAAGGTACTCCCACACACCTGGTAGAGAATCTCTCCCCAGAAAAAAATTGGATTTTGCCCTTTAAAACCATAGGCATCCTTGATAAACTGGCAGAGCCACTGCTAAACATTCGACCTGGATGCTGCCTGTCCTTCCTGGGCTCTTCTGGCTGCACAAATCAGGATTCCTGACCTGTGCCAACAACTCAAGTAGACCCTGAGCATCTGAACTACCTCAAGAGTAGGTAGCGATCTTTCTCCTGCCGACTGTGGATTAGGAGAAAAATAAAAAAGCAAGACACTGTCCTGATTCAAGTGAAAACTAGAAACCACTCTAGGCAATAGAGATGGATGAGGACGCAACATCAACTTATGACGCGAGACCATAAACGGCTTCTTGCACGAAAGAGCCGCCAGCTCTAACACTCCACTTAGTGAAGCGACAGCAACGAAAGAAGCCATCTTCAGAGATAAGGGACAAACAGTCTCCCAATTGGTTAAAAAAATGGCCTCTGCAAAGACAGCCATGAGCGATTCCCAGTCCAAAGGACACAAGAGTGGCCTGATTATCTACGCTACAAGCTGTATGAAGTAAGAATCAAGGAGTGAGAAACAATGGCATCTGGAAAAAATGGATAGGGATGAACTCAAACTCTTAATGGTATTTAAGGCCAATCTCCTTTCCCCTACTGATTGGAGAAAGAAAAGAAAATTCCCCACTCATATTCCACTTCCTGGCTTCCCCCAGGAAAAAAATATTTCCAAGTCCTGTAATCGAGGTTCCCTGAAACCAGCTTCCAGGAGCTAAACAGTGTGAAGATACAGGACTCAAGACCATTAGATCCTGCTGGACTTGGAGTGTTCAAAGAGCGACCCCCGCAAGTCTCGCTATGTCAGCGTACCAAGCCCTCCTGGGCTAATTCGCTAACACTATTATCAGTGTTGCCACTTTCCAGATTCTTTGCAAAAGATGTGGGAGAAGACGAAACAGAGGGAAGGCATCAAATAGGGGAGAACTGGTCCCTAAGGTGTTACCAGTGCACCTGCCCCTATTGCCGGTGGGACTTTCATCCCAGACACAAACTGTTCCAACTTGTTGTGGAAATTGGAATCTAGTAGATCCACCTGCAGATTTCCCCCTGCCATTATTCTATACCTGGAGTATGTACTAGTGATAAAGACAGCACTTGTACTGTCTCAGACAGAATGTGGTTCCTGAGCCACCTGACTCCTGGTGGTTGATATATATGCCTGCAGAGGCATTTCTGGATTACACCTACAACTGGTTTGTCCCAACATTCGGAGCAAGGCATACTGGCCAAAAATCCAAGATGTTGATGGGCAGTACTTTCTCCTGTGGAGTCCACTGAACTATAGCCACCTTCAAACCAACTGGATAAGCTGGCATCAGTGGTTATCTTCCCCATCCTATTTCCAGATTTCCAACCATCAACCAGCAACTTTAGCTCTGCAATACCCTGGGAACAGAGCCCTCTGGCAATCCAATGCCTGGATTTTCATGTTCCAGACAGAGAGAATGATCCTCTACAAAAGACCTGGAGTAGTACAACTTCCTCCTGCAGAACTGTATCAAGGATAATCTGGAACAGACTGATTCCTGAACAAAGATTATTGAGGTATACTGAGATTGTCACATCTGTGTTTTCAGCAAGTCAAGCACTGGCTGGGAGCGTGAAGAGTCACCAAAAAAAAACATGGCAGTTTGCAAAAAACATTGATGAGCCTGGAAAAAATGGCACATAAAGATATGCGTCATGATTATAGACCAAGAAATCTACCCCTCGCAAAGGTCAACTCTAAATGGGCAGAGCCTATCTGAAACAGGAGGATGTCCAGTGGCTTAAGCTCTAAGCTAAACCTTATGTCCACCTTTCGGTTTTGGGGCCGCTACCTGTTGAGGTTTTTGTTTTTTTATAATGAGCCCATACCTTCTGCTTCAAGAGTCAGATGCAAGGCAAAAGACTGACAACACTGTGGCAGACCCCGAAGGCCAAAAGAGGCATACCTAACCTATCAAGCTTTTGCTGGCTAAAGATGGAGCAAAACCACCTCAGGGACTGCCCCTAAGATATTCTGGCCTGAGATTCTCTCAAAACAAAGCAGTCTCAGATGCCTCCCTCACACAGGTGGGGAGAAGCTTACAGAATCTTGTATTCCTGGGAAGTCTCACATTTATATACTAACCAGGCTTGATCCTGCTTAGGCTTTGATCAACAGGCATGATCAAGGTGATGCGGCCGGAGTCCATCTGATGAAAAAGGAATGCGTCAGGAAAAACACTGCAATGCTAAACACAACAGTGGCTCATGTGCATCTGACACCACTGTCCATCATGGGATGTGGACACGGCCAGATCACTGAACCTAAAAGAGGTGAACCTGCCTCCCCCAGCTGCCTCTTCTTTCTGGAACCATTTAACTGGTATAACAGGTAACTAACGTAGCAACTATATTAGCCAACCTAATACACAGTCCTCCAAGGATGCAGGCCTAAAGCAACGTTGGTTTACCGGTTTGCAACCCCTTACTTATGTAAGTATGTAGCTAACCAGGCATGCCATTATGTAGGTACCCAAGTAATCAAACATGCAGGTATACAAGTATTCTTGCCATTCATGCATTTATATATGTAGTCCCAGGCAAACAAGCACACACGTATGTAGTCCCAGGCAAATAAGCACAAATGCATGTAGTCCCAGGCAAATAAGCACATATGTATGTAGTCCTAGGCAAATAAGCACATATGCATGTACTCCCAGGCAAATAAGCACATATGTATGTGCTTATGCAACTATGCATTTAGGCAAAACACGAAAGTGTGCGTCCATATAAAACACACATTTAAGCAATACGTGCCGATAGAAACATGCATTTATGCAATAAGCAAGCATGCGTTTATATTACGCAACACGTATCTATGTAAACATGTATAAACATGCATCTTTATGCAACCATGTATCTTTATGCAAAAACGTGTTATATCAACCGTGCATTTCAGCAACCATGCATTTTAGTCACCGTGCATTTTAGCTAGTTTGCAAACATGCACCTGCTTAACTTCACTTGGCTCCATACTAGCCCTGCAGGATTTAACCAAGCACACAATACATGCGACACAACTCCTTAAAATGCAGCCATGCTCACATTTTTCCAAACGTGTATATTTAAAAATGCATTTAAGCAACAAGTTTGCAAGCATGTATACTACGCTGCACCTGCCTTCTGAGCAGTTAACAACATTTGAAGTAAACTGCTATCCATCCAGGGGTGTATCGGCTTACCGTTGTACAGTTCCCCCAGATAAGCAGTAAATATGCAGCATATAATCATGACTTGTCTGCCACAAAGTTCTCCCATAGTAAGTACTCACCCTTTGTTAGTATCCATGGGCTGCTGTTATGTCTCCAGAGTCCCTGCTGACCACATGGCAACATGGCTGCCCTTCCACTTCCTGCCTATATAAAAATAGGCCATACTGAGCGAGCCTGCGCCCTCTAGTGGCTGGAGGAGAAACAGCAGCCCACACAACAAAAGTACACAGCATGATTAAACAGCACACTGCCCCCAGTGGCCACCGGGAGGACAGACAGTCATAGCTCTCTTTTTTCTTTTTTTTTTTAAAAGAGAAACTGCAAAAATGCAGACTTACCATTCCTGCTGCAGGATTCTGAAAATAACAGTAGTACAATCTTCACCCATCACGGCGAGCTTTGTCATAAAAGACCTTCAGAGACTGGGTCCCCCTAAATCTGGGGTCCACTCCCCTGGACCTGTATAGCACCCTTCAGGAAAGCACCTTGGTCAGAACAAACATTGCGCAGGGTTTCATTACGCAGAGTCCATCGTCATAGGGCTGCATTACAGGCAAACCTTGAGGAATCTTCTCTCCTTCCAATGAGGCTCAGGTACCATCAATTTTGGCAGACAGCTTTTTCGAATGGATCCGATTGAAGTCCATGATTCTTAATAGAACCTTCCAGACCTCGAAGTATGCTCCAAGAGAACATGCATCACATCAGTGACAACCACCTAACAGACAATAGCGAAAAAATGGAGGTACTTCCTGTGTAGGAGGGGTTATATAGGGGAGGACTTCTTGTTTGACTGATTTACCAGTGTCCATTCACCAGTAGGTGGCATAAAACCCAGATAGTAACGACTGCTCTGTGTGCTGTGATGTACGATAAAGAAAACTAGGTAGCTCAGTCTGATCAACCTACTGAACAGAGTAAGTCTTTAGGGAAAGAGCAAGCACTGATGCCAACAGCCCTGGACCTGGAAACAATTTAGCTGCTTTTACCAGCACTGAATGTTTGTAATGCAGAACAATCAGAACCCAGTGCCCAGGTCCCTTCCAGACTAACCACTGAAATGTCAAGCCCAGGAGGGTCTGGGCATGGCACTCCAAAGTCCAACCGAGAAAAGGTTGATCAAAGATACTGAAGTAAACAGTAAAAGAATGAAGCCACACACTGGTATATGAAAACATTTAAGTGAAAGGGTTTCCCAAAATAACGTTTAGAAGCTTTAGACCTACCTTTGTGGTAAACGGAGAAAATTGTAAAGGAGATAAAAGATGTGGGAGAGGTTTTGCCCAGCACATTATTTGTGAAAGTTCTTCCATGTCACATTCATTATCCGAATTTTCCAAGTGGCTGTCATTTAAATCTTGGAGTACAAACGTAGCTTTTACTGATGTCTCTGTTTGGAATTGCTGGCCTCCTGTATATTCATTATATGCATCCTTGTAGGTAAGAATTTCATGTGATTTTTTACAGTCAGTAGAATCATTTGATGAATTTACAACACCCACTTCAGAGAAGGTGTCAAACTTGCAACTTAATGTTGAAGGATTAAAATGCCTAAGAGAAGGTGTGTGATCATCAGGTCTCTGGAGGTGCTTTCCTTTTTCTAAATTGGTTTCTGAAGGAAACAAAAGTTCATAAAAATAATGTCATTGCTTTAAATTGTGGTAATGTTCCAAACAGAAAAAACAAACAAAAAAACAATCAATCTATTCAATAATTATTAATTTATTTGTTAATTCAATAATGGTCTGATCGCATAAAGGTGAAAAAGACTGATCATGTAAAACCAGGTTTCCCTGCCATATACCCTCATCTTTTCTTGAAGCATATCTAAGCCCAAAAACAAAAACAAAAAAAGATTATATCACAGCCTACCAGTTCTTAGATGTGGTAGGTATATTAATATTTTTCCCAGGCTTTATTCCCTTTATTTTCACCTGGTAATCCTGTGAATAACACACTTATGTGACTTGGGTGGCTATGCTAATTCCTCCACTGTATGTATGGAGTGAGCTGTAATCCACGCTGGACTTCAAACATGTCTCCCTTTGTTCATCTCTTTTGCATGAGTAATGATGGGATTAACACTTTAGACAAAGGGTAACATTGTTTACTGCATCCAGGTAAGTGCAAAATAAGTGACACTGCATTTCTAGCAAGATCAGCTATATTCTGTATTTTCTAAAAATGTTCTTAGATTGAAAAAAGAAAATCTATGCAGCCACCACATCTAAGAAATCTAAGCAACTATTTTTAGTGATGTATCCCAACCCAGTAGTGCCACTCTGTAGCATTACCTATATAGCACCTCACAGACTTTAGAATCTCACCAAATCAACTGTGCAGAATATTTACCAGAGTGGTGCTGTAATGTCAGAAATGGGGAAATATTGACAGGCAGGACATAAACAACTGTGTGCTGTGGTTCTAACATCAGGAGACTATAACAGTTTACAAAGAAGCAATTGTTTGCAAGGTCTCTATAATCCTTTTCTGACACATGGTGGTAATGGCAATCAGTAAAAAGTGTGTCGGTACAATGGCAACCAGTAGATAAGTGTATTGCACATTTTTTATTGACAAAATGTGAAAAATATACCAACAGAGCATATTTTTACGGACATCCTCAAAAAAAAAAAGGTAAAAAACAAAAAACAAATACCCACAGCAAGTAACTGCCTTGCTCCATAGTTAAAATTTTGTGAGTTTAAGGCCCCTTTCACACGGACGGACCGTCTATCCGTTTTTCTTCCATCCGTCGACGGACGACAATGCATTCCTATGGGCAGACGGATGAACATCCGTCACCATCAGTTAACCTCCGCTTCCGTTTTTATCCGTTTTTTTTAAACGTACAAGGCTACGTTCAGATCCGTCAAAACGGATATTAACTGACGTTGACGGACATCGTCCGTCAACGTCTGATCCGTTAAGATCCGTTTTGTGTTTATCTGTGAACTCAACCTCTTAAAGGCACAGGCACACATATAAACGGAACAAAACGTATACAAAAACGGATGAAAAAACGGACGTAAACGTGTGCATTTACGGATGTAAGCGGACAAAAAACGGATGAAAACGGACATTAACGGAACGGATGACGGATGAAAACGGATGAGACAATGGATAAGAACTGATACGTTTTTGACGTGCCTAAACTGACTGCGTCCGTGTGAAAGGGGCCTAACAAATATTAAGCATGACTAAATGCTTTGAAGTGATGTGGCTATTTTAATTTACTTTTCCTGCACAGATTATCTTACCTGGGAACTAAAATTCCATAAATTTGGGATAGCGGCAAGAAAAAGATTAGTGGTAAGCCATGCCAAAATAGCAGGTGTAAAGCCTAGTACACATGGGTCGAATGTCGGGTGGAATCGGCCGGTTCAATAGAAAGCAGCTGACATTCAGGCCGTGTGTACTGGGGTTGGTCCAGGGGCATGACCAAAAACCGTCTGCTCCTGATCATTATTATTATAATACAGGATTTATATCGCACCAACAGTTTATGCAGCGCTTTACAATATAAAAAGGAGACAATACAGTTATAATATAATAAAATACAAGAGGATTAAGAGGGCCCTGCTCAGAAGAGCTTACAATCTAATAGGGTGGGGCAGGTGGTACAAAAGGTTGTAACTGTGGGGAATGAGCTGATAGAAGTTGTAGAAGATTAGTTGGAGACATGATAGGCTTTCCTGAAGAGATGAGTTTTCAAGGATCGCCTGAAGGTAGCAAGAGTAGAGGATAGCCGGACAGGTGGAGGTAGCGAGTTCCAGAAAATGAGAGAGGCTCTGGAGAAATCCTGGAGACGAGCATGGGAGGAGGAGACAAGAGAGCTTGAGAGTAGGAGGTCTTGAGAAGAGCGGAGAGGATGATTTGGGTGATATTTGGAGACGAGATTGGTGATGTAGCTGGGGCAGAGTTGTGAATGGCTTTGTATGTTGTGGTTAGCATTTTGAATTTAATTTGCTGGGTGATTGGGAGCCAGTGTAGGGATTGGAGGAGAGGGTTGGCAGACACCGATCAGTTGGTAAGGTGCACAAGTCTGGCAGCAGCATTCCTGATAGACTGAAGAGGGGATAGCCTATGGAGAGGCAGGCCAATGAGAAGGGAGTTGCAATAGTCAAGTTGAGAGATAACAAGGGAGTGAATGAGGAGCTTGGTGGTTTCATTTGTTAAAAAGGGGCGAATTTTAGAGATGTTACGGAGGTGAATTCTACAAACTTTTGACAACGATTGGACTTGGGGCTGAAATGACAAGTCAGAGTCTAGGATTACACCTAGTACCCTGGCGGGAGGGACTGATAGTTGCAATGTTGATTTTGTTGGAAAAGTCATGGAGAGAGGCACGGGCGGGGGGGGGGGGGGGGGGGAGGGGGGGGGGGGGGGGGGGGGGGGGATATTAATAGCTCAGTTTTAGAGAGATTTAGTTTAAGGAAGTGGTGCAACATCCATGCTGATATGTCAGTTAGTAAGTTAGTAATGCGAGAGGAGACTGAAGGAGTGGGGAGTAGACAGATAAGTAGGCGTATAAGTGGTATTGGAAGCCGTGGGCGGTTATCAAGTGACCAAGGGAGGAGGTGTAGCTAGAGAAGAGAAGGGGTCCAAGAACAGAGCCTTGGGGGACCCCCACAGAAAGGGGCAATTGAGAGGAGGGACACTGAAGGAGCGCTGTGATAGATAGGCAGAGAACCAGGATAGAGCAGAATCTCGGAGGCCAAGGGAATGTAGTTTATTGAGAAGGAGCAGGTGGTCAACAGTAGCAAAGGCCGCAGAGAGGTCAAGTAGTAGGCGTATGGAGTACTGGCTGTTGGTTTTAGCAGTTAGTAAATCGTTAGTGAGTTTTAGTAAGGCAGTTTCCGTGGAGTGCTGCAAGCAAAAGCCAGACTGTAAGGGGTCAATAAGGTTATTTTCACTGAGGTAGGAGCGAAGACAGTTGTAGACTAAGCGTTCTAGAAGTTTAGAGGTGAATGGGAGAAATGAGATGGGTCTTAAGTTATTCAGGTTGGTGGGGTCCAGTGAGGGCTTTTTAAGTATGGGAGTGATCTGCACATGTTTTAGAGGGGAGGGGAAGGTGCCACTAGAGAGGGAGAGAGATTGAAGATGTGAGTGAAGGAGCATAGGATAGCAGAAGAGGGTGACCCTAGTAGTTGTGAGGGAACAAAATCCAAGGGACAATTGGTTAGGTGGGCATCTGAGAAAAGTTCTGTAACCTCTTCAGTAGTAGCCAATTTAAAAGAGGAGAGAGTGTTGAATGTGTATGTTGGGTGGGGAAGATTTACGCACAGTGGAGGTGTCCTCACAAATTGCAGCAATCTTTTCTTTGAAGTGATTGGCAATCTCTTAGGCAGTGAGTGAGTTAGTGGGTAGAGGAGGTGGGGGACGAAGCAGAGAGTAAAAGGTTGAGAAGAGCCAACGCGGACTGGATGACAAAGTGTTAATAAGAGAGACAAAGTAGGCTTGTTTGGCAGCATGGAGGCAGGAATTGTATTTTAGAAGGGCAGATTTATATAGGGTGAAGTCTTGCAGGCATTTGGTTTTACGCCACAGTTGTTCAAGAGCACGACAATGTCCCTTGAGATTTCCAGTGTTGTCGGTTTGCCAGGGTTGTAACAGTCGGGGCCTGATTCTGCGTGTGGTTAGAGGAGCAAGTGCATCTAGTGATGATGAGAGTGAACTGTTGTAGACAGAGGTGCCAGGTCAGGACAAGGGAGAGATGTCATATAGGTGGTCAGTAGCAGAATAGAGAAGAGAAGGGTTAAAGTGGCAAAGGTTCCTACAAGTAATTGTTTTCTGCTTGGAGGGATGGGTGGTTGGAGGCAAGGATACAGTGAAACTAATGAGGTTGTGATCAGAGAGAGGAAAGGGGGTGTTTGTGAGGTTGCCAGGGTTGCAGAGATGGGAGAATACAAGGTCAAGGGTATTACCATTGGAGTGAGTGGAAGTATGTGTCCATTGGGTTAGGTCAAAAGATGAGGTTAAGTCGAGAAGTTTAGCTGTAGTTGGGCTGTTAACATGGACAGGAATGTTGAAGTCACCAAGAATGATTGTGGGTATTTCAGAGGAGAGAAAGTAGGGTAAGCCAGGCAGCAAAGTCATCAAAAAAGTGCAATACCGGTCCAGGAGGCCGATAAATTGCAGCAATCCTCAGAGAAATAGGAGAAAACAGATAAATGCAGCGCACCTCCAAAGAAGAGAGGGAGGGATAGGAAAGACTTGGAAGGTGCTTTGTGGGGATAGAAGGAATCCATCTCCACCTCCTTTCTGTCTGTTGGGTCTGGGGGAGTGAGTGCAATGGAGGCCACCATGGGAGAGGGCAGCAGGAGAAGCTGAGTCAAAATTTTGAAGGCAGGTTTCGGTTATGGCGAGTATGTTAAAGTCATGAGAGATGAAGAGGTCATGTACAGATGTTAGCTTGTTATAGATGGAGCGGGCGTTTCAAAGGGCGCATGAGATAGGTGGGCTGCTTTGAGGAAGCAAGGGGATAGAAATTAAACTGAGTGGATTGCGGTGGCTACCAAAGGAGGAGGGGTATTGGATATGTGGCTTGCAGTTGGAAAATGGCAGACCGGGATTAGTAGAAATGTCACCTGAGACTAGGAGGAGGGCGAGGAAGGCAAGATGCGAGTAGGATGTGCATGAGCGCACGTGTCTAGTGGCCCTGGTGTTTATTTCAGTATGTGGATGCAGCAAATGCAGGAGATGAGGAGTGCAGTAGTAGGGAGAAGGTAGGAGTGAGGGTGATATGTGCATGCTGCAGGGTAGAGGGGAGGGGTAGAGTAAGGATAATTTGAGGATAGAAGACACCAATGTGAAAAGGAAGAGAATGAGGAGCATGTTAGTGGATAGAGAGTGGGAATCTGACTTGATATAAAATAAAATGTCAAAAGCTGGTTTGCTTGTTGTCTTTCAGAGTGAAGCAGAATTCTTGCTCTCCTCGATCAGCTCTCCTCAGTCAATGGCTGACCGGAGTGTTCTAGTGGGGGGGGGGAACCCCCCTGTCACAGCACAATAGAACAGCAGGGGAGATCGCTGTACTGACGTTGCATAGTTAGTAAAGCAGCTCCCCCTGAGCTGTCAGTTTTTTTTGTTCAGCCATGCTGGGTTGAATGAAATAAAAAACAAAAAAAATAAACAAACTAGTGTGTACGAGGCTTAAGTTGCAAAAGAGAGGCAAAAGGTGTGGTGTCGTTAATGAGTACATAATGTACCATGGTGAAAAAAATGCCCCAGTCTCGGTGGGAGAAAAATTTCAGTTTTGGACGGAGTGGAAATGGATAACACTTGTCAGTTTTTATTGCTGTCTGTGTCCCCATTAGGGAGGTTTACCCTCTCTAGTTGGTCTATTTATCATAATCATTGAAAGTGAAGTAAAAGAACAGTAATAGCGAGGAACACTTGTTCTAGTGACTTTGGGGCTCCCCAAGGAATTCCCTTAATTTGTAGGGTCTTTCTATCACTTCTTGTTTGGCTATGGGAAAGGAAGTTAAGGGAAATCTCTGCAATGGGACACAGATGACGAAAAAATTAATTCAACAGGGGTTATAATCCACTCCAAAAAATAAATAAATTGCCTATAGTTCTACTTTAGGTTTCGGTGGTGTCAGTGTGGGGGAAATGAATACTCAATGTCATGAAAGAGGGTAAAAGAACAGTCCTGTTTTTTTCTCAGATGAGGGCAACTTTTATACTTTGCTTGGCTTTCAAAAGTGTAGAACTGGTATTATTGTACAAGAACAGATGCACTGGGTGACATCAACACATCACGCTATGCCCAAGCCCAACCAAACTTGAATTGTCTGGCTTCAGAACTGCTCCAGCATGCATGCCTAATGGTGGAAGGGACTTTTAAGACCACTTCCCCCTGTCCATGTATTTTATTTTTTATTTTTATTTAAACAATTGGTCTGTGGTTAATGGACAACTCTAATGGCAACTTTAAGTGGCAGTCATGGAAGAAGTACTTCTCCACTGACTACCAATGTGATGGCGTATGCAGCATACTTCTTACATGACTGCCACTTAAAGTTGCCATTAGAGTTGTCCATTAACCACAGACCAATTGTGTAAAAAAAAAAGTTAAACAAATAAAATACATGGACAGGGGCAAGTGGTAGTAAGAGGAGACAGCTGCTGGAACAGTAGTAACGTGCATGCTCAGTAATGCTCAAGTACATATGTGCAGTGGGGGAAACCAGGCAACTGTGTAGCGTATTATAGTAGTGATCATTGGTCAAGTGTGTGTGCGGGTAAACAGTGTCAGTCAGTAGACAATTGTGTGTATGCAGTGAAGGTCAGCAGTCAAGTGTGATGTGGTGGCAAGAGGAAAAATGGGCATGTGCAGTGGCATTTAGTAGTGACGTTCAAGGGCACAGTGGTGATCAGTGTAGTAGAGCACCTGGGCAATAGCATGCAAGAGAAATGCATGTGCTCTGTTGCAGACAGTAGAGAAGTGTGTAGTAGGAGCCAGTAGAGAAGTGCATGTGTGCAACAGTGGTAAGTGGAGAAATGTAAATGCCCTTTGGAAGTCAGTGGAGAAAAGCTTGGGTGCAGTTAGGGGATAAATGCACTGGTATGGTGGTCAAGGTTAAAGTGCCCCCGTCAGTGGAGAATTGTGTTGGTGCTGTGTGTGCAATGACAGCAGAAAAGTATAAGTGTGGGTACAGTGGCGGTTGGCAGAAAAGTGTGTTCCTGCAGTGCGTCAGTGTAGTGGAGAAGAGAGTACCTTCAGTGCTTTAGTAAAATGGAAGCCAGTAGAGATGTGTATTGGTGCATTGGAGGTCAGTAAAGACAGTTTCTTAACCTATAAAAAACTTCAACAATTCAACCTGATTCCATAATGCTTTAAATGCACACGTCAAGCCAATATAATTTTCATAGATTTACACAGTAAATGGAGTAAAGATTAGGATCCCTTTGTATTTTTATTCCTATCCGGAATTTTGTTGGGGAGATTTTTTCACCTTATATGGTCTCCTGACAACAATTTTACAAAACAAGTGAGGGAAATTCGGACAGGATGGCTGTTTGGTAAACCATTGTCAGCAGCAAAGAAAGTGAGGAGAAATCTTTCCACTAGTTTTTACTGCTCTCTAACAGAGTCCAGGAGAGCAGAAAAACACAACAGGGGTTCTAATGCTAACCTATTTAATCCATAACTACAGTTTTGGGCATTCATAAACTTTAATAGTGGATACATAGAAAGAAAGCCACACTGCGTTCTTTGAAAAGGTTTTCCAAAAAAGCTCAAAAGTAAAAGCCGTGTGACAAAAAGATCCATATATAAAAGGTTGCTAGAATTGTATGCAAATCTTATTTTCTGTCAAGTAAAGTTTGGGTATGTCTTCCTACTGGTTCTATCATGTAACAACATAGGTGACCTCAATGACTAAGTCTGGCAAATCTGCTCCACTGTGGCAATATTAGCTCAAAGAGTAGAGAGTACTCTTGAAGAATGCGCTTTTAGTTGTTACAGAAGCATAATGGTTTACTCAACCCCCTGTTAATTGTGGGGGTTGGCTAAGATTGCAGCTTCCTTGTCTGTAAAGAAAAGGAGGGTTTAGTGAACTTGTTCAGACGAAGCTAGGCAATCGTACAGCCAAACAAAATGATGTCATCAATGCCCGAGACGCCAAACAAACATCCCCTGGATTGTTGGCGAGCACACGAGGAGATCACGTTGATCAGTGTATGGATCCATCGCCTGACTGCCAGCCAGCCCAGCTCCTCCATGTAGAGACCATCTCGCCACGGAGGACGCAGTGTCTGTCCAGGTGGACACCCGCAGGGTCGGGCTTCATAGCACAGCCATCTTTAAAGTGGATGTAAAACCCAACATTTTTTTCTATGTCATAATGTAGAGAATAAGATTTCCTTTCATTTGAGCCCAGTCTAACTACACACATTTACTTGAGGCTTGAGCAATACTCTTTTATTGTTCAGTTAGAGAAACTTGACAAAGTCTTGAAAACTGTCAAAAACACCCCCTTGCTGTGAGTGACAGGTGATTTACATATCTAGCCTGAGACAGGCACATCCTGTGTAAAAAGTTCACAATTCCCATCCCCTTCCCCTCTAGCTCTCCCAGGATTGGCTGCCTTTATTGTGTTTTGACTGGATGTTTCTCATCATGGGATGTGATCCACAGACCAGAGTGAAGGGAAATGCATTCTGCAGTGAACAGCAAGAAGAATATAGGGGAGATGTATGTAGTCAGAGCTGGGCAGAGTAGAACATCCAGTGATCTGATGATTGTTATAGTGCAGTGTGTGTGTGTCTGAGGTCACCTGATCACAGTTGCAACCTTCCTTTCCATCACCAGGATTTGTTATGTGGGGGAGGGGTGGATTTCCAGGGCAAGCAGTGCTTGCGTAAACACCATCCACTTTTTCCCTAATTTTCATCTTAGGGTAATACACCGCCTCCACCCTAACGGGCCCTTTCTGCCTTTTTGGGGCTGCACACATGCAAGTTAGGCTGTTTCAGTCTATATATCCTAAAATATATTAGCAATACCTGCATAATTAATTATTTATATTATGTGTTTTAATGATTTGACTTAAATACCTCTTCTCTCCCATGTTTTCTGACTTTTTAGGTTCTATGGTCATACATATCTGGTTCTGAGGAAGCTATGTGCGAAACGCGTCAACCAGTATTTATGACATACAATATGATCTTGATTATCAAATTACATATGAACATGTGTTTTTACTTTTAACTCAAATGTATATAGATTGTATTTTGTATCAATAAAATAATTAGAAATGTATTAATTTTTCATCTGCATATCTTGTTCAGGTACCGGTATAGTCCGTCTTGTTGGTCTCTCTTTTATAAAGTACAGGAGCATTTTTTTCTTTTTGCCCCTGTGAGGTAAGTATTCAGTATGTGCTCTATAATTGAGTATATGTACTATTTAGATTCAATTCTTTGCTGTATGTAGGAGAGTAGCAGAATAAGTATCATGTTTTTATCCTCCCCCACTTTTGATGGTCTTCCCACATTCGGTTGGATTGTGTCCACACAATTTCATGCCAGTACTTTAGCATCTTAACGTAGATCTAATAAAGGTGGCACCCGTCCATTTCTTATGAAGTATTTAACCTTAGTTTAGGTTTCTCCTTTTTTTTTTCTCCTTCCCAAACCCTTCCTTCCCCTCCCTCCCCCGGGCCCTCAGGGGATCGTTTTTGTCATAAAAAAAATACATACATGATTGTAATACAAACTGCACAGGGGCAGCACAGTGATGTAGTGGTTAGCACTTTCACCTAGCAGCAAAAAGGGTCACTGGTTTGAATGCCGACCATGACACCATCTGCCTGGAGTTTGCATGTTCTCCCTGTGCCTACGTGGGTTTCCTCCCACACTCTAAAGACATGCTGGTAGGTTAATCGGATCCTGTCTAAATTGTCCCTAGTATGTATGAATGTATGTTAGGGACCTTAGGTTGTAAGCTCCTTGAGGGCAGGGACTGATGTGAATGTACAATGTATATGTAAAAGTGTTGCGTAAAATTGACGGCGCTATGCAAGTACCTGAAATATTTATGGGCACCATTTTTGTCTGATGTTGTTGGAATATTTATTCTTGTGAAAACTTATGTATTGTTTTCTGTTATTGTAGTGAACAGTTATATTTGCATGAGAGATGAGGTCCTGATGAAGCGTCTTAGTCCACCAGACACGTCAACCCACGATTTACTATCTGGGAGGGTCTCCATGCTACAAATCCTCTAATCTCCCAAGGGGGGACAATGGTAGACTGGACCTCTTTTGTAAAATAATAGGCTT
Organism: Lithobates sylvaticus; assembly: GCA_028564925.1. Classification (NCBI taxonomy): domain Eukaryota; kingdom Metazoa; phylum Chordata; class Amphibia; order Anura; family Ranidae; genus Lithobates; species Lithobates sylvaticus. The sequence continues at coordinate 308,840,628 of CM053030.1, read as the reverse complement.
TTAATGGATAAAGGTTTTGAATTGACAAAATAAAGAAATGTTGTTTATATTTTAAAAGTTGTTTCAAATATATGTGTGTTCATTGGAGTGGTACTTAAAAGTCCCATTGCATAGTGTTGTCTTTTGAATTAACTCATTCAGAGATGAGACCCTCCAGTGACAATGGAAATGTTTCAGCACCACTCCCACACACTGAACATTTTCAACTATTCACAGTCAGCTTTGTATACCATCCATGAGTACAAAGCTTCCTCTGGCCTCTTCCTCAAGGCTCAAGGCTCATTCAAAGAGGCTAGCTAATGGCATCACTATCTCCAACTAAACCAATCAGAGGAAGCTTTGTATTCAGTGATAGAATACAAAGCTGCCTATGAATGGCTGTGTGCCACCCAGACTGCATTTTGTTCTGGGTATGAGACAGGACGGTCTTGTCTCACACCTGGAACACAGTGCTGTATACTGTACCTAGATGAGGCTACATACAGTTTATACAGCAAGCCCAGCAGGCTTACATTTTAGTGTAGTTAATAGCTTATTTGGGACAGCTTGGCCCAAACAAATTATTTAAAGTGACAGTAAGGCTGGACATCAGCTTTATTGTACAATTTTAGATTATTTTTGGCTAAATTTTTTGGTTATTTTTTTTAGCTAAGGAGCTTGGGACACCAGAACTCAGTGACAGTAGACTTAAAAACACCAGGGGATACAGAAATCACTGGAGGCACAGAGTGCAATAATTACTAGAGATGGGGTGACAAAAGTTTACAGAAATTAATCGGAGCACTGAGAAACTGGGATCGTGGGAACACAGGAGTGGGGGTCTTTTGCAGCACTGGAATGCTGGGAACACAGGAGTAAGGGGATTGCAGTCAATGGAGGCATTGAGATGCAGGGATCAGTGGAGGCATTGGGGCCACAAGAATGTGGGGTCACTCAGAAACACAGACCTGTGACTAGGAACACAATTAGTTGCCCAGGCACTGAATGGCAGTCTGAACACATAATAAACAGAGGTAGAATAGGAGGTTGGAGAGCAAGTGACCATAAAGCAATACTTATTAGCCTGTGCAGCAAAGAGGCAAGAACAGACCATAAGTTTATAGAACTACTGCCTGGCATGATTGTGGAACAACAACAAAAAATAATGACCTGTGGAATTACATGCACAGCTGACCTGGGACAGAAGTACTAACTTGTCCTTATGATGCATCAGGAAGGGTGATTTGCAGGTTAGAGCCAGCATCTGGGATACTCTCCTTGCTGAGAAGATGGTGACAAAAAAGTGCCACCTTCCAGGTGCAAAATGTGGAAGGTACCTCTTTGCAGCACCTCAAACAGGGGTCCCTGTTAAAATTCCATTGAGCAGTAGGATGCTTGTTAAAAGGAGCAAATGTGAGTGGCGTCCTCAACAATGGTAAAAATCAGGAAGGGGCAGCAACATATGGAAAAAAAAAGGTGGACCCTAGCTAGTCCTAGGGCTGAAATTGCTTGAAACACACTATCAACCAAAATCAATGGCATATCCATCATGAAGGGGCCTTGTAAGCCTAGAGCATGGTAGATAATAAAGGTTCAGTCAGGTCGTTTTTCTTTTAGAACCTGGCCTTTAACAGCCATCCCAATAAAGAGCGAGTCCATGGAGCAGTATGTAGAACTGGTCTCAGAGGGAGAAAGTCCAGACAATCTGGCAACAGTCAGGGGCATCCATTATTAGGGATACAATCTGAGTATCAAGACATGTTTGCCCAGTCTAGGGCCACCAGAAAGGTGGTGTCCCCCTCCATCTTGATTCACTTCAAGAGGAAAGAAACAGCGTGAGAGGAGAGAAAATAAGCATCAGAATTTATATGCCAAGGCTAACTAGGGAGTCCACTGCATGCATGCTTAAAACCTGGTCCCCGGACGAGGTTTTAAGCTTTGAAACCTTTCAATTGTACAATGACACTATAAGATACACAATTCAGAGTCCCACTGGAGATCGATCTGATTAAGCAATTTTTTGCAGTCAATCCACTCTGGCTGATAAATATCTGTCCACTCCTGAAATGTGGACTGTAGACAGGACCACCAGAACATAATGTTTCACCTAGTATAAAATATTCAGACTTTTGCTGTTCCTACCTGATGATTTATGTAAGTTACTAGAGTTGTGCTTTTGGATTGGACTTGCACTGTATGGAAATAGACTTTTCAGTGTAAAAAGGACACGCAGTTTTGCGTTGATTAGCAAGACACTGACTGTCAGATTAGATTCTGCCTGCATCCAGCAACCCTGTACTCATTTGGTGCCAAGGACCAGTCCCCAGCTGGAGAGGCTGGGATCTGTTGTGAGAATCTTTCAAAGTAGGGAAAGAAAAGACTGACACCCAGAAACAATAGACTATTTAAGTCACCACAGCAGATCTTGCTTGTTGCATGTTCTGAGGAGAAAGAATAATCTTCCTATGGACAGAGGGGACATGCCTGAATGTAACTGTTGGATGAAAAATGAACAATGAAAATGAAATTGCCAGTTACCACTAGTTTGTTCACACACAGGCAGAGAGGATAGCAAAGTTCTGCTGAAACAAGGGAGAGTTTAACCCCTTGATCTCCCCCCTTGTGTTGACCCCTTCCCTGCCAGTGGCATTTACACAGTAATCAGTGCATTTATATAGCACTGATCGCCGTATAATTGTCACTTGTCCCAAAGATGTGTCAAAAGTGTCCACTGCAATATCGCATTCCCGATAAAAATCGCTGATCACCGCAATTACTAGTAAAAAAAAAAAAATAAAAATGCCATAAATCTATCCCCTATTTTTTAGATGCTATAACTTTTGTGCAAACCAATCAATATACGCTTATTACAATTTTTTTTTTTTTGTTGCCAAAAATAAGTAGAAGAATACATATCGGTCTAAACTGAGGAAAACATTTGTTTTTTGTAAAAGATGGTATTTTTTTTTTTTTTTTTTAATTGTCAGTCTTCTTTTGTTTATAGAGAAAAAAATAAACGCAGGAGGTGATCAAATACCACCAAAGGAAAGCTCTATTTGTGGGGAAAAAAAGGACGTCAATTTAGTTTGAGTACAGCATCGCACGACCGCGCAATTGTCAGTTAAAGCGACACAGTGCCGTATCGCAAAAAATAGCCTGGTCATTGAGCAGCCAAATCTTCCGGCGCTAAAGTGGTTAAAGAAAGTCCTGGTATGTAATTTTCTATTTTCTTTATAAATTTGTAAATCCAAGTAGTCTATGCTGTATTTGCTCCACCTTCTAGAGACAGTGATCCCATATATATTCTGGTTGATTTCAGCGAAGAATTCCTGTAATGATTCCTCCGTACCTTTCCATATTTTTAAAATATTGTCAATATATCTGCGGTATAATTTTAGGTTTGGCCTTACCACACTAAAAACTTGTTGCTCTTCTCACCTATTCATGAATATATTTGCCACACTTTGCTCATATTTGGCTCCCATGGCTACTCCTTTCATTTGTAACGTTTTCCTTTATACCAAAAATATTTGCTACTCTGCCATCTCCAGACCTTCCAAAAAATAGTTTATTTGTTCTTGTTTCATATCAGTATGTTTTTGCAATGCCCACTCTGCGCTGCTAAAACCATCTTTTTGTATTATATTCATGTAGAGTGAGTTGACATCAATTGTCACCAGGAATTCTCCTTCCTCTTCCTTAAAATGTTTTAACTCAGATATTAATTGTCTGCTATCTTTTAAATATGATCTTCCTTCTGATACTAGCGGTTGCAAGTACTGATTCAAATATTCTCCTCCTTGAGAATAATGAGCCTTTTCCATTTTAAATAGGTCTCCCCGGTGGCTTCACTTGATTCTTATGAATTTTGGGGACAAAATAGATTACAGGCGTTTTGGCTGCTTCTTATGCCAAGTATCTTGCTTCTTTTTTGTTTAGAATTATCTTTTCCGTTTCTTCTCATACCCCTTCTTTAGATTTGTCTTGAGTGTTTTGTACGTGCCAGTTCTGTTTCGTAATCCTTTTTATTGAAGATAACAAAACCCCCTCCTTTATCCGCTGGGTGTATGATCACTCCTTCCTTCTTTTCTATTTTCATTATTGTCGTCCAGATGTTGCCTTCTCTAGTCTTTCCCACTTTTAATTTCTTAATATCCTCTTCTACTATTATCTTAAAAACTTCCAGGCAGTCGTTGTGGTGCTTTTAGGTTGAATGTTAATCTGTTCCTTAACATTGTAGGCTTGAACTCCGGTGTTTTCTATTTTTGCTTGTTACCCATTTTTGAATGCAAAAAAAAATTTTATATTACATTTTCTGATATATTTTTGCAGATCTATTCAAGTCTCAAATTTATCCAATTCTTTACTAGGTGCATATTTCATTCCTAGATCTAAGATTTTAATTTCCTCCTCACTAAAACTAATGTCACTTAAATTGAAAAAAACGCTCCGATTATTCTCTTCTTTTTCTTTGTCCCCCCTCGTTTGCCTCTGGTGCGTTTCCTCTTTCCCATCTTTGGGGTCTCGGGGGTTCCCTCCTGTCTTCTTCCCTATGGTTCCTTTCTTGTCCCCAATTGACCCTTTCCGATTTGAGTACATGGGTCTCTGGGGCTGCCATGTATTGAGAAGGCAACATCTGGATGACAAAGAAAATAGAAAAGAAGAAAGTGATCATATGCGTAGCGGATAAAGGAGGGGGTTTGGTTATCCTCAATAAAAAGGATTATGAAACAGAAATGGACAACTTATTAAAGGTGGAAGGCACCCTCAAAAACGCAAGACAAATCCAAAGAAGGGGCATGAGAAGAAACTGAAAACATATCTAGCGAAAGGAAAAGATAGAGTACTTCTAAACAAAAAAGAAGATACTTGGCACCAGAAGTAGCCAAAATGCCCGTAATCACAATCTAACCAGGCCTTACATTCCTCAATGGCATCCTTCCCAACCTGCGGTCAGCCTGTTATTGACACTACACTGAAAGAGATGTTAATATCACTGCATTCCTCTCTTGTGACTGATTTATCCACTCTATTTACTAAACTCACTACAGATGTCAGTCTAATAGATAACAGAGTATCCACTATTGAGAAAGGTATGATGAAATGCTCCTCCACAGTCAATGACATCATTGATTCTATTGATGAGGTAAAAGATGAACAAGAGTGGATAAGGGGCAAATTAGCAAATTTGGAAGACCGCTCTAGACGAAACAACGTCAAGTTAAGGGGGGTCCCCGAAAATATAACAACTCCAGAATTACCCAAATACGCCAAAGAACTTATACGCACTATTCTACCTGAAGTTACGCCACGTGACATTATAATTGACAGAATACACAGAATTGCAAAACCTTCACACCTGGCTGCATCAGTGCCTAGAGATATACTTATGAGGATCCATTTTTTCCATATTAAAGAAAAAATGATGTCAGAAGCCAGATTGAAAGGCCCTCTACCACGTCCGTTTGAGGGTGTTCAAATATTTCCTGATTTATCAAGATATACGCTTCAACTACGTAGAGATTTGAACCCCATAACTAAAGGAATGCAAAACCATAAGATTCTATACAAATGGCGCTACCAGGCCACACTAATTGTCTCCAAAAACGGATCCACTCATATAATAAATGACCTACACAAGGGTTTGAAGCTTTTGAAAGAATGGGGAATAATCCCGGAATACCACAAAGATGAAACTTCGCTTCTTCCAAAACATCCTTCAACATATCACTACAATCAAAGATCCCGGAATCATCAACCTATGGAAGTATCTGGCTCCTGAGCGGTCCGCTAACTACGTTTATAGCGTCCCCTCCAGGAATTTTGTTTGATCTCACTTGCCTTTGGTATTAACTGTTCCACACTGCAGCAGTAAAAGCTGACTCTTTGCTTTTTTTTTTGTGCTTGACACAAATCTGCCGCATCCTGTTTTCATATCTTTTGCTATATTTTTAAATAGCTGTTATATATAATTGTAATTTCATTCCAGGTTTTATAGAAATACATCTAGTTACGGAACCCAGGTGTCCTGATAAGCCGAAAGGAACTGAATTTACTGTATACACCAAGAAATATCTGCAAACTGTAAGTGTTATAGTCTCCCACGATCCATCACTTAGCCACAACAGGAAATATGCCATTCACGATAGTATCCTTGAACGCCAAAGGTCTCAACCACCCAGCAAAGAGACAATCTTTGTGGCATACTGCTGAAAAGCTTGATAGTGATATCTTATGTGTCCAAGAGACACACTTGACCCCACTTTCAGCCACTTTATGTCGCAGTAACAAATTTCCCCATATTTTCTATTCTAATTTCTCTTCCAAGAAGAGAGGAGTGCTTGTAGCGATCAAGAAAGACACTGACTTCCACCTCATAAAAGAAATAGGTGACCCCAATGGTCGTTTTCTTATTTTAATCTGTATGATTAATGGAACTAAATATACCTTACTCAACTTGTATGCTCCCAATTCTAGACAGGCAAATTTTGTCAAAAAGACTTTGACCAAAATTAAAGAGTTACAACAAGGATATCTCCTTGTATGCGGAGACTTTAATATGGTTGCAGATATTTATATGGACACTACTTCAGCGGATAAGAGAAGACCCTCTCCCCTGGGGCAAATCCTGACATCGTCTGATCTTTACGATGTCTGGAGATGCCACCATGGATCAGAGAGGGATTATACTTATTTCTCCCCGCAACACAAGTCGTATTCCAGAATTGACATGTTTGTTGTTGATAAATTGTTATTACAAAAGGTGACTACCTCTGTTATCCACACCATGACATGGTCAGACCACAACCCAATTTCGATAATTATTGATGATACGTCTCCTCAACGGAACTCTTTTCTCTGGAGAGCCAATAATTTCATATTACAACATGCTACATACTCCAAAGAAATTGCTACTCATTTGAAAGAATATTTTGAATTAAACGCTGATTCAGTGGGGGATCCTGCCGTGGTGTGGAACGCGCATAAAGCGGTAATGAGAGGTGTTCTTATAAAACTGGGCTCCATTCACAAAAAAAAAGAACACAACAAATAGACTCCCTTACTTCCCAAATTGCTCATTTGGAGGCAGACCATAAGTCATCTGCATGTCCCACTACACTAGCACAATTAATGTCGCTTAGACAGGAACTCAGGCTGCTTCTTCTCCATACATACGAACATATGCAACGCAAATTCAAAGCCATCTCTTATTCCACATCCAATAAGGCAGGAAAAAGATTAGCACAACGTATCAAAGGGGCTAGAGTTAAATCTAAAATTCCCTTCTTATTCCACCCACACTCGAAAGTGAAGCTATCTAATCCACAAGACATTGCGAATGCTTTTAGCGATTACTATAGTGACCTATATAATCTCAAGAATGACCCTACAACCCACCAACCATCCCCAGAGGAAATTGATGACTTTCTCCATAAGATAAATTTACCGACTCTGACAGAAACACAATTGTCTTATTTAAATGCTCCTTTTTCAGCACCAGAACTTCTAGCTACCATCTCATCACTGCCTTGTAACAAAACACCAGGCCCGGATGGCCTTACAGGGGAATACTTCAAACAATTCTCTACCTATTTGATTCCACACTTGCTGAAATTTCTTAACCAAGCTGCATATTCTTCCAAATTCCCTGTAGAATCGCTAAACGCATTAATTATCACTCTCCCAAAACCTGAAAAAGATCCGACTGCCCCACAAAACTTCCGGCCAATCTCCTTACTTAACCTTGATTTAAAAATATACGCCAAAACTATTGCTAGACGCTTAATGAAGATTAAGCCAGACCTGATTCACAAAGACCAAACAGGATTTATTAAAGGGAGGCAAGCATCCGACGCGACACGTCGCATGATTGACTTAATCCATTGCGTAAATTCCAGTGGAACACCTTCTCTGCTTCTTTCTTTAGATGCAGAGAAGGCAGCATTTGATCGGGTGCACTGGACCTATCTACAGAAAGTTCTCATGAAATTTGGGTTTAAAGACAATATTTATAATGCTATCATGGCACTATATACTTGCCCAGCTGCTCAAGTTTTTTCGGCTAATATGATATCTCATCCATTCCAAATTTCGAACGGTACCCGTCAGGGTTGCCCATTGTCGCCCTTAATTTTTGATCTAACTATAGAACCTTTAGCTGAGCACATACGCACGAACTCGAACATCTCAGGCATAACTGTTGGCAACACTACTCATAAGATTAGTCTTTTTGCTGATGATGTGATTTTAATATTATCAAATCCTACCTCCTCCTTAGCAGCAGCCCGAGACGTTTTAGATTGGTTTGGACGAATATCATTTTACAAACTAAATGTCACCAAATCACAAATACTAGATCTCAAATTGAATTCCACCACTAAATTACTATTACAAGCCCAATACCCCTTCACATGGTCTGAACACAGCATTTCTTATCTAGGTATTCAACTCACTAGAACCACTAAACTCCTCTTTTCATCAAACTTCAAGCCTCTCTTAGATAAATTACGTACTGAATCTCAGAAATTAGCTAAAATGGAACTGTCATGGTCTGGCAGATTAGCGGCGTTCAAGATGATGCATTTACCTCAAATTTTATACCTGTTTAGGACCATTCCTATTCCTATTCCTAAATATTACTTTAAGTCACTTCAAACGATACTCAACCGATGTATTTGGCACGGTACAAAACCTAGATGCGCTCATTCTATACTTAGGATACACAAATTAGCGGGAGGATCAGGTTCAATAGATTTTACAGATTATCACACTGCAGCGATCATAGCTCAAGCAACTGAGTGGTTTCAGCAAGATCCGAATAAAAACTGGTGCAATATAGAACTTTCCTTACTATTTCGTCCTAGTTTAAAAAATTGGTTGTTGAGCACTCCATTAGACGCTAAAATACCAAAAGCGATTCCCCCTACCATGATAGCCACGGTCAGAGCATGGAAAATTCTAACCCAAACTATCCATCAAGAACCCACTACTACACAGATACCGATACCTATAGAAGTCTTAAACCACATCTCACCTGAATTATCTACATCCCATTGGTCTAACCGAAAAATCTCATTCATAAATCAACTATTTCATGACTCAAACCCAAAATCCTTTTCAACCCTCCAAAATGAATTTCACTTGCCTGAATCAGACTTTATTGCATATTCCAAACTTCTGAAATGCCTTAACAAAATCAAACCTCTCTTATATACAGTTTCTTCAGTAATATGGAAATACCTGCACTTTGAATTTCCTAAACAGAAGGGTATTTCACTTGTATACAACACCCTGAACCAAAAGCGTGTATTTACTAAATCCACACCACATACACACTGGGAAAATGATCTAGCAACGACTTATACAGAATCACAATGGGAACAAGCTTCACGAAGTGTATACAAATCTACGAAAAGCTCTGCGTTGTGGGAACTCACACAAAAATTGTCCCTTAGATGGTATTTGACGCCTTCTCGCTTGGCAACATTCTATCCCACATTATCTAATAAGTGCTGGAGATGTAATTCCAACATAGGAAGCATATTCCACATATTTTGGGAATGTACCCTCATACAGGAATACTGGAAAACCGTTTTTCTTCTCTTAAAAGATATATCCCAGATAGATATACCAATGTCTCCAGGTCTAGCTATCCTGAATTTATCCATTGAAGACATACCCTTTTCATTTCGTCATGTGACGACACATATCCTATTGGCAGCTAGGTTAACTATAACCAGATTATGGAAGTCAGATACAACTCCCTCTATCACTCACCTCTTAGATACCGTAAACCTACATTATAGTTATGAATTAATGATGGCATCCAGTGAGGGTAAATTACCCAAGGAAAAAACCAAGTGGGCATCATGGGAACAATGGTCGACTATTACTAACTTTTTGTAACACTCATATCTAACAGATTGATATACACTTTTGACTCTGGGTTCTAGAGTATGGACACAGGTTCCTGGATAAGTTCTATTATTGTGGCAACGTTCTCCTCTTAGACACAGTGTAGTCCCCATGGGGGTGTCTAGAGGACATATACTTCTATTTGATCTTATGTTACTATATTGATCTTATATTTCTATATTGAATGTATTGCGTTTTGTAGCATTTTAATAACAGTAATTCTTGTTCTGTAACACTTCATTGATAATTGAGTTGACATTATATAAGTGCTATTCTGAGTTAATTTATTTTAACGGCATACAATGTGTAATTTGCATCTTTACTGTATGTTATGAAATTCAATAAAAACTGATTGAAAAGTAAAATGCCCGTAATCAATTATGTCCCCAAAATTCATAAGAATCAAGAGAAACCACCGGGGGGACCTATTAAAAGTAGAATAGACTCATTCTGAAGGTTAGGAGAATATTTGGATCAGTACTTATAAGGAAAATCATATTTAAAAGATAGACAATTGATATTCGAGTTAAAACATTTTAAGGAAGAGGAAGGGGAATTCCTGGTGACAACTGATGTCAACTCACTCTACACGAATATAATACAAAAAGATGGTCTAAGCAGAGCAGAGTGGGCATTGCAAAAACATACTGATATGAAACAAGAACAAATAAACTATATTTTGGAAGGTCTGGAGATGGCTTTGAGTAGCAAATATTTTTGGTAAAAAAAAGGAAATCAACAAGCACAAATGTAACCATGGGAGCCAAATATGCGCCAAGTGTGGCAAATATATTAATGAATAGGTGGGAAGAACAACATGATTTTAGTGTGGCAAGGCCAAACCTAAAATTATACTGCAGATATATTGACGATATTTTAACCACCTAAGCACCGGAAGGATTTGCCCCCTTAATAATCAGGCCATTTTTTGTGATAGTTAAATCGTCGCAGTGCCGTAACACTTGCGTGGTCATGCAACGTTGCACCCAAACAAAATTGATGTTCTTTTTTTCTTACAAGTAGAGCTTTTTTGTGGCATTTGATCACCTCTGCGGTTTTTATTTTTTGCGTTATAAACAAAAAAAAGACAGGCAATAAAAAAAAAAAAAGCAATTTTCTTGCGATAATAAATATACCAAAAAAAAAAAAAAAATGTATTAATTAATTTCTTCATCCGTTTAGGCCAATATGTATTCTTCATATTTTTAGTAAAAAAAAAAAAAAAAAAAAAAATATCGCAATAAGCATATATCTATTGGTTTGCGCACAAGTTATAGCGTCTACAAAATAAGGTAGATAGATAGATAGATTTATGGCATTTTTATTATTATTTTTTTTTTTACTACTAATGGCGGTGATCTGCGATTTTTAGTGGGACTGCAACATTGCGGCAGACAGATTGGACACACATTTTTTTGGGACCACTGACATTTATACAGTAATCAGAGATAAAAATAGCCACTGACTACTGTATAAATGTCACTGGCAAAAAAGGGGTGATCAAGGGGTTAACTGTATCCAAGGGAGGGGTTTCTAACTGTGGGGGGATGGGACTGACAGGGAGTAGAGAGAGAGAGCCCTCTGGTAAGTGAATTCATATAAAAAGAGCACTGAGTAAAAGTACCTGCACCATAAGATACCTTCTAAAAGCCCTGAGAGGAATAAGGCACCAGTCACTTTGTTTTGTTTACTTTCGAAGGACGTTTTTTGTCATTTCCAAACGGACTGTTTATTATCATTTTTCAGAACTTGAATTTAACATAAAAACTGTGATGAAAAAATTCTTAATCTTAATTTATCACTTAGACCCCTTTCACACTGCGCCACCTAGTGCGTCAGCGGTAAAGCAGTGCTGTTTTTTTAACCCCCTTTTTTTCAAAAAGGGGTTAAATCCACCAGAGCTGCGTTTTGCAGGCGGTATCACAGCGCTGCCCCATTAATTTCAATGGGGAGCAGCGGTGGAGGAGCGTTGAGTTCACCGCTCCTTCACCGCTCCAAAGAAGCTGCTGGCAGGACTTTTTCTGATGCCCTGCCAGCGCCCTCGGGCTTTCACACTGGAGTGCATGGAGCAGCTGTTTTAGGGCATTTTGCAGGCGCTATATAAAAATAGCGCCTGCAAAACACCCTTAGTGTGAAAGGGGTCTTAGTACGCTCCGATTCATAAAAGATTATACTGTGAAGATCATATTACACCTGCCACACACACACATATATACATACATACATATACATACACAGCCCTCAAATTTTCCACTCGCCTACTCGCATTTTGTGAGTGGAAAATTAGGTCTGGCGAGGAGCTGGGCTACCTGGGAGTGGGGGGCATTTATAACTCTTTCCCGCTATCCCGCTGTACAAGGACTTTGTCCATCACGCCATCTATTAATTATGTAGTAAATTACGCAAGTGTGAATATCAAGCACAGCCAGGGATTGGACAGAAAACCTGCTGGATGTGCTCTGTGCAGCTGTAGCTGTCAGATTAAAGCCCTGATGTCGGGAATAGGCGGGACTGCTACACACACCCGCCCCTTTGTCAAGCAATCAGCGTATAGGGAAACAGCACACTTATACATTGCTGACTGGGTTTTTTTTTCAGACATGTGGAAGCCCTGCACTCACAGCATGGCTTCTGCCATTAAAAGTAACAGCTGAGCTCTCCCCCACATCTCCTATAGCAGCCTCCCTGCTCTGCACTGAGAGCTGGAGAAGCGCTGGTCTGTGAGTGCAGCATGATCAAGAGAAGTAGGGGAGGAAGGGGGTGAGCTGCATCGTTATCCTTATCTCCTTCCTGCTTGGGGAGGGGAGATTGGGAGCTGGAAATGAGAAGAGTGTACAGTTAGTGCACAGAAAAAGTAAACAAGGCTGTGACAGAGCCAGCTACAGAAAGGTACTTTTACAAAAGATAACCATGTGCAAGCCGGTAGTGGTTTGGGGAGGGCAAGGAAGGGTGTTGTGTTTTGAATGTGTATGTGTGTGTGTGTGGTTTGTATGTATGTGTGTGTCTGTGTGTGTGGTTTGTATGTATGTGTGTGTGTGTGTGTGTGTGGTTTGTATGTATGTGTGTGTGTGTGTGTGGTTTGTATGTATGTATGTGTGTGTGTGGTATGTATGTGTGTGTGTGTGGAGGTTATAGCTGAGGAGAGGGGCAATAGTGAGATGTTAATAGATGAATGTACCTAGCGCTCTCTTGAACCCTGTGCATAACTTACTCCAGAACCCACCTTTTGGTATGTAACGCACTCCAGAACCCCACAGGTGAGGCTGCATGATGGACACAGGTGAGGCTGCAAGGGTGAGGCTGCGTTAGTGGGCACTGGTCACGCTGCATTGATGGACATGTGTGAGGCTGCATTGATGGGCACGGCTGATAAAGTTGTTAACATTTATTTGTGTAACTTAATTCTGCATAAAACACTTAAGTGTTATTTCATGAGAATTTTTTGAGGTTGTGTATAGGGGCGGGGCATGGTAGGGGTTGGGCGGGGCAACTGGTGGCGAGTAACCCTTAAGGCCTGGCTAGTAGCTCAGGACTTGAAATTTTGAGCCATATATATATATAAAATACGTTTTCTTATATAATTTAAACATGTCATATTTTCTAAGAATAGTTGAGTAGCACTTGTCGCTTTATATTTATTTTACTTAATGGAATGATTCACAACTAAGGTCACATTGCATTATATTTTCAACAGAGCAGCGCCACAACCACTAGAATCATTCACTCAGACCCCATTTAGGTAGGTGTCGCGGTGGAGGCAGTAGCTCTCACTATAGTTTAATTAACCATCAGCAAGGGTCAAATCCATAATCCTTAGTTTTCGTCTTCCTGAGCGCTTCCATCTGATCGCGGGCACGTGAAGCCCACTAGGACTCTCTTCCCGGGTAAGGTGCTGCTAGCTACCCAGCATGCACCTTCCGATCTCACGCATGCGCGCTAACACTATGCCCACTGACTCCTGGGGGACACACCTCCCGGGAGCACAGGCGCCACAGGATATGATGTACAGAGACGCAGCCTGGAAATAGCAGATTACAAGGTACCCCATGACAACAAGACAGATAAAGTAAGGAAAACATTTTTTTGCCCAAATGTTATGTGAGCATAAAAGTAATTATTTATATAAAGATGACATTTTGGAAATCCGCTTTAACTTGTGATATCCAAATAAAAAAATAGTTGTGCATAGTTATTAAAATCTAAATTAGGCACTACAGTAGATGGAACAAAGTTTGAATGTGTCAATAGTGCATAAAGCTTAAAAACAAAAACAAACACATGAATGTGACAAGGTACAAGTCTGTAACTAATTAATGACTGACTGGGAACGGGCAGGGAACCAGAACACTGCAAACGAGAGCGAGAGGGGGAAAGAAAAGAGGTGCCCAGCCGCCAATAGTGCAGTAAAGTTTAACAACTAAAAGGACAGAGCCTCATTTTGAGATTTGGTGTTTACAAGTTAAAATCAGGGTTTTTTTTTCAAGAAAATTACCTAGAACCCCCAAACATTATATATATTTTTTTTCTAACACCCTAGAGAATAAAATGGTGGTCGTTGCAATACTTTGTCACACCATATTTGCGCAGCGATCTTACAAGCGCTCTTTTTTTTGGAAAAAATACACTTTTTGGAATTAAAAAAATAAGACAACAGTAAAGTTAGCCCATTTTTTTTCTTATATTGTGAAAGATAATGTTACCCTGAGTAAATTGATACCAAACGTGTCACGCTTCAAAATTGCACCTGCTCGTGGAATGGCGACAAACTTTTACCCTTAAAAATCTCCATAGGCGAAGTTTAAAAAATTCTACAGGTTGTAGGTTTCAAGTTACAGAGGTCATCTAGAATTTTTGTTCTCGCTCCAACGATCGCGGTGATACCTCACATGTGTGGTTTGAACACCATTTTCATATGCGGGTGCTGCTCACGTATGCTTTCGCTTCTGTACGGGGCGTGTTAAAAAAGGTTTTATTTATTTTTTCTTATTTATTTTACTTTTTATTTTTACACACATTTTTACAAATATATATTCATCAGCCGCCTACATACGTTGTATCTGTTTAGCTGCATAGTTCTTTTCATCCCTTTAAAGACTAGTGGTAGAGCTGAAGTTACACTCAGTGAGGAGCGCTCTAAGATCTAATTGAAGGGAAGGGACACACCCCTCTTCATACAGCACACAGGAATAGAGCTGAGGCTGTTAATTAGCTGGAGCTTTCTCCCCTGTCACCTTTTTTTCTCTTGGCGTCAGAGAGGAACAAAAGTAGCAGTCAAAAACGACACGTATTGCTCTTGGGACAGGAAGGATATTCTATAGAAGGATATGCTTTGCTCATATTTCATATCTGAGGTTTACAACCATTTTAAGTAAAATGCTAGTACTGAGTCCAGGACCTTGACGAAGATCCTCAGACCCTAAGTCCAAAGGTTAAGGCAACAAAACTGGAAAGTTTCTCGATTGTGAAGCACAGAAAGCACTGGTGTGAAGGGAAAGTGGGAAACCAACCTCTAGATCATTAAAAGAAATATGGGTTTCCTTTTTTTTGCTTACATCTATTCTATGTGAGCTGCTGATATTTAAAAATCTTTCCAGCCCTCTCAGAAGTGCCCCCATTCTGTTAAAATCGAGCTAAATGCCTGTGGAAGGGTCTACAGACTTTCATAAAGCGTCATTCCGACAATGGTCTAGCTCTGCAGTCTGGATCCACCCACTTTCCTATCATCTTGCTTGAATGATGTCGGCTCTCTACTCGCTCACAAGACTTCACAGAGTGTATCTGCTCACCCCTCCCTCCTCTTGTGCAGCCTGCTCCGATGGTCAAAGGAATCAGCAGAGATATCAGCACTTCAGTCAGTGACTAAGGTAGTAAAAGTCACCGATAGTGCTGTGTATGTAAATGTCCTCTACATATTACTATCTACCAGAGTAAAAACAATATATTTTTAAAGCAGAATATGGATGTGACAGCACACAGTCATTCCATGCATTACTGGTATAGTAAAATGAAATAAAATCAGAGCTAACATTGTGAATGAATCCTTTTATTGACTATCTGAATTTTTATATGAAACAATGAAACTTTCCATTCTACTTGTATTTTCATACTGAAGCACAGAGCTCCTCAGACATGGGTTCCCTTCATTGTAAATAGAGTATTACAGGATCACATGCCGTACACTTTCATTATGGTGTACAGAGCCATCACATGCCATACAGAGCCATCGCTGCACATGCGCCGTTCATCGGATGCCTTATCTGATGGGAGGCATTATTCGACAGGACACCTACAGTTGGCTACCAGTAAGGAGATGGAGGTGGCGTGAGAGACACTCGGCACAGGGAAATGGGGCAACATAGAGAGAGGACACGGCACTGCTAATCATCCTTCACCATGGTGTCCCTGTTACTGAGAGGAGGCCTAAGCCAAAGGGCCTGTACCACGAGGAGGTATCGCCTTCTCTGTGCCTCAGGCCTTTATCTACCTACACAGCGGGGCACAGCCGTGTACCTACCTACACAGAAAGGGGGGGGGGCACGGCCAGGTACAGAGGAGAGGAGAGCCAGGTACAGAGGAGAGGAGAGCCAGGTACAGAGGAGAGGAGAGCCAGGTACAGAGGAGAGGAGAGCCAAGTACAAAGGAGAGGAGCGCCAAGTACAAAGGAGAGGAGAGCCAAGTACAAAGGAGAGGAGAGCCAAGTACAAAGGAGAGGAGAGCCAAGTACAAAGGAGAGGAGAGCCAGGTGGAGAGGAGAGCCAGGTACAGAGGAGGGAACAGCGTAAAGGTCTGTGCTCTCCTGTGTATATAAGTAGGTATAGGCCTGTGCCCTCCTCTGTACCTGGCTGTGCCCTCCTCTGTATATGGCTCTCCTCTGCACCTGGCTATACTCTGCAACTGGCTCTCCCCTGCACATGGCTCTCCTTTCTTCTGTACCTGGCTCTCCTCTGTATATGGCAGTGCCCCCCTGTGTAGGTAGTTATAAGCCTGTGTACATGGCTGTGCCCCCTTGTGTTGGTAAATACAGGCCTGTGTACCCCTTCTGTAGGAAGGTATAGGCCTGTGTACATGGCAGTGCCCCCTGTGTAGGTAAATATAAGCCTGTGTACATGGCTGTGCCCCCCCTCTGTAGGAAGGTATAGGCCTGTGTACATGGCAGTGCCCCCTGTGTAGGTAAATATAAGCCTGTGTACATGGCTGTGCCCCCCATCTGTAGGAAGGTATAGGCCTGTGTACATGGTAGTGCCCCCCTCTGTAGGAAGGTATAGGCATGTGTACATGGGTGTGTCCACTTCTGTAGGTAGTTATAGGCCTATGTACATGGCTGTGCCCCCCATGTGTAGGTAGGTATTGGCCTGTGTACACGGCTATGCCCCATATCTGTGTAGGTAGGTAAAGGCCTGTAGACACACAAAGAAGGTGACTCACCTCCTCGCAGAACAGGCCCTCGGCTCAGGCCTCCTCTCAGTAGCAGGGCCACCATGGTAACAGATGATTAGCAGTGCCGTGTCCTATGTAGCCTCATTTCCCACTGCCAAGCGGCTCTCACTCCACCTCCTCAATGGTAGCCAACTGTAAGTGTCCTGTCGAATAATGCCTCCCACCAGATAAGGCATACGACGAACCGCGCATGCGGAGCCCTCTTAAAAACACTCCAGATCCTGACAAGCCTGTGAAACTCCCAGCAATATATCCTGTTTACTATCTGGTCAAAGCAGCTTCCGTTTCCTGTATGAGGTCGTATTACTATGGAAACATGCTCGTTCACAGCACAGCCACGTCTCTCAGGGGGAGGGGGACAGAGGCAGGGGGTGTGTTGGTGTGTTGCTGAAGTTGTATACACCACCGAGAACTTTTTAAACAGTAAATGGAATGTTTTTGACAGCTGGAGGAAAGTTCAAATGCACACGCAGAAAAAACTAAAGAAGGTAGGAAAAAGAGATTACAGGGGGTCCCCGGGTTACAAACAAGATAGGGACTGTAGGTTTGTTCTTAAATTGAATCTGTTTGTAAGTCGGAACAGGTACATTTTTTAAGTGTAGCTCCAGACAAAAAAATCTATTTTTACGTTTTTTAGATAACATAGAGAAGGGTTATCACCCCTGTAACATTTGTTTTGCTGTCTGTGCCCCTGTTCAGAAGATTTCACCTCACCTTCTGTCCCAATGACAATTGGATTTTGAAAATTTGGGGTTGTTAGGGAAACATGGAATGGTGATAAAGCATCAGTGGAGGCACCTTTTTCCCATATTAACTCTTACAGGAGTAAATTTCCCTTCCTAGGGGTGGATTTCCTCTCACTACCTGTTGTCTCCCTCCGTTTGTAAGTAGGAGTCATTTGTAAGTCGGATGTTTGTAAGTAGGGGACCCCCTGTACCGTAGTTGATTTGTGATGAATGTAATAGGTGCTATTTATTTAACCGATCCCATACTTCTCCTTTAATAAACAAATTAAACCAAATTGGTCCCAAGACAGAGCCTTGGGCTACCTCACTTGCAACTCCAGACCATTCAGAATATACGCTATTTATCACAACTCTCTGGATGCGCTCTTGTAACCAGTTTTCTATACATTTTTAAACAAATAATGGGCAGGAAGAGTTTAACATATCATGGCTTACATTTCTTGTTTTCTTAACTGCAGCACATTTACAACAGTAATATGCTTGAAAAATAAGCAAAAAGTTTGAATTTATTTACAGACTACAGACCATTTTAAAAGGAAGTTCTTACCCAACATTGGTTTATCCCCATCACCGTTTTCGGTTGAGGACTCTATACAATCCCAAAGTTCTTCCAGCAAAATTCTGATTTTTTCTTCACATGCAAGAATGGAGAAAATATGTATGTATTATTAATATAGGAATAAAAACACAAAATAGGTAGATCCACGCACTATTAGATACTCCACCAAAAAAAAAAAAAAAGCATAAAGTACGGTATATAAACAAATTAACAGCAGTTGTGGATTTAAACAACCTCCGTTAAAGGAGATCACAGAATCCACTTTTGTTTTTATAGCATCAGGACAGTAATAGTAACATAATAGGTGAGGTTGAAAAAAGACACAAGTCCATCAGGTCAAACCTATGTGTGTGATTATGTCAGTATTACATTGTATATTGTTGTGTCACGTACACGTGACTTTATCAAAGGAAATTGAGTCAGGTGACGCCGTGTATGCGATCTCGGCCGGGATCGCATACTACCAATACCGCTGTGTTATTTCAACTTTAACTGTAAGTCTCTACTTTTTAAGATAAATAGTTTTTAACTACTGCACCATGGAGTCCTTCCCTCTTTCTGCCCCATGTGATTGGTTGTTTGGAGGACTGGGCGAGACGTTAGTGAGGACGGTGCCATAGAGGAGCAGCGCTGATAGGAGACCTGCGACCAAGATTCGTCATTTCAGTGTAAGGCCCCCTTCACACGAGGCGGGCTCCGCTTGCATGGAGCCCGCCTCTGTCCGCCGGCTCAGCGGGAGATCTCTCCGTTGATCTCCGCTGAACCGGCGGATGACAAGCCTCTCTCCGCTCACTGAGCGGGGAGGGGCTTGTGAGCGCCGCTGATCTCTATGGAGAGATCGGATGAAAAACGGACAGTGTGTCCGTTTTCATCAGATCTCACCCGATCCGATCGCCAGCGACGGATCTGGACGTATAGCCATACGTCTGCTTTTGGCGGATCGGACCGGGTCGGATGTCAGCAGAGATGTCTCCGCTGACATCCGACGCTCCATAGACTAACATGGAGCGCCCGTTCAGATCCGCCGTCAAAACTGACAGGCGGATCTGAACGGTCCGACCGTGTGAAAGGGGCCTAAGGCTATTTGTTCCTTACTTAGAGGTAAGAGGCTGGGGGAAACACCTGATTGTCATACTGGAGAATGCATGGATGGGATCACCTATAGTAGCTGATGAACTTTACTACTTTACAAAAGGAAGCTGATACACGGAAAAGTCTATTCTATTCACAGTGATTGCACTGTGTATGTGAGCTGGCTGTTGGCACTAGAATTTGAAAAGACCGTTTTATTTGGAGCACACTTTCTGGACTAACACATCAACTATATTTTTTGCACAGGCATTTGCACACAGCAAATATATTTTTTGCACAGGCAATTTTGCACAGCGTTTTTGCACATTCTTGCTTAGGCTTTACCTATTTTGCACAGTATATATTTTTTGCACTATATATATATATTTGCACTTTATATGGAATTATTGCACTAATCGGATTATTGCTTGCATTATTTATGAAATTCATTTTTGCACATGCAGATCTATTTTATGTTTCTATGATTATGCACTTTATTATGGATTCTGCTTAGTCGCTCTTAATTATTTATTTTGAGGATTGTATTATTTGTTTAGGTATAGCACTGATTGCCTATCTGTTGCTATACGATTTTAGAGAAGAAATTAACATATAGACGCTGCTTGGATCTGTCCTTTTGGAGTTTCCCTAAGGATTGGTATTCATTTTTTTTTACTAATTAGCAAGCGCCACATTGTTACTTAATTTATATATCTGGATTGGTGTGGGAACACTTTAATGGTGGCTGCGGCAATTGTTAGTATTTATTAGTTTATTTACTTATTTATATTTTTTCCCTGAGTGGTTTGCGCATTTGGTCACCCCCCTGTACGCACATATCCTATGGTACCTTGCTGCCTGCAAGCTGTGATTCCTTTACTGACTGTGCCTCCTGAAAACTTCCCCTCTCAGCACCTCTGTAGTTCAAACAGCAGCCTCTGAGATGTCTGTGACACAGCAGTGTCTACTCACAGGCCATAGTAAATACGTGTCACAGAATTCCAGTAGTAAATGTGTGGAGATCTTCACAAAGTAAGTTTACAACCTTCCAGAATGTTCAGATTAATGGGAGTAGGCAAAAAGTAATTGAAACACAATGTGGAAATGAACATGTTTTAAATAAATGTGTATAACATTTGTTGTATTATATGCCAGGACAGAAATATAAAGGTTTTAGGAATAAATTATTTATTTTAAGACTATGTTATGGCAGTGTCATTTAGAGGGATGGTTATCACCAGACCCCCTTAATAGTATGCTACATAAAAAGGTAATCTGTCAAATTGCTCCAGTCAGTATATGGACTGAACATGATCCTCTCCCACTGACAAGAGAGGTGACACAATTAGATAACTCACTTCAGGTAATTTTGAGATGCACTCTAGCTTAAAAAAAACTGTCCTAGCAGCAGCTTTTGAGAATTTTTTTCAGCTTCTAGAAGCAAATAGGGTTATTCTATGTGTCCATGCACACAATTTTAGTCTAAAACCGCTTTCGAAGCTTCAGCTACTAGGAGCATCTGCATTTTTGCTGCTAAAAGCTGGTACAAAAACACTACTATAACCGTTTTTCCTCCAGTATGTTTCTGTAATTTTTTTAAGCTTATAGTATGCATGGAGCCATATTGTGTTTGATTCTATTTCTCCATATACATTTGTAGCAAATGGATGTAGCACTGTATGGCAAAAAGTTAGTAAAATAATGCAGGAGCCAACAACACTATGCCCCATCTTTGGTATTTAGGTGAGCAATAGTGCCCAACTGTTAGTGTCAGTGGGAAAAATAGCACCCCATTCCGGTCAGTGGTAGGAATTATGCCCCAATGTTGGTGTCACTGGGCAACAGTGAACAGTGCTTCATATCAGTGGGATGAATAGTGCCCCAAGGGCTGGATAAAGGCAAGCAAAGGGCCGTATATGCCCCCGGGCTGCAGTTCGGAGACCCCCGGTCTATATAATGATGCCGGGAGATACCGTTCAAAATACTAGCCAATATCTTCCGAAGATGGGAACACAAAAAAAAATAAAAACATAAAATGTTAGCCATTCAAATAACTGTCAAGTCTACCATAATATACATTGGAAATCTACTGTTCAGTTTTAACTTAAAGTTCCACCCAAAAAAACTACCGCTCATTTGTATCCTTTCCCCCTCCAGTGGCACAATTGGCACCTTTCGGGGGGGAGGTGCCAATTCTGTTCTCACTTCCGGGAGTCCGCGCTGTGGCCCATGACGTCACAGTGGGGCTCCCTCCTCCTCCCCCTGTCGCCGAGCCAGTAGGAGAGAGGAGAAAAGCCTCGCACATGTGCAGTAGGGTTCCCGGCGTGGAGCCGCAAGGCTACACTGCCAGGTTCCCTTACCCACAATGGCGGCGGCAGCCCGACAGCTGATGGAAACATCAGCTGTGGTGCCGACATCGCTGGACTCCAGGATAGGTAAGTATCCCATTTATAAAAGCCAGCAGCTGCAGTATGTGTAGCTGCTGGCTTTTAATTTTTTTTCTTTGGCCGGACCTCTGCTTTAAAGTGGTTGTAAAAGCAGAAGGTTTTTATCTTAATGCATTAAGATTACAAAAAACATACCTGTGTGCAGCAGCCCCCCTAATACCTACCTAAGCCCCATCTCTATCCAACGATGTACACGAGTGCCTCCTGCTGCGGTCAAAGTCAGTTAGCCACTCAGGAGAGAGAGGGGGTGGGGCCAGACTGCAGTGAAGTGTCTGAATGGACACACAGAGCTGCGGCTCGGCTCAGGTACCCCCATAGCAAGCTTCTGGCTGTGGGGGCACTCAACAGGAGGAAGGGGCCAGGAGCACTGAAGAGGGACCTGAGAAGAGGAGGATCCTGGCTGATCTGTGCAAAACCATTTCATAGAACAGGTACAGTAAGTATAACATGAATTCTGTAAAAATATGTGAAATGCCACCAACCATACATATACAGTTGTGCTCATAAGTTTACATTTATATTAGAATTTATGATTTCTTGGCCATTTTTCTGAGAATATACATGATAACACAAACATTTCTTTCACCCACGGTTAGTGTTTTGGTGAAGCCATTTATTATCAATCAACTGTGTTTACTCTTTTAATCATAATGGCAACAGAAACTACCCAAATGACCCTGATCAAAAGTTTACATACCCTGGTAATTTTGGCCTGATAACATGCACACAAGTTGACACAAAGGGGTTTGAATGACTATTAAAAGGTAAGCATCCTCACCTGTGATCTGTTTGCTTGTGTGTGTGTATAAAAGGTCAATGCGTTTCTGGATTCCTGAAACACCATTGAATCTTTCATCTAGTGCTGCACTGACACTTTTGGATTCTGAGTCATGGGGAAAGCAAAATAATTGTCAAAGGATCTGCGAGAAAAGGTAGTTGAATTGTATAAAACAGGAAAGGGATATAAAAAGATAACAAAACAACAAAATCCTGCGAGCCTTAACCTCTTCGCGCCCGGGCTATAGCCAAAAGACGGCTGCAGCGCGGGCGCTCCCTGCCGGGAGGACGTCCTCCTGTTTTCTCCTGAGAGCGCGCATCGGGGAAGTTTTGTGCTGGCCTTGTCCCTCGGACACAGCCAGTCACAGAACGCTGTAAACGGCCAATCACAGCGGCCGTTTACAGAGCGATTGGCGTGACCAATGAGAGATGATCTCATATGTAAACATATGAGATCATCTCTCAGCGCCGCTCTCCCTCCTCACACAGAGACAGCGTGTGAGGAAGGAGAGATAAACGGCTGCAGCAGCCGTGAGTAAAAATAAAAATGAAAAAAATGTTCCACCTGTCCCCGCTGCCATCTGTCAGTGCCACCTGTCCCCAGTGCCATTTGTCCCCAGTGCCACCTGTCCCCAGTGCCATGTATAAGTGCCATCTGTCATCAGTGCCACGTGTCATCAGTGCCACATAGTGCCATCTGTCATCAGTGCCATATCAGTGCCACATAGTGCCATCTGTCATCAGTGTCATATCAGTGTCACGTGTCATCAGTGCCACAGTGCCATCTGTCATCAGTGCCACATATTAGTGCCATCTGTCATCAGTGCCACATATTAGTGCCATCTGTCATCAGTGCCACATATTAGTGCCATCTGTCATCAGTGCCACATATTAGTGCCATCTGTCAGTGCCACCTGTCAGTGTCACGCGCTGTTATCAGTGTCACGTATCAGTGCCATCTGTCATCAGTGTCACGTGTCATCAATTCCATGTATCAGTGCCATCTGTCATCAATGCCACGTATCAGTGCCATCTGTGATCAGTGCCATTTCTCATCAGTGCCACATGATATCAGTGCCACGTATAAGTGCCATCTGTCATCAGTGCCACATATTAGTGCCATCTGTCATCAGTGCCACATATTAGTGCCATCTGTCATCAGTGCCACATATTAGTGCCATCTGTCATCAGTGCCACCTGTCAGTGTCACGCGCTGTTATCAGTGTCACGTATCAGTGCCATCTGTCATCAGTGTCACGTGTCATCAATTCCATGTATCAGTGCCATCTGTCATCAATGCCACGTATCAGTGCCATCTGTGATCAGTGCCATTTCTCATCAGTGCCACATGATATCAGTGCCACGTATAAGTGCCATCTGTCATCAGTGCCACATATTAGTGCCATCTGTCATCAGTGTCACGTGTCATCAGTGCCCCGTATTAGTGGCATCTGTCATCAGTGCCACATCAGTGTCATGTGTAATCAGTGCCACATCAGTGTCACGTGTCATCAGTGCCATCTGTCATCAGTGCCACGTCAGTGTCACGTGTCATTGTCCTGGTGCTCCAGGGCCTTCAAAAGTGTACTAGGTAGTCAACAAGTTAGATGTGTAATTTATGCTCCTAGAACACGTGATGGCGCTCCCTGCATGTTGGGCCAAGTGGCCAGGCTGTGGAAAAGTCCCACACATGTGGTATCGTAATACTCAGGAGGAGTAGCAGAATTTATTTTGGGGTGTCATTTGTGGTATACACATGCCATGTGAGAGAAATAACCTATTACAATGACAATTTTGTGGGGGAAAAAAATGATTTTGCAAAGAATTGTGGGAAAAAAATGACAACATCAAAAAGCTCACCATGCCTCTTACTGAATACCTTGGAATGTTTACTTTCAAAAAAGGGGTCATTTGGGGGGTATTTGTACTTTCCTGGCTTGTTCTGGTCGCAAGAAATGAGATAGGCCACCAGTACATCAGATGTGATCAATTTTGTATAATTTGCGCCACAGCTTGTAGACTCTCCAACTTTCACAAAGACCAAATAATATCCACTAATTTGGGTTATTTTTACCAAAGATATGTAGCAGTATAAATTGTGCCCAAAATTTATGAAGAAAAATTAATAATTTGCTAAATTTTATCACAAAAACTAAGAAAAACTCATTTTTTTTTCAAAATTTTCGGTCTTTCTTCATTTATAGCGCAAAAAATATAAAACCCATAGGTGATCAAGTACCACCAAAAGAAAGCTCTATTTGTGGGAAAAAGAGGACAAAAAAATCATTTGAGTACAGTGTTGCATGACTGAGTAATTTCATTCAAAGCGTGAGAGCACCGAAAGCTGAAAATTGGTCTGGGCAGGAAGGGTGTTTAAGTGCCCAGTAAGCAAGTGGTTAAAGAACCCCCTACCAATCTGCCACTATCAAGCTACAAACGTTAAAACATGTCTCATACATTCGTGCACAATAAAACAAAAATAAATATACGATGCGCTGGAATGGCTATGCACTAAATCATCTGTATCTTAATCTATAGTTGTAGATCCACAAGAATATAATAATGTGCATAAAATGGTAAACATACAACTGGTGTAAAAGTGCAAGTGCAAAATATAGCAAAACAAATGTGCACAAAATATGTAAATGCACAACTAAAATGCACACCTAAATATAAAGTTCACAAGTGCCAATACAACTCCGTGAGGTTATATGGACCCCTTGAAGTTACAAGGTGCCATGCACGATAACACACCAGGAAATAAAATATCAATAATAATATTAATATTAGATGAAAAAAAGTGCTAAATGCATACATATGTGATAGCAAACATGTATAAATAATAGACATGCAAGAAAAACTGCAAGTGCATAAACCATACAAGTGTCTCTATATTATTAATAATATAGAGACACTTGTATGGTTTATGCACTTGCACTTTTTCTTACATGTCTTTTATTTATACATGTTTGCTATCACATATGTATGCATTTAGCACTTTTTTTCATCTAATATTATTATTGATATTTTATTTCCTGGTGTGTTATCGTGCATGGCACCTTGTAACTTCAAGGGGTCCATATAACCTGACAGAGTTGTTTTGGCACAATTGGCACTTGTGCACTTTATATTTAGGTGTGCGTTTTAGTTGTGCGTTTTCAGATTTTGTGCACATTTTGCTATATTTTGCACTTTTACACCAGTTGTATGTTTACTATTTTATGCACATTATGCATTATGCACATTATTATATTCTTGTGGATCTACAACTATAAATTAAGATAGATTATTTAGTGCATAGCCATTCCAGCGCAGCGTATATTTATTTTTGGATATAAAAAGATACCCAAGGAATTGAGAATGCCAATCAGCAGTGTTCAAATTCTAATCAAGAAGTGGAAAATGAGGGGTTCTGTTAAAACCAAACCACGGTCAGGTAGACCAACTAAAATTTCAGCCACAACTGCCAGGAAAATTGTTTGGGGTGCAAAGAAAAACCCACAAATAACTTCAGATGAAATACAGGACTCTTTGAAAACATGTGGTGTGGCTGTTTCAAGATGCACAATAAGGAGGCACGTGAAGAAAGATGGGCTGCATGGTCGAGTCGCCAGAAGAAAGCCATTACTAAGCAATTGCCACAAAGTATTCCGCTTACAATGAGCCAAACAGCACAGAGACACGCCTCAAACCTTCTGGCACAAAGTCATTTGGAGTGATGAGACCACAACCATAAACGTTACATTTGGAGAGGAGTCAACAAGGCCGATGATGAAAGGTACGGAGGTGGACCGCTGATGTTTTGGGGATGTGTGGGCTACAAAGGCACAGGAAATTTGGTCAAAATTGTTGGCAAGATGAATGCAGTATGTTATCAGAGGAACATTTGCATTCATCAGCCAGGAAGCTGGACATGGGACATACTTGGACATTCCAACATGACAATGATCCAAAACACAAGGCCAAGTCAACCTGTCATTGGTTACAGCAGAATAAAGTGAAGGTTCTGGAGTAGCCATCTCAGTCTCCTGACCTCAATATCATTAAGCCACTCTGGGGAGATCTCAAATGTGCAGTTCATGCAAGACAGCCCAATAATTTACAGAACTGAGAGGCTTTTTGCCAAAAGGAATGGGCAGCTTTACCATATGAGAAGATAAAGAGCCTCATTCAGAAAAAACACAAAAGACTTCAAGCTGTCATTGATGTTAAAGGGGGCAATACAGGGTATTAAGAACTGGGGTATGTACACTTTTGATCAGGGTAATTTGGGTAGTTTCTGTTGCCATTATGATTTAAAAAGAGTAAACACAGTTGATTAATAATAAATAGGTTCAGCCAAACACTAACCACGCGCCCCAGCGGGCGCGCGGCAGGCACGGCGATCCAACAACGGGGCCTACGAGAGGTCACATCCAAAGAATAGGCTACCCACGGGTCCGTGTGTGGGCCAGACAGGTAGAGGGAGGGAGACGGAAGGGGGGGGGGAAAGGAGGGGGGGGAAGGGGGAAGGAGGAATGGAGATGGGTTTCCTTGAGGTCCCCTGTTCTGCACACCTGTCATGAAATCCAAGATCATATACTTAGATATATATCATAGGGAATTGCCATATCGACTAAACGATGTCTAGTGCACTTGAAACAGTGATGGAGAGAAATGGAATTTCTAAGGTAAAACAGTGGTTGTGCCGTTGATGTGTTTTTCAAATAATGCCAGTTTGTATATTACTGTATCTAGACTCGTGGTTAGAGATGGGAAAAGGGGAGAAAAGGGAGGGAGGAAAAATGAGGTGAGGGAAAGTGGAAAAGTGAGGAAGTGAAGGGGGGGAAAGGGCAAGGGGGAGGGGTAGGAACTAAAGGGAAGGTAAGAGGGGGTCGGAGAGGGGGGGGGGGAGAAGGGAAGGGGAGAAAAGGGGAAAAGAGGAGGGGGAAGGGAGAAGGGAGGGGGGAAGGGAGAAGGGAGGGGGGGGAAAGGGGGGGGGGAAAGGGGGGAGGGGAGAGGGGGAGAGAAGAGGGAACCAATACATGGCATGCACATGTATAGGTGGACATAGGGATGCTGCAGCATCCACATGGATAGAGCGAGAAAGAATGGGATGGGGCAGTGAGGGGACGAGGAGAAGTGTGGTATGAAAGTGAGGAGTGAGAGGGGGGGGAGGGGAAGGGGAAGAAGGAGGGGGGGAAAAAGAAAGGGAAGGAAAAAGAAGGGAAGGAAAAGGAGAGAAAAGAGAGAGGAAAGTAGGGGGGGGGGAAAAAAAGGGGGAGGGGAAGATGTGAGGGGAGAGGGGAAATGATGAGGGAAGAGGGATAAGCTGTTGGGGGCAATGAAAAAGGGGGAGGGAAAGGGAAGGAGAGTGAGAGGGTGAGTGGGGTGTCGAGTGGGAAATAGAGGTGCTGTGCTGGTAATGCTGTGAATCACTGAATAGAGGGGTCCTAGAGTGGGGGTGTGTGTGGGTGGGAATGTGTAGGGATGTCATAGAGTGTGAAGTAAGAAAGCTGAGGAGTGAGACCGTGAGGGAGTGTAAGTGTATGTGGGTGTAGAGCAGGGGGGGGGGGCATGAGCAGGGAAAGGGTATACCAGTATGTCAGATATCAACAGACAATATAATATAGAGTTACCTAATAGAGTTGGTGTATCTTGCTCAAGTTGCGAGATAGATGTAAAGACCCATATATTGCAAACCAGAGTATGCTGTATTGGTTGCAAGTTCCAGAGATAGGATACCCAGTCTGGGGATAGAGACAAGGTCATATACGATATCTAGAATTGGTCCCAGAGGGGAAAAGCATGGAACTGAGAGAGGTTCTACTCACTGTGTTTGTATGGTGTGGTGCTTGGATCATCACATGGAGATAGGTTTGTTTGACCTCCCCATGTGGTATTTATGGGTAATACCCAACTAGAATCAGGTGTGCATGTTAGGACACCATAGGGTGTCCAATCAGGGCATCCCCAGGGAGGGGAGGGAGGAGGAGAAACGGGCAGAGGGGACGGGGAAAGATGGGTGGGGAAGGGGAGGGAGGAAGAAAGGGGGAGGGCAGGGGGCATGGGGGAGCATCACCTTCCATCTGCCGTTCCTATGTCCGCCTGGCCCGCCCGTCCGTGGGAGCCATGACGGCATCATAAGCCATCTGGAGTGGCCTCCCCGGCGTCCGAGAGGTCCTTCCGGGGTCGCGTCTGCTACGCAATCGTCGCACCGGCGTGACGTCCTGCATCACGCACGTGGCCACGCGCATGCGCAGTGATCGGGAGAGGTCCGATTGCGTTCCGGGACGCCGCCAGCAAGGGGAGTGGTTCCCTGTCAGGGAGCCCGGGCCCGCCCAGGCCGCCTTGAGGGAACATAATTGGAGGAGCTTGGTTGGTGGACGCTCCTCCTTACCCTTGCTGTGAGGTCACGTGTGGGGAACGCCCCACCGCCGCACGTATCCACCGGAGGGGGCAGGGAGCAAGGGCGCCACCTAGGGAATCCGAGGCGCACTTCAAACCACAGGGGGAACCCTGAAATAAAAAGAGAATACAGAGTTTTAACATATATTTACTGCCTGTATGGTATGGCAGATGGGAGAACATGTCTCCATGATCATCTCTATTAGTATCACATTCCCATTGGTTATCTGGGTCATAGCATATTGGCGTACATACAGAACATATTAGACATGTTAAGAGAACGAAGGGCATGGAATCTTTTCAGATGGCATTATCCACAGTTAATATGTGATTACATTGTGAGTTGTTTCCAATGATACATTGTTAATGTTGTTCATGTTTAGCTCAAAAGTTGTCATATGAACACGCTACAGCCCTGTGTCTTGGTAGTACACAGTATGTATATGGCCATGTAGCTGTGTGCATATAACAAGGGAGCAAAAAAGGTTTAACAAATTTGTAAAAAAAAGAAGAAAAGTGTACACAAAGGGACAAAGACCCACCTATGAGCATAGATGTCGGGTGGCATGAATGGATCAGCCCCCAAGCCACATATAGTAGACTTAATTATTACATGAAAGGACATAAAGAAGGTGACACAATATAAACTCTATGGATTGTGTATGGAGAGAGAGCACTGAAATCGCACAGAATTGTATAAGGCGAAAAGTCCTGGACAAAGATGGAATAGGGCACAGATGTTGGCCAGAGTATAGAAGCAGGAGTTCACCAGGGGAAGGGGAAAGGGGGTCGGGACGTCCAAGCACGTCTACTCAAATGCAAAGACCCGGAAAACCAAGAGTGTCATATTACTGCGTTTTCCCGGACGTAAAGCCCTTAAGAAAAGGGGCAAAGGAAATAGACTCATTGAGTCCGGGAGGGAAGGTGGAACGTAATCTATAGATCCACTTTTGTTCACATTGTAACAAAATTTTGTTCCAATCTCCTCCTCTGTCAGGGATATGGCTTATGATGCCGTCATGGCTCCCACGGACGGGCGGGCCAGGCGGACATAGGAACGGCAGATGGAAGGTGATGCTCCCCCATGCCCCCTGCCCTCCCCCTTTCTTCCTCCCTCCCCTTCCCCACCCATCTTTCCCCGTCCCCTCCCCCCCTCCCCTCCCTGGGGATGCCCTGATTGGACACCCTATGGTGTCCTAACATGCACACCTGATTCTAGTTGGGTATTACCCATAAATACCACATGGGGAGGTCAAACAAACCTATCTCCATGTGATGATCCAAGCACCACGCCATACAAACACAGTGAGTAGAACCTCTCTCAGTTCCATGCTTTTCCCCTCTGGGACCAATTCTAGATATCGTATATGACCTTGTCTCTATCCCCAGACTGGGTATCCTATCTCTGGAACTTGCAACCAATACAGCATACTCTGGTTTGCAATATATGGGTCTTTACATCTATCTCGCAACTTGAGCAAGATACACCAACTCTATTAGGTAACTCTATATTATATTGTCTGTTGATATCTGACATACTGGTATACCCTTTCCCTGCTCATGCCCCCCCCCCCCCTGCTCTACACCCACATACACTTACACTCCCTCACGGTCTCACTCCTCAGCTTTCTTACTTCACACTCTATGACATCCCTGCACATTCCCACCCACACACACCCCCACTCTAGGACCCCTCTATTCAGTGATTCACAGCATTACCAGCACAGCACCTCTATTTCCCACTCGACACCCCACTCACCCTCTCACTCTCCTTCCCTTTCCCTCCCCCTTTTTCATTGCCCCCAACAGCTTATCCCTCTTCCCTCATCATTTCCCCTCTCCCCTCACATCTTCCCCTCCCCCTTTTTTCCCCCCTACTTTCCTCTCTCTTTTCTCCTTTTCCTTCCCTTCTTTTTCCTTCCCTTTCTTTTTCC
The DNA here is from genome assembly GCA_028564925.1 of Lithobates sylvaticus. Taxonomy (NCBI): domain Eukaryota; kingdom Metazoa; phylum Chordata; class Amphibia; order Anura; family Ranidae; genus Lithobates; species Lithobates sylvaticus. The sequence continues at coordinate 308,809,376 of CM053030.1, read as the reverse complement.
CCCCCTCCTTCTTCCCCCTTCCCCTCCCCCCCCCTCTCACTCCTCACTTTCATACCACACTTCTCCTCGTCCCCTCACTGCCCCATCCCATTCTTTCTCGCTCTATCTATGTGGATGCTGCAGCATCCCTATGTCCACCTATACATGTGCATGCCATGTATTGGTTCCCTCTTCTCTCCCCCTCTCCCCCTCTCCCCTCCGCCCCCTCCCCTCCTTTTCCCTTCCCCCCCCCCCTCTTCTCCCCTCCCCCCCCCCCTTTCTCCTTTCCCCCCCCCCCTCCCTTCTCCCTTCCCCCTCCTCTTTTCCCCTTTTCTCCCCTTCCCTTCTCCCCCCCCTCTCCAACCCCCTCTTACCTTCCCTTTAGTTCCTACCCCTCCCCCTTGCCCTTTCCCCCCCTTCACTTCCTCACTTTTCCACTTTCCCTCACCTCATTTTTCCTCCCTCCCTTTTCTCCCCTTTTCCCATCTCTAACCACGAGTCTAGATACAGTAATATACAAACTGGCATTATTTGAAAAACACATCAACGGCACAACCACTTTTTTACCTTAGAAATTCCATTTCTCTCCATCACTGTTTCAAGTGCACTAGACATCGTTTAGTCGATATGGCAATTCCCTATGATATATATCTAAGTATATGATCTTGGATCTCATGACAGGTGTGCAGAACAGGGGACCTCAAGGAAACCCATCTCCATTCCTCCTTCCCCCTTCCCCCCCTCCTTTCCCCCCCCCCTTCCGTCTCCCTCCCTCTACCTGTCTGGCCCACACACGGACCCGTGGGTAGCCTATTCTTTGGATGTGACCTCTCGTAGGCCCCGTTGTTGGATCGCCGTGCCTGCCGCGCGCCCGCTGGGGGGCGCCATAGTGGGACGCCGCCTGGGACCTGGAGCGCACCGACCTAGAGGGAACCCCACCACACATAAAGGAGTAATTCATAGGGAAAAAGATTTTTACACACCAGGTAAATATTCCACAGCACAATGTGACATTATGCTATGTGATATGAAAGGTTAATTGGAGACCAATATATGCAAATGAAATACTGTTACAATGCATTGTTCTTACCCTTTTCTTTCTCAAACAGACAAAATTACCTTTGAGGAAGACCCTCACTAAAACGGGTCGAAACGCGTCAGGTTCACTTTTACCTCCAACATTTGGTTATGTAAAATTACATTGATGTAAAAGCTTTTTGTCTGTTAGTGTAAATCTGTTTTAAAATTTCTGTATTGTTTTATCCATTTGGGACCCATGTCTCCTATTTTTATCTTTACCCATATGTCACATGCGACATCTCTAATCCAATAAAGATTCATATTTTGAATACAACAATACCTCTCAGAGAACTTATTTTCTAAACGCTGCCTAAAAACCCCACCAATTCCTCTTTGGGGGGACTTTTTCCTTTTTTGCAAATACAAATGAGTGACCTGGGTTTCAAAAATGTGCATCTTTCTAGTTGTGTGAATGATTTGATTAATATGCCTAAGAAAAAAAAATATATATATGTCACTATAATTAAAATTATAAATCACAAACGTGTAACAATTTTGAATCAGCATAAATATTTCTGAAAAATATATAAAGAAGAAAAGAAAGTCCTTTGTAATATTCAACAAAGTCCAGTGTTATTACACTTGGTAAATTTCTTCCCATTCACCATGCTTCTATATGAGTGAACCCATCACCTAACCCAAAAAAGTGCTCCACCACCAGTGATGCTATGAATGCACTCACCAGCCCCCGAAGCCCCCCTGGGTCAATCACGCCTTGTTATTTAGCCAAAAAGACCAGAATTTAATTTCACTGCTTCTTAGGACAAGCAGCATTTCCTCCTTCAGTCAACATGCATTACCCTCACATGGATGAGCATCAATCACCAAGAAAGGAAAATAACAGAGTAATTGTGCAACACAATTTTATTAAGAATTCTCCCATTAAAACGTATCCCACAATCCATGCGCTTACATGTTATAGTGCCAAGACTGGCACCAGCTCGATCAGCGTATCTGTGTTAAAATGTAGCCCAAAGATCCATAAAATGGTTTGACAAACACCACCGTTCCTCTTACCAAGCCGTGGCGTACGTTCTAATAGCAAATCAGAGGCGACGTCACTTGCGATCCAACCGCTATAGATTTCACTGTATTAGCATTAGCAAGTCCGGTCACCGCCATTTTCCCGAAGACCTTATACCCGCTGATGCAATACTATTGGTGGACGGAAGCTATCCCATACACAAAATGTTTTGCATATTTCAAAAAATATATAAAAATTAATTAAAATCAAACCATATGACCCGCACCCCAATTCTGTGCATAGGTCTTTATAGGGTTAGATCAAACACTTCTTCCAAATTTTCCTGTTGCTGATCGAGGTGGTCTCGGTCTTCATAGATCAAGTGCAATATAGAATCTCAGACCTTATAATGCAATACATAATCCTATTTATAAACTTTTTATTAAGATCTAGATACTAGGTGTAACACCACTGCCTACTATACATACCTAAACTTTACTTAAAAAATGTACTATTCCCCACACGCCTAATGATTCATACTACATTAAAATGTGTATTCCTTGTATAAGCACAATGATGCTGGTTTAGAGGAAATAATCGAGATAAGAATACTCGAAGGCCATACCCACAACAAGGGGAATGGCGAACCCCATATCAAGATGAATGGAGAACTCCATATCAATATTACCCATAGCAACAGGTGGGAAGAAAGGGGATGGAAAGACACTTATTGGGCACCCAAGGATGTGGAAAGAGATTATGCCAGAGGAGCAAGAGAGG
>CM053030.1:308431573-308804073 GCA_028564925.1 Lithobates sylvaticus | reverse complement strand
TGTACTGCGCAGGCGCAGCGCTTGCTGTTCGGCTGTACACTGTGCTTACTGCTCACGTGACCTGCCTGCTGCTATCCAGGCTGAGGCTCTGCCCTTCATGCAAGGGAGAGAGAGAAGGCTGGAGGGGGGGGGGGGGGGGAATGCAGATGTATATCACTCCGCCGTCGCCCGCGGCCGGTGTTCTATCACCAAGTGTCCGGCTGTCACTAGGTGTCCGAAGTGTACTGCGCATGCGCAGTACGGAGCATGAAGATGTTCGGAAATTGTCGGAAGATGAACGGCGCCTGCGCCGTGAGTCGAGGAGAAGCCCCCACCATCCAAGCGGACATAGGGTTAGTCAAACTTAGAGGGCCCCTCGCGGGCTCGCTTCGCTCGCCGCGCTTCGGGCACGGCCTCGCTACGCTCGGCTCTTTTATATTCTAACTCTATGTCCACTTGGATGGTGGGGCTTGAAAGTGGACTCACGGCGCAGGCGCCGTTCATCCTCGGCAATTTTCGGAATCTGGGTGTACTGCGCATGCGCAGTACACCTCGGACACATCGTGATGGGGGACTGGTAATGATACAACACCGGAACTATAGAAGTCGCAGCGGCAGCAAACAGATGCTTTTGCTTGCCCGCCGGACCAATTAGAGCCCAGCCAGTGATTAGGGTGTGCCTGCGCACAGCCGTTACAAAATGTGTGCACGCCTATGCATACGGGTAAGATAAAAACAGTTAACTTTAAGAGAGCAAATTTTCCAAGGATAAGGGCTGCTCTCCAGGATTTAGACTGGGAGGGAATATTGGCATGGGACTGTATGTAAACTCACTGCAAAGTATATTCCCGTGGGGAATAAGTTTAAAAGGCTAGAAATAAAACCTTTGTGGCTCATGGCCAATGTTAAAATGGCTATAAATAATAAAAAAAATTAATAAAAATACATTTATAATATATATAATATATATATATATATATATATATATAAATAAACACTATCAATGTTTAAATGTTACAAAGAATATAACAGAATGTGTAAAAAGGAAATCAAGGATGCAAAAATTCAAAACGAACGGCAGATTGCAAAAGATAGTAGGACAAACCCCAAAAAATACTTCAAATATATTAATAGTAAAAAGGTCAGGTCTGAGCATGTAGGCCCTTCACAAAATAATCTCGAGTGGGTGACTGGGGACAAAGAGAAGGCAAATGTATTAAATACTTTCTTAAGCTCTGTGTATACAAAGATGTCCATAAAGGGGGAGGTAGTGACAGCCCCAAATGATCCACAATGGCTCAAAAGTGATATGGTCCAGAAATATTTTGACAGAATAAAGGTGGATAAAGCACCTGGACCAGATGGCATCCACCCACGGATCATAAATGAATTAAGCTGTCATTTAAAGGCCATTATTGCAAATATTTAGGGACTGAAATGTTACCGCTGGATTGACACAGGGCCAATGTGGTGCCCATATTTAAAAAGGGATCAAAGTCTTTGCCAAGTAACTATAGACCTGTTAGTTTAATTTCTAAAGTTGGGAAGATACTGGAGAATAATTTAATAAAAGACCACATAGAGGAGTTCTTGCTGTAAAAAAATATTTAAAGCAACAGACAGCATGGATTTATGAAAGACAGAAGTTGTCAAACAAACCCGTTATCTTTTTATGAGGAGGTAAGTAAAACCTTGGAGGGGTGGCTGTGAATGTGGTATACTTGGATTTTGCAAAAGTGTTTAAAACAGTTCACCACACACGGCTCATGTGTAAGGTCCACAGGCTTGGAAAGATCAATTTGTAAATGGATTGAAAACTGAAAAAAAGACAGAATTCAGAAAGTATTGGTTAATGACTCTTCCTCTATATGGTCTAAGGTTATCAGTGTGTACCCCAAGGTTCAGTGCTGGGACCCTTACTTTTTAATAACTTTATAAATGATATAGGGTCTGGGATTAAAAGCACCATTTCTGTCTTTGCAGATGACAATGCAGTGGAATGACGTCCTTACAGGATGTCTCCAATTTATAAGCTGACCTCAAAGCACTGTTTCATTGGGTAACTGAGTGGCAAATGAGGTTTAATGTTGATAAATGTAAAGTTATGCACTTGGAGGCTAAGGATATGCATGCATCATACAGACTAGGGAGAGTACAACTGGGGGAATCAATGGTGGAGAAGGATCTGGTGGTTTTGGTAGATCATAAGCTCAATAATAGCATGCAATGCCAAGCTGTGGTTGCCAAAGCGAGCAAAGTCCTTTCTTGTATTGAGAGGTATGGACTCCAGAGAGAGAGACATCATTTTGTAAGACCTCATCTGGAATATGCAGTTCAGTTTTGGCCACCAGTTCAAAAAAGATTATTTTATATTATATATATATATATATATATATATATATATATATATATATATATATATCAGGAAGAAGAAAACAGTACATCATCTATCAGCAATTTGTTGAATGGGCACACACAAAAAGATACCCTATGGTTCGGTGTGCCACGGAGGAGGTGATTGATTTGGATAATCGTAACTAAACCTGACTACATGTGCTTTACCCCTGTAGGGGTATAAGGATCTGGTGAGTGTGGAACTGAGGGGGAGCACGAGTGTCACTTCACTTCCCACACAGGATTCACGATTAAGTGTATGCCCAAGTCACTTTGGATACCTGCACTTGGAAATATTGCAATTTGAATTAAGGACTGGACTTAGTTTTCATTTTTATTTTTTACTTTAATTATATTTTTTAAATTTTATTCTTACGTATTTTCACGCCAGTGTGTTGGACTTTTTATTTGTATATATTTACACCTTTTATCTTCACAATCAGTTGTACCATTAATAGGATTGATGTTGTTTCACTTTTCAAGCATATGAGGTTGGCATTATATTATGCATTTTTACTGCTTCTAATACTTTGATCACTGGTTCTACACAAATTATTTTGTTTTTTTACTATATATATAAAATTTTATATTTTATTATATATATATATATTTGGGCTGTTACTGATTAAAATGTTCTTGTTCGATTAATCGATTAATCGACTAATTTCGATTAATTTTAACGCACATACAGATCCAACTACTTTTAGCTGATCTCCTTGCATTGCAACTCTGCATTAGTCAGTGGTAAATGTGGTATACACTATATACAATCACCCGACACTAGTTAGTTTCCACAATCCATGACTTAACTTCACAGTTCACACAAATACGTTTTAAACTCAAACTGTAGCACTGACGTAAGTAATTTGGTTTCCACAGTAGCGTGACAATCCCTCCACCTCCGGTCTAACTAATCACTCTCACCTCAAAAGGCTTAACACGGACCATAAACTTCTCTCACGTCTCCTTAGATCACAGCAAGGACGCCAGGTCATGGGTAGAAAGAAAAGATCTAAGTGCTCACCGCTTAAGTATAAGATTAAATTTTTGTGTTCAAACACAAACTACTCACATAAAGATGATAAAAACACAGCATGTAAAGCCAACAATCGTTACGTAGGGCAGCAGCTGGTGACATCATGCGTAGCTCCTCACCCGTACGCGTTACGTTCAATCAGAACTTCAACGTCACCGGACTCCTCCCCCCTTCCCTTCGTTAAAAGACGGAGGCACTTGGGGAAGGGGGGGGGGGGGGGAGTCCAGTGGCGTCGATGTCCGTGATGTCACCGGATCTCCGACGGAACTCCTTGAAGACCCGGAAGCTGGCGGAGAGGTGAGTATGGATCAAAAAAATGTTGATCGATCAAAAAAATTCACGATTAATCGAGGAATTAATCTTTAATTTCCACAGCCCTAATATATATATATATATATATATATATATAAAATTGTTGGTTAGAATAGCACTTGCACTTTTATATGTGAAGTGCAATTCACCTTTGAAGGTTCACTCTTCAGGTGACGGGCAGCACCACTTACCTCTTTCTACTACTTATAAAAGAGTGGGAGAATATCTTGATATATTTCTCCAGCCACTGGCAGTTAATTGCAAAGCATTTTAAAGGATAGTAGGGACACCGTAATCTCTTTGCAAGATGTTGAGGTAGGAGAATCCACGTTTTTAGCCACAGTGGATGTGAGATCCTTGTGTACAAATAAAAAACAAAGTGATGCCATGGAAGCAGTGATATGGGCAATGGAAGGACAAACAAACCTAAAGAAGTCACAGATAGCCAAAAATAAACCTTCCAAAAAGGAACTGTATGTCAAACAACTATTTCTGGCACCAAAATTAGTTCTTCAATCAAGTGAGGGGATTAGCAATGGGGGCCAAGTATGCCCCCAGTGTTGCAAACCTGTTTCTTACTTAATGGGGTAAGGAGTTTGTTTTTTCACAGGACAGACCCCAGTTTAAATATAATCGAAGATTCATCAATGATATGATTACGATTGTGTGGGAAAGAAGACAAGAAGATCTGGTTAAATTCCTCCTATTCCTAAATACCAATCCTTATGACATCAAACTCACGGGGGGAATGGAATCGCGAAGTTATTCGATCCTAGATCTAGAAATTTTCGAAGAAGGGAGTAGACTCAATACCAGAACATATTTCAAAACTGTGGACAAAAATGGATATATCCACAAGAAGTTGCCATCGCCCAAGTTGGGTGAAGGCTATACCCACGGGCCAGTTTGTACGGATTAAAAGGAATTGTTAAAATATGAAAGATTATGTAACCCAAACTGATAAATTCATAGAAAGATTTAAAGAAACAGAAAAGGAACTAAAAAAGGTCAGAAATTAAGTGAATATGATGAAAAGAGGATCTGTTAAAATCAAGGATTAGAGGCCATATTAGTCAATTTTATTAAGGTATAACTCTCTAAATAAAATACTCCCCAAAAAAATGCAATTTATATATAAATGAGCCCATGGTTTGAGGAACATAATAGCCAAGAATGTGTTGGATCCTCCCAAAAAGGTAAAAACTTTTCTGGAAAGAAAAGGGTTTTTTACATGTGGGAGATGTAAAGCCTGCAGAACTACTAGAGACAAGAGGCGAAAGGTTGAAACATTTACAGCATTGGATGGGAGGGAGTATAATATTAATCGATTACCTGTAGGACCAAGTTTGTAATCTACATGCTCGTCAGCCCATGTGGACTGAGGTATGATAGGAGAACAACAAGATACCTTTTGAAGGTATAGGAGAACACGTTAATATATGAAAAGGATTTAAACATAGTGTTTCCAACCACTATAGCTTAAAAACATAATATGGGCATATGGGGTTGGAAACTCCACTGTTTTGGATAAAGCGTCTTACAAAAATCTAGCACTATTAAACAATCCCAAATCTACCCTTCTCTTTTCCTTTTTCTTCCTGCCTCCTCTGCATCCTCTCTTCCTCTACTGGCATACCGTAATCTCTTTCCTTCCCCCTGTTGCCGTGGATGATATTGATATGGAGTTCTCCATTTATTTTGATATGGGGTTTGCAATTCCCCTTGTTGTTGTAGGTATGGCCTTCGAGTATTCCTACCCTCGATTATTTCCTCTAAACGGGCATCATTGTGCAAATAGAAGGAATACACATTTCAATGTAGTATGGAGGCGGTGGAGCACTTTTTTGTGTTATGTGATAGGATCACTCATATAGAGGCACGGTGAATGGGAAGAAATTTACCAAGTGTAAGAACACTGGACTTTGTTGCTGAATATTACAAAATACTTTCTTTTTTCTATATTTTATAATATATTATTATATCATATATTTTTTACAAATATTTATGCTGATTGAACATTGTTACACGTTTGTGATTTAGAAGTTTAATTATAGTGACATATATATATTTTTGGGGATATTAATCAAAGAATTCACACAACTGGAAAGATACACGTTTTTGAAACACAGGTCACTATTTTGTATTTGAGGAGATTAGCACCTACTTTATTTGTAAAGTATAACAGGTTTGTTATTTTTAACCACTTGACCTCCGGAAGGTTTCAGCCCCTTCCTGAACAGGGCATTTTTTGCAATTTGGTACTGCACTGCTTTAACTGGTAATTGCGCGGCCATGCATCGTTGTACCCAAAACAAAATTTACATCCTTTGTTTCCCACAAATAGAGCTTTCTTTTGGTGGCATTTGATTACAACTGGGATTTTTACTTTTCATGATATAAACGAAAAAAGACCGAAAATGTTCTTACTTCTTTACTGTTTGTTACAAAAAATATCCAATAAACGCAATTATGTCATATATTTAGGCCAAACTGTATTCAGCTACATGTCTTTGGTAAAAAAAACATTTCAATAAGCGTATATTTATTGGTTTGTGCAAAAGCTATTGCATCTACAAACTATAGTATATTTACTGGAATTTACGCAGCTTTTACTTTATGACGGCCCATCTTATTTCTTGAGGTGCTAAAATGGCAGGCTGGATATAAATCAATGATTTAAAAAAAAAAAAAAAAAAAATCAGATTTTTTGATTTAAATCAGATTTTTTTTCCTTTTAATAAAATGCTTTTGGTGTAAAAATCTAAAGATAGTTTTCTATTTAAGATACATTAATAATTTTGTTTATTCAGCATTAAATGGAGCTGAGTTATGTAGCATGAGGCTGTATATTCTGCAATATTAAACTTTTCGGTAAACTCATTCAATGAATTCAAGCTCTGCGAAGTGAGATAACATGCATTGCATTCACACAATTTCACCGTAACCATGAGATAAAACAAAGTTCAGGAATATTCCTTTATCCCATTGTTTTGCAAATCTATGTACACTACAAACTGTATGATTGAATCGGTTCTGATATCGCTGTTTTCAAACCTGACAGCTTATTATTCTAAATAGGAAACCTTCATTTTGTTTGTAAATATTAAAGATTCTAACCACCAGCAAGACTAATTCTTTACATTTAAAGAGCACCTGTCATTTCAGATCCATTATGGCAGCGTCCGTTAGTGGGCGTCCACTCACCTGCTGCCGTCACGTCCCTCACCTTGTTGTGTCACTGCCGCATCACCAGCCGTCCCATTAAAGTGAATGGGACTGTTGGTGAGTCAACAGCGGGTCAGAGGAGGAGCCACTGCAGGACAGAGATGATAGTTTCTCTTTTATGATTTAAATCAAGCCTTTTTACTAGTGATTTAAATCGGGATTTATATCAAATCCACCCTGAAATAAACAAATCAATGCTGCAGCTGAATAGCATACCTGTCAAAGCAAACAATGATTAACAATAAAACAAACATTACAGTATAGTATAAAATGCAGTAAAACAGCAAGAACAATAAAATAAAACAAGAACTATTTTTGGCTTTATTCTTTTTTACACTTTTTTTGTAGCTATAAAAACAAAACAAAAAAAAAACAAAGCATTTCAGGTTAAAGTCTCTCAAAATGCGATAGACATCTGACATCTTTTGAGATCTTGTGTGAATGAGTGCCGTGCTGTACCCTTTACTAATAATCCACTAGTGTGTGTGGTAGCGAAGGAAACAGTCCTGAATGCAGAGACCAGGTTGGACAGGACAGGAGGGACAAAAATAGCAGGTGTCACGCCTACATCCACATTTGCTACAGACACGACATCTTTTTTGGGGTGCTCTTTGGGTAGTAGTACCAGGGAGGACATCCAGAAAATTCCTCTCATCCAACTGGCTCACTGCATCTAGATTGGGAAATTGGGCCACAGCACCTGGATACAAAAGGGCTGTGATGATCTCTTCCTGGAATTTTAGGAAGAATCCACTTCTTCCTGATGCTTTGTATAGTACATTAGCGTTGAACAGAGCCAATTGGAATAAATATACAGACACTTTTTTGTACCACCATCTGGCCTTACAGGTAACTAAATATGGCCCCATCATCTGGTCGTTGAAGTCCAACCCTTCTATTTTAATGTTGTTGTCTTGGACACAGAGGGGCTTCTCAACACCAGTCGCCGTTGCAGTTTGGACTGTCGTATCTGCACGAATGGAAGAGAGAATGAAAACATTGCGTTTGTCCCTACCTCACTGCAAGCAATTCATTGCACCTCAAGCAGGCTCTCTCTCCCTGTCTAAGTCGGGATATTACAAGCCGTTGGTGGAAGCCCCAGCAATTAGATTGCACGGTGCCACATGCACCAATTCTAAATTCAAAAAGGTGTCTAAAAAGTGGTAATAATTGTCCACGTACAAGTGGTACCCCTTTTTGGAATAAGGGTGACACCAAGTCCCAAACAATCTTGCCGCTGCTTTCTATGTAGTCTCCCTCGTTGCCCTGTCACAGCGCTTATACATTTTGACCCCATATCTGGAAAGCTTGCTGGGGAGAAACTGTTTGAAAACAAGGCGGCAGAAAACGGAATCAGGGACTCGTCAACGCAGACATCTTGTTGGGGGTCATACAAGGTTGCAAATTTTTGGTTCAAGTGATTTACGAGCAGCCAAATTTTTTTGGAGCCAATCATGTCCAGGGTCACCCAGGGTGCGCCCACACTGACCTTGTAAAATTTGGTGAAAGTGTGTACTGACGACCATGTAGACGCCTTACACACCTGATCAAACGGACGCTTGACGCCGGAAAGCCCAGGAAGCACTGATTGCCCTGGTAGAATGTGCCATGATGGGAAAAGGAGGCGTCCGCCCCCTTATGGCATAAGCCTGAAGGACAATCTGTCTGATTCACCGAGAAATGATGGCTGCCGAGACCGCCAGGCCCTTCTTTGGAACAGCCACCGAGACAAACAGAGAGTCCGACCTCTGGAAAGGACCCGTAGCAGACAGATACACCCTCAGAGCCATGACCACATCCAGGGAATGTAAGGCGACCTCCTTGGGATGTGAAGGCCGAGGACATAAGGACGGAAGCACAATGTCCTCATTCAGGTGAAAGGCAGAAACTACCTTAGGTAGAAAAGAAGGCTGCCGGACGCAGCACCTCCTTATCATTGTGGTGAATCAAATAGGGAGACTTGCATGACAAGGCCGCCAACTCAGATACCCGTCTTGCGGACGTAATAGCCACTAGAAAGACTACTTTCTGAGAGAGCATTAGTAAAAGGAATCTCCCTAATGTTCTCGAACGGTGGTTTCTGAAGTACCAAGAGCACCAGATTCAGATCCCACGGGGGCAGCGGCGGGTGTACCAGAGGTACCACATGCCGAACCCCCAGAACAAAACATACGCACCGATGAGTGCGTCGCCAGAGGCTGCTGAAAAAATACAGCCAAAGCTGATATCTGCCTCTTAATGGTGCTCAACGCGAGCTTCTGTTCCACTCCCCTCCGAATATGAACACGGATGCCACCCCATCTCCTCACAGGGAGATGTAGGCCTTCCAGGTGCGATGATAAATCTTCCTGGAAGACTTCCATGCCCTCAACATTGTGGAAATCACCAAAGCAGACAGCCGTCGGTCCCTCAGCACCTGGCTTTCAACAGCCATACTGTTAAAGCCAGCGATGGTAAAGCCAGCGATGGTAAAGCAGGGTGAAGTATTGGACCTTGAGATAGAAGGTCCTCCTGCACCGGCAGCTGCCAAGGCACGTCCGCCCCCATACGCATGTCGGCGTACCAAGGATGTCAAGGTCAATCTGGGGCAATCAGAATCACTGGAATCCCCTCGGCCTTCACTCTGCGCAGCAAAATGAGGGAGGAGCCCGAGAAGCGGAAAGGCATAAATGAGCAGCGTCTATCGCGTCCGCCCAGAGATCTCTTGACCTGGCCACAAATCTCTGTACCTTCCGATTGAGCTGAGAGGCCAGGAGATCCAGATCCGGTATGCCCCACCATAGGCAAATGAGCCGAAACACTTTCGGATGCAGTGACCATTCCCCCTGGTCCAGCAACTGACAACTTAGGTAGTCCGCCTGCCAGTTTTCTATGCCCGGAATGTACACGGCTGACAGGGCCAGCATGCGCCACTCTGCCCACTGTGGGATGTGAGAGACCTCCAGTGCTGCTGCTGATCTCCTTGTCGTGGCGTTGCCCGACTGGATCCTGACCGGACGACCCTGCAGCCTCTGCGACCACGTGGAGAGGCATCGCCTGATTGCCCGTAGTTCCAGAACATTGATCGACAGTCGAGATTCCTCCAACGCCCAAAAATCCCCCCCAGCCAGTCAGGCTGGCGTCCGTCGTGATCACCGTCCAATGAAGAGGGAGGAACGATTTCCTGGACCAAAGGGCTGGGGACCTCAACCACCAGAGAAGTGAAGCCCTGGCTTGATGACTCACCCGGAATCCAGGGATTTGTCCCATTTGGACAGAAACTCTTTCTGCAATGCCCAAGTGTGGAATTGAGCATACGGTCCCGCCTCGAAAGTGGCTACCATGAGGCCCAGAATTTGCATGCAAAAAACGCAGTGACGACCACCTGCGGGACATCAGTAACCACACTGCGGAGTGAAGAGTCTGCAGCTTGCTTGAAGGCAGAAAGACTCTCGCCTTTGAGGAGTCCAGAATCAACCCCAAGTACTCTAGGCGCTAGGTCGGTAGCAACACCGACTTCTGGAGATTCAATACCCAGCCAAACTCCTGAAGAGTCTGCATGGTGATCGCCAGATCCTCCCTCAGCTCTGAGGCCGAAGCTGCTCTCAGGAGGAGATCGTCCAGGTAACCCACGATTGCGATCCCTCGTTGTCTCAGCAATGCCAGAATCTGAGCCAACACCTTGGTGAAGACCCTTGGTGCCGTTCCTAATCCAAAAGGAAGCGCTACAAATTGGTAGTGCGTGTCTTCGACCGCAAACTGCAGGAACCTCTGGTGCCTGACACATATGGGGACATGCAAGTATGCGTCCTTGATGTCCAAGGACGCCAGGAAATCCCCTTGATGAAGTGCAGCGACCATGGAACGAACCAACTCCATCCTGAACCTTCGCACCTTCACAAAGAAATTGAGGGCCTTGAGATCCAGAACCGGTCGGACCCCTTCCTTCTTCGGGACTACAAACAGATTGGAGTAGAATCCCTGAAACCTTTCCGCCGTCGTTACAGGCACTATCACCCCATGGAGTAGCAAGTCCTGTACCGCCCCCAACAGAGCCACTCGACGAGACGGAAGGATATGAAGGCTGGAGGGGAAAAAAATCTGTCTGGCGGACAAGAAAGAAACTATCTTGTAGCCTGACAACACCAACTCGCAGTCCCACTGGACGGACAGAAGTGAACTCCACCGGTCTGCAAATCCCTGAAGGCGACCCCCCACCCGATCGTCAGGCGGGGCAGACCTTCATGCGGTAGCTGATTTGTTTGCAGGCTTGCGATACCAGGGACGCTGGTATCGCAAGCCTGCAAACAGCGGACCCTTTGTTGGACTGGGAACGCTTACCCGACGAGACGGGTGAACGAAAAAGCCGCTTCTGAGCAGAAAAGGAGGGCCCTTGCCTACGGCGTGGCTCCTTACTCTTTCTGGACTGTGGGAGCAAAGTACTCTTTCCCCCAGTAACATCTTTAATAATGTCATCCATAGAGGTGCCAAACAGCCTTCCTCCTTGGAAAGGCAACTCTGCCAATGCTTTCTTAGATGTCTGGTCCGCAGACCAACATTTGAGCCAAATTAGCCGACGCAGCACTACTGCGGACACCGAGGCATTAGAAAGCAAGGGGGCAGTATCCAGGGCAACGTCACAAATATACTTAAGGCTATGCACCAACTGGTCCGCCAGCTCCACACAGACTGGTGAAACCCGCTCCTTCTCCAGCTCGCTGTGCAACAACTTAGCCCATTCAGTAAGGGTTTGTGACACCAGAGCCGTGGCTAACACCGGCCAAAGCGCCGACCCCACCACCGTAAACATAGACCAGGCAACCCGCCTTGGCCCTTCTGTTGGCAGGGTCCTTGAAAGAGGGGGACCCTTCCACCGGGATTGTGGTTACTTTATTTAACCTGGACAGGGGGGTCAACCACCGGAGATGATTTTTTCAGGAAAATCTCCTCAAAAGGGTAACGCACCGCCAATCACCTTGGGACTGAAAAGGCACGCTGGGGCGTTCCCAATGTCTGTAAATAAACTTATAAAAATAAGTTAAGTAGGGGAACACCTAAGTGGTGTGGACCGGCTTGTGGGACCCAAAAGGGACCGACACCTGTGCAGATGTCCCCGCTGCCTCCTCTATCTTTAGGGTATCTCGCACCGCTGTGATAAGTGCCCACACCATCGCTTTTTAATGCGCTGAAACGGACGCGGAAGATTCCTCCTCACTGTCTGTAGAATCATGGTCCTCGGCCTCTGAAGCATCAGAACAGGGGTCCCCTGCCAGTGTGGGGCCCCGAGTCTAAATCAGAGCTTTCCCCTGGAAGATGGGGGGGGCAGGGGGCATTTTTTACCCACCTTGCGCCCGCATGCTGCTGACCCACTATCGCCTGCCACTACCCAGGACCTAAGGCAAGAGACAAAATGCCATCCCTCCTAGCTGCCACAGACTGAGAGGCTGAGACTGAGACTGAGAGAATGACTCACCACCCTGACCAAGGCGTTGTACTGTGTCAGATTCGCACTGTTCCTGGTTTAAACAGCCACCCAGCGCTAGAGAACCAGCAGAAAACAACCCCGCGGTTACAAGAAAATGGCCCTGCCTGCATGGCTGCCAAAAAACACAGAAAAAAAACAGCGGCAACCCCCCAGCCAGGTTAGTGACACACACATCCCCTAGGCCCAGCCACGCAGCGCCCCTAGTACAGGGAGGTACAGGGAGGAGGGAAGAGGAATCGACCCCCCCAGGGAGTGCCCAGCTGCTCCAGCCTGCCTAAACAAGCGGAGCCATACTTATCCCTCCTGCAGGGACTGCTGGACGCACTCGACAGACAGACCCATCACCCGAGCATTACGGGGTGGCTGTCAGCCACGGCACACTGTGACTCAGACAGCAGTAGCCCGGTCACATGTGCGCCCCGGAGCATATAGCTCACCGACCACCCCTGGACCAAAAACGGGGCCTGTCGTGGCCGACCCAGCGTGGAGCTAAAGGTCTGCACATGCTCGATGGCCAGGCTGGGGAGACTACCAGGATCTATATTATTCAGCCTGTCACCCTGCCCGGCTGTTGATTGTGGTCGGTATGCCTGAACTTGGCAGGGACCTCTACTCCGTTGTCAGAGCCACCTGTCAGGGTGCCGCTGCTCTCTACAGGTTTGAATACTGAGCCTGATTCTGACAGTGGAGGACTCCCCATCGCTCTCATCTGTAATGCTTAGTGTCCTGTAAGCCTCTTCACTCATGTACCTTTCTTTTGACATTTTGGCCAATAAATTTATAGGTACCTAGTGTGACTCACAGGTAAAAAAGCACCTGGTTGTCAAGGACTGTTTGAACTGCTACAAAAAAATGTAACTGCTAGCACTAGCAGAGATCAGGTCTGACTATGCCAACGCTACGGTTTTGTGTGCTGTGTATCAGAAGTGACAGTGATCTACTGAGGGGCTAAATGCAGGTGCTGGCAGGTGTCGGGGGTGATCCTGCTAAAGTTGTGTTTTTGAAGGACTATACTATTAGAGGCATTAGTATAGTTCTGATCGGATCAAAGATATTGATTCGTTCAGACTATACTAATAATGGAGGGGTGTGTGTGTGTTACTGGCAATCAAAGGGTTAAAATGTATTAGTGAATATATGGCGGGCAATCTGCAGCGGTCTGAGATTGACACTAACTGGCATCACCCGTGATACTAATATAGTGATTAGAAAAAAGATCTGTACACTGTAATAATGACAGTGAAAGTGAAAAGGTTAACTGGGGGGGGATCGGGGGTTAAAACTTTATTAGGGAATATATGACGAGCCTATCTGGGACTAACGTGAACACTATCTAGCGTCACCAGTGACACCAATACAGTGATTAGTAAAAAAAATCTGCACAATGTAGCGAGTGACACTGTGGCAGGGAGTGTAAGGGCTAACTTGGGGGGGGGGGGGGGGGGGGGGGGGGGGTCAAGGGGTTAAATGTGCCTGTGTGTTCTGGTGTTAGTGTAGTGCTTGTACTTACTGTCTAATGTTATCTTCTTTCACACCACGTACCAAAAAGGGCTCCAGGAGAGGTGATGACATCATTCATCAAAACCGATCAGCAGGTCCAGGCGATAAATCATTGGCCTGAACCTGTAGATTGATCGGTTCTGAAACTAATCCAATCACTGCCGGGTCACGATTCACGTACAGGTACGTGATTTTGCGCAGCCGGGCCGGCCTGTTGCAGTAAATGTACGTGGGGTGGTCCGCAGCAGGTTAAAGAATTTGATTAGTATCACTATAACATGGCTTATTACAGAAGTCTGGCTCCCTTTCTGAGCCTTGTATGCTTTCTTTTAATAAGTAAAATATATTAATGATCGTTAACTTACTCTTATCTAACTTCACAACTGCTTGATCTTTTGCAACTTGTGTTTGTGCATTTTTCATACCTGAAAAGAGCATAAAAAGATTAACAGGCAACCAACAAAATAGATACATAAAAAAAGGAAAAAATCTAATATATTTTCTTACTTTTATTCTGGACATCACCAAGTTTTTTCTGTAAATGAAAGTAAAGGTTACTGCTTCCAGTCGTCAGTTTAGCTAATAGGATCATCACAAAGACTAAAGCTAAACAAAAATATTTGCTCATACATATTTACCTGTATTTTCTTTAGTTCCCTCTCAATGATTCTCTTTTCTTGTTGCAACTGTTTAACACGTTTGATATGCTTTGATGCAACCGCTTAAAAAATAAATAAAAAGGAATGACAATGTTTCCTGGGCATCAATTTACACACATATACTATCATGCTCATATAATATTTCCTGGACATTGAATCACATATCTAGACAATTTACACATTATCCTACATATTGATAATTAAAACAATATAAATACTGTACATACAGTTGTTAAAAAATAGGATTTCTGACTTCCTGCAATAACCATTTCTTGGGGTACATAACAGGATACATTTTCATTAATTTAAATCATAAAAAGAAGTACT
This sequence comes from Lithobates sylvaticus, assembly GCA_028564925.1. NCBI lineage: Eukaryota > Metazoa > Chordata > Amphibia > Anura > Ranidae > Lithobates > Lithobates sylvaticus. The sequence goes on along the minus strand of CM053030.1, from coordinate 308,789,177 downwards.
TCATGTCATGTAGGCGCTATTTGAATTAAGATCAAATGTTTGGATATTCAAGCATTAGTTAATTTCCATGAGATGTACTCTTGGTTCACATTTATGCATGTGGGGGAATCTCAGCAATTCCCACACACGAAACCACCTGCAGTGAAACTGTGCTGCTCTGAAAAAACGTGCGGGGCTGGTACAAAATGACCATGCAATTTCCCTATGGGCCGTATTTTTAAAAAGGTGCATGCATTGAAATTAATGGGCTGCCGTGCCCACTTAAACGTGGCTCGCAAAAACATACGGATGGGAACCTAGGGTAATCGTACATTACAGGACACGGGATGAGTATTCAGATAAGTTAGGTTTTGTAGCTCCCTTTGGGAGATTGGACATTGGCAAAACAAAGCTGTAAGAAAAGTGCAGTATAACCCCTTACACAGGAAGCAAGCCTAATTTTTTTTTTAGCAGGCACAGTAGGAGTGAATCTTAAGAACAGAGAGGAGGAACCTGTGTCTCACAGTTTAATCCAAGAAAATAATTTTGGGGAAATGATCAATATCCTATTTTCTTAGTTGTAGATTCCAAGACACAGTATGCTATTTAGGGATGAGCAACAGTTTAAAAAAAAAAAAAAAGGCTTACAGGCATGCAAAGACAAACAGGTTAAGGGCTTGTTTATACATGTGTTGCCCTCTGAAGAATCCAGTGTGGATGTTTTTTTGGAGTTCATAGGACAGGTGGTGAGAAGGCATTATGCCACCTGTTTTAACTCATAAGTGCCCACCTCACCGCATTGTTACTGCAAAGCATCATAGCCACAGCAGGTGTATACCCCCATATGGCTGCCTTTACAGATTAAGGGGGTGGTAAAAATGCAGTGTGCGTGTGGGGGCAGAGCAAAGAGCCAGTGACTTACAGTCACCAGCTCTCTGCTCACAGAGCTCTCAAAACCGAGCGATTAGCGGTCTTAGAGCCGGCGGGGGGACATATGGAGCATTGGATCAATGCTGCATCCACCTAGGCAAGTATGATTGAGGAAAAAGAAAGCCAAACTTCTCTTTTAAAGGGCTGGTAACTCCTAGCTTGCTTTGCCAAGGTGGTGGTGACATGGAAGGCAACCTTGCGAATATGAATAGATGGATTGTGCCAAATAGGTTCAAAGGAGCGGTCTTTGAGGAGCCGAGAACCAGTCCAGAGCACAGATGAGTGAGAAGCATGTGGTCTTTGAAAAAATAAAAACTGCTAAAGCTGAGATTTGACCCTTGGTGGAATTCGAGGCCAAATGCTGATCCAGACCAGAATGCAGACTATCAAGGTTCGTCCCACAGACAACTTCCTAATGTTTGTGTCTTGCATCAAGACATATGGGTCTGAGTTTCAATGGCCAAGTCATTAAAACTAGCAAGATGTAGGGTGCCAAAGCAAACGGAGAGGGCACACACAGGGAGCCTGAGGAGGCCCAAGTACCAAATCCACTTGGGCCCATGCAATAAAAGTCACTAGATTGGCTTCCATTTTAAACCCACAGAGTAGGCAAAGAAGGAGCTTTAGAGGAGGAAAGGCGTAAATCAGGTTGAACTGATCTCATGGTGTCATCAGAGCATCCATGGTTAAGGCTACAGGATTCCTGGATCTGGAAAAAACCTGCTCAGTTGTTGAACCTGGAAACCTTTACACTTCAGTATTAAGCAACCATTTGAGAGTTGACTGAGGAAGCCCACTTGTCAGTTTTCCACTTGTTTATGAGCAGCATAACTTCTGCTGCCCCCATAACGGTTCCGTCCAACTGAACCATTGACAGACAACCTTTCTGAGAAAAGGTCCAGTGTCTAAGTTAACAGAATTGTCTTGAATTCCAGAAAATTGGTCAGGACCAAGCCCCTATACTAAAAGGGTACCCAGGACTCCTTCCCAGACTAAAAGGCTCGCATTCATTGTGAGCACCTTCCAAACAATTGGAAGGAAGGTTTTTTTCTGACTACAGCACTAAACTTGTGACCCACCATGACAAGGCAATGCTGGGCAGGAGTATAGGAGAATCCAGAGACTGCAACCCTCTTGTTCCAGTCAGCCATAATGCTCAATTGCAAAGGTCTGGAGTGAAACTGGGCATAAGGAACTACTTTGAAGGAGGACACCAATGGGCCCAAGACTCCTCTGCAAAAAAACGAAGGTTGCTTGGCTCCTGGATGCTTTGACTCCTGGAGCCAAAACATGGAAGCAGAGAGAATAGAGTTGGAACAGGACAGGACAGTGTCTAAAGCCCTGGAGATTTAGGAACCACCCGAATCTCTGCAGTGTCAACTGGTTCCTCAGAAGAAGAAAATCCAAAATATGGCACTATGGGCACACCCCGAGAGTGAAGCAGGGTGAGAACAGGAGCTAATACCTTGGGGGACAACCTGAGGTGCAGTTGGCAGACCAAAGGGAAGGGAAACAAACTGGTACATAGGCACAGCAAAGCACAGGTAGCAATGATGCGTTAGGAATATCTGGACATGCAAGTAAGCATCCTTGATCCCCAGAGGTCAGACAGGCTCATGAATGGAGAGAAGCAAATTACATTTTTGTACCTGGGGCAAGGTTCTTCAGAACCTATAGACCAAGTATTGGGCATATGCCTAATTTGAATTTGGGTAGAGTAAACATGCATTAAAAAACAAAACAGAACAAAAAAAAAAAACCTTGAAACCTCTCCTTTTCTGGGACAATAGCAATGACTTCTTGAGAGAGGGGCTGTAGTAGAGCAGCATTAGGGTCCGCCAATCTGCGAGTGGATGATAGAAGGTTTGACAACAAAGTGGGGAGGAGGCAGAGACCAAAATTCCAGCTTGTAGCTCCTAGAAACAATGTTCTGGACCCAATCATCTGAAACATGCTGGGACCAAGAGGGGGCACCCCTCAATCTCAGGAAGTCATGCTCGCAAACATGAGGGTCCAGGACTAAAGCAGGACTGAACAAAAAATAAAAGTTCCTTTAATTTTCTCTCAGGCTGGCCTGGAGCTTTGTCTTGGACCTGGAAGCCTGAGAGAAAACTAAAGGAACTTTATTTTTTTTTGTCTGAGGAGTAAAGGTGAAGATTTTCTCTTCTTTTTCTTGGACAAAAGGGTACACTTAATAATAAACTTTATTTTATGTACCGCCTTTAAAGGTGGCTTCTCAAAACTCAAGAAATACACAGGATAACAAAGGAAAAGGTTAAATTAAGTGAAAGCTTGTCTAAAGAAAACATTTTTTTAGATTTGAGCTGAATGAGTTTAGAGAAGATGACTCTGATGTTCTTATTAAGTGAATTCCAGAGTTTTGGAGCATAGCAGGAGAAGTCTGTCTCCCATTGAGTGTAGGTGAGTAGAGGGGACACACAGCAAACCAGAATTTGAGTAGCAGAGGTTATATTTTGAACATATTGAAGTTGATTAATAGTGGATTTAGGTACACCAGCGAGTAGAGCATTACAGTAGTCAAGTTGGGAGAACACGTATGGATCAGCTTTTCAGCTACAGTGTATGATAGCAGAGGATGCAGCCGAGCAATGTTTTTCAAGTGAAAAAAAGATGTTCTTTTGTACATGTGGATCAAAAGGTTAAAATAGCATTAAATATCATCTCAAGATTTTTCTATTTAGAGTAAAGCTCAAGTACAGTGCCATCTATAGATAAGCTATTAGGACTGGCTTTACGTAATTGATGGGGGGGGGGGGGCGCCAATAAGTATGACTTTAGCCTTGTCATGGTTTAATTGAAGGAAGTCATGGGCCATCCACGTTTTAATATCACTGTGCAGTTAGATAGGAGAGAAGCAGCCAAAGTAGAATTTGCTTCAGGTGTACTTGAATAAACTGTGTTAAGTGAGTGTTAAGTTGTGAATCAGGGTGGTAATTCCCTAAGAGGTGTTTAATAAACTGTTAACTAAGGAAGGAACCAAATATCAACCAAATAAAAAAGGTATACAACAGCAATGTCCAGGAGGCTTGCAGCGCGGTGATCAGGGTTGAGGCTTTTCCCCTCGGACAAAGCCCAACCCCGATCAGGGTAAAGAGCCAATGAAATTGGCTCTTAACCACGTGACCCGCTGTGTCCAATCACAGCCGGTCACAAATGTCAACAAACAGCAGTGTAACAGCTGTTGCTGGGTTCTTCTCCTCACACACCGATCCAGTGAGGAGATCAGCTAACAGTGAGCTACACATCACAGTTTATACTACAGTGTCCAGATTGCCCTCCTAAATAAAGGAGTACCTGTCACCAGGAGTACCCGCCGCCAGAGTACCTGTCATCCATTCATCCCGTCAGAGTACCTGTCCCATGATCCCATCAGAAGTACCTGTCTGCAGCCAATTACTACAAAGGTACAGCCCATTTTTCCCTGACATTCAGCCCATCAGTGTCACTTAACATACAGCCACTATGTCCAAAAAGGTATACACTCCAGAAGAGGCATATCAAATTCTGAGTCTGACCGATGAGAGCAACAAGGAGCTCTCACCGCCCAGTTCTGATTCAGATTCCGGTTCGGAAAATGAGCCAGTCGAAGGCAGCACATCAGGATCCGAATCGGAGGAGGAAGTAGTCCGTCCAAAAAGATGGTCTGAACATTAAGCAGCCAGCAGCAGTGCCAACGGCGCTAGACCCCAGGAGGAGAGACCCAGTACAAGCGCTGCTAGACCCCAGGAGGAAAGGCCCAGTACAAGTGCAGGAATTGCACGCCAAAGAATTAGGGTCCAAACCAAGCCTCCAGATGCCTTGGCAAACCCATTGTGGCTGCCTTCTAGCACAGGGTCAGCCACGACCTCCCCCCCCTTTCACAGCACAGCCAGGTGTGCAAGTCAACACAGAAGGTTTTTCCTAAAAAAAATGTTTACATTTATTTTTCCCTGACGAATTAGTTAAAGGCATCGTGTACCAAACCAATCTTTTTGCCCAACAATTTATTTAAAAGAGACCCCTAACAGCAGAGAAGCTTAAATAGTTTTTAGGCCTAACGCTCAACATGGGGCTTACAAAAAAAAAAAAAATGAAGTGCATAAATATTGGTCGACCAACCCTATCCACCACATGCCAATTCTTTCATCTGTCATGTCCGGGTCCTGATATGAAATTATAATGCGCTTCCTGCACTTCAATAATAATTCACAGTGACCCCCCCCCCCCTCCGAAATCACCTAGACTCAGATAAATTATAAAAAATGTGCCCCCTAATAAAAAAAATTCTCCAATAGGTTTGCGGAAATGTATATCCCTGACAAGAACATCTCTGTGAACGAATCCCTGGTCCATTTCACAGGCCGGCTGGGAATCAAGCAGTATATCCCCAGTAAGAGAACAAGGTATGGGTTGAAGCTCAACAAGCTCTGTGAAAGCTCCACCGGATATGTGCACTCATTCCGCGTGTACGAAGGCAAAGACTCCCAAGCTCCAGCCCCCTGAGTGTCCACTGTACATGGGAATAAGCGAAAAAGTTGTCTGGGAATAGGCATTCCCACTCTTCCAAAAGGGGTATCACATTTACATGGACAATTACCAGTTTGCCCCTTTTCTGCCACCTATACCTGAAAAATACTTTGGCCTGCGGTACAGCAAGGAAAAAACAAAGGGCTTCCCACAGAATCTAGTCACCACAACGCTACAAAAGGGGGGGAATCGAGAAGCTTGAGGAACGAGGAAGTGTTGGCTGTGAAGTGGAGGTATAGGAAAGATGTGTCCACCATCCATGATGACACCTCGGTGGAACTTTGCAGAAGACGCGGTCCCATTCGAAAGTCTTCCTGTATCCACAAGTACAATAAATTCATGGAGGGGGTGGATTAATATGATCAAATGTTGCAGCCCTATTTATCAACACTAAAATCACTGTTCTGGTATAAAAAAGTTGCAGTTTACTTTTTTCATTTGGCCATGTATAATTCTTTCATCATTTATCAAAAATCGACGGTAACACCCAACACCTTCCTAAAGTTTATTGAAAAAATTGTCACTGCCCTGATATATCAACATGTATCCCCCCCCCCCCCCAAAGCATTTGCTCCGATTGTGTCAGCAGACTACATGAGCGCAATTTTCCTGACCATATTCCACCATCAGAATCCAGAAAACGACGGCAAAAAAAAATATCGGGTGTGCACCAAAAAAGAGGCGATAGGAAAGACACCAGTTTCCATTGTCCCCAATGTCCCTCCCAACCTGGCCTTTGCATCGGAGAATGCTTCAGACACTATCACACTCTTGTAAACTATTAGCCCATATTTCCCCGTTTTCAATTTTTGTCCTGAATATTTCCCTGATGCCTGATGCCTCAACCAACCATATCATTGCATTCCATGTGAACCGACCCTGGCCTGTTTAATCGACTATGCCTCTACCTGCCGTCTGCATTGTTTATCCACCACGTTTCTGCCTTTCATGTGTACTGACCCTGGACTATCGACTATGCCTCTGCCTACCGTCTATTTCTGCCTTTTACCTGCACTGACCTCGGCCTGTTGACCATGTTTTTGCCTGCCCCTTGGACTGACCTTTCACCCTGATACACAGGGGTCTCACATATGTGAGGGGCTCCAGAATAGAGTTCTAAGTTGAGAAAAACTGCTTTTTGTTTTCTGTGTTCCCAGAACAGGGTCTGGTTGTCTGGAGGCTTCAAAGAGATTTGGGTGGAAGAAGCCGCTACCCCTGTCCCCATTCTTTCCTGACCAATGCTCTAAGTTTGATGGTCCTGCCTGTTCCCTGGACAAATCCTTTGGCTGTGCTGACCATATCTCTTGCCTGTACTAACTATGGACAGTATTCCTGCCTGCTCCCTGTTTTGCTGTCGCTGTCCACGTTCCTTCCTGCTGCCTGGATTGATGCTCTCCTCGGTGGACCACTGCACTACTAAAACCGCATGTAATCTTTTCTTTGCCCTTTGCTCAGCAGAATGTATTTTGGTTTGTAATTGGTATGTACAGTACATGCTATGTGTTAGAAATATGAAGGGCCTTCAACAATGTGATAGGTTGACAGGAATTTATGTGCGTAATTTATGCTCCTAGAATGCCTGATGGTGCTACTTGGATTTTGGGCCTTTGTATGTGGCCAGGCTATGTAAAAGTCTCACACATGTGGTATCGCCATACTCAGGAGGAGTATCAAAATGTATTTTGGGGTGTCATTTTTTGCTATGTACATGCCGTGTGTTGGAAATATCTTATAAATGGACAACTTTGTGTATAAAAAAAAAAAAAAAAAAAAGCATTTGTATAACAGCTTACCTGTAAAATCCTTTTCTTGGAGTACATCACGGGACACAGGGCCACAGTAATTACTGTATGGGTTATATGGCACCTTCAGGTGATGGACACTAGCACACCCTAGACAGGAAGTTCAACTATCCATTTAACCCCTACCCTGAGTACCTCAGTTTTGTAGCAAAGCAATACACGTGTAACCAGAAAGAGGGGTGGGACCTCTGTGTCCCGTGATGTATTCCAAGAAAAGGATTTTACCGGTAAGCTGTTATAAAAATCCTATTTTCTTAATCGTACATCATGGGACACAGAGCCAGTAATTACTGTATGGGATGTCCCAGAGCAAAGCTATCCGAGGGGAGGGAGACACAAACAAAAGTAGTGTGCAATCAGACCTGAGGACTTATAATGTTGCCTGCAGCACACTGCGCCCAAAGGCGATATCCTTATGCCTTCTTACATCCACCTGATAGAATCTGGTGAATGTATGGACTGAAGACCAAGTTACAGCCTTTCAGATTTGAGCCATGGAGGCTTGGTGATGCACTGCCCATGAAGCACTAACAGCCCTGGTGGAGTGTGCTTTGATTTGAAAAGGTGGAACGTTTCTCTTCAAACCATAAGCTTGAATAATTACTTGCCGAATCAATTTGTCAATAGTAGATTTAAACGCTGCCTGTCCTTTTCTAGGACCTTCAGGCAACACAAACAAAACATCCATTTTCCGAATCTGAGAAGTCGCCTTCAAATAGATTTTGACTGCTCTCACTACATCCAGAGAATGTAGTGACTTTTCTTCCATAGAACAGGGTTATGGAAAAAAGAAGGTAGAACAATATCCTAGTTTAGATGAAAGCCTTTGGCAGAAAGTTAGGATGAGGACGCATAGTTACATAGTAGGTGAGGTTGAAAAAAGACACATCAAGTCCAACCTATGTGCGTGATTATATGTCAGTATTACATTGTATATCCCTGTATGTTGCGGTCGTTCAGGTGCTTATCTAATAGTTTCTTGAAACTATCAATGCCCCCCGCTGAGACCACCACCTGTAGAAGGGAATTCCACATCCTTGCCGCTCTTACAGTAAAGAACCCTCTACGCAGTTTAACCACTGCAGCTCTGGAAGGATTTACCCCCTTCCTGACCACAGCACTTTTTGCGATTCGGCACTGCGTCACCCCTGTGGTTTTTATTTTTTGCACTATAAACAAAACAAAGAGCGAAAATTTTGAAAAAAAAAAACATTATTTTTTACATTTTGCTATAATAAATATCCCCCCAAAAAATATAAAAAAAATGTTTTCCTCAGTTTAGGCTGATACGTATTCTTCTACATATTTTTGGTAAAAAAAAAAAAAAATCACAATAAGCGATTATTGATTGGTTTGCGCAAAAGTTATAGCGTTTACAAAATAGGGGATAGTTTTGTGGCATTTTTATACATTTTTATTTATAACTAGTAATGGCAGCGATCATCGATTTTTACCGTGACTGTGACATTATGGTGGACATTTTTGGGACCATTGCCATTTATACAGAAATCAGTGCTATACAAATGCACTGATTCCTGTGTAAATGACACTGGCAGCGAAGGAGTTAACCACTAGGGGGCAGTGTAGGAGTTAAGTGAGTCCTGGGAAGTGTTTCGAACTGTGTGGGGGGGGGGAGCTACGTGTGACACGTCACTGATCTCTGCTCCCGATCACAGCAAGCAGAGATCAGTGACACTGTAACTGTCACTAAGCAGAACGAGGAGATGCTTGTTTACATTAGCATCTCCCCGTTCTTCCTCTCTGTGAGACGATCGCAGGTTTTTCTTTTTTTTTTTCTCCCTTTCATTTCCCGATTTAGCCTGTCTTTAGCTCCCTAAATGTATATACAACTATTGTTGCTTCGTCTGGGTGACCGGGGATTCCCCTTTTGGTATTATTATTGGTGATATTTTTGGAAATGTGTTATCCCCAAATTTCTTTATTTTTTGGTCCAATTTTTATCAATATTTTTTTTATAATAATTGTATAATTGATGTGATATGTTTTGTAATTATGATTGTATATGTGGGACTTGCTCTCCCCGGTGATCGATCCGGCGGACTTGGGCTCTTTCTTACTCTCCCCAAACGGCGGCCATGTGGTAGCCCTGGCCGGTCTATGCTTTGAGCTAGTCTGTCTTGCCGTCAATTGCCCTGGCTTTTTTTCATGTCGCGCCGGCGCAGTAGCACGCACTAGTGCACCTGCGCAGTGCGGGCAATCTGACCTTGTGACGTCAGTCGCTGCCAATTGGCGGCTGATGTTGACCACAGGTTTGGGGTCTGCTATGTGAGCAGCAGTGACTGACTCTCCACGCTAGGCTGACGTGACGGACGGTGCAATTCTGATGCGAGTCTAACAATCTGGTCAGTGCTTTGTCTTTCCCAGCGCCCCCCTTATTAGCCCTGTTCCCCCCCCCCTTTTTTTCCTCCTCCCCTTGCCTTTCCAATCCCTCTTGTTCCCTTTCTTTGTATGGTTCTCTGTTGCATTCCCCTCCTTTCTCCCCTCCCCCCAACCTCTCTATCTTTTTTCCATTTCTTTTGATTACATGATTATTATGTTGTTTCCTGCAGATTGTCATACCACTCTGGGACTAATAGGCTTATCAGCCTCTGGACCCACCTACATTGAGTAGTCTCTGCAGTAGCTCTGGAGCCTCTTTTTGACCAGGCTTTTCACTCAATCGTTTTCTTGGCACCGTCCCAATTGTCATCCAGCCCAAGCAACCAGCAGTATATTTATTGCTTTCCTTCTGACCAGGGTGTGGCTTGGTAAGTTATGTGTTTGTAAACTACATCATTGTGATGTGTTCTTCCATTCACTTTTCCCTCCCCCTCCCCCCTCTCTTCACATGGCTTTGCACTACCTCCCCCCTTTTTTCATTCACCGTCTCCCCCCTCTCCTTTCTTTCCCATACCCTTCATTTCCTCCCCCCCCCCATTTTTCCCTCCCCCCTTTTTTTTTCCGTTATCCCTTTCCTCCCCTCCCCTTTCTCCCTTCTCCCCCCCCCCCCCCCCCATCTCCTCACCCCTCCCTTTCATTGGTTTTCTCCCCTTTCCCCCTCCTCCTCTCTTGCTCCCACAGCGGTGTAGGCTGGGTATCTCAACACATACTTGTGTATGTAGTAAATTTACCAATTTCTATTATTCCCAGTAACCGGTCATTAATGATGGTCATTTGCAATCCCCCTTGTCCACCGAGGGGGGAATTTTGTTGAGTCCTCTCGCCTTTGATCATGTCCAGACGGGTGAGCATCTCTCCATTTTCACTTTGAACTGTAACCTGCTAATTAAATAAATGTATGCTTTGTTTAAATGTAACTCTTATTCTGTAGACGATCTCCTCCTGTAGAAGCGGTTATACCGCAAAACCTATAGAGTATCCTTGCATACTCCACCTCAACTCTAGCCTTATGGGTGTACCCGTTGGGAGTTAGTGTATGTGTGGGGTATTCTTTTAACATGTTTGTATTATTTTCACCTCCCTACCTTTCAATGTTTCAAATTGGATGATGACACGTTTTTACTTCCTTTTGACCCTTATTATATGAGGCCATACCCCCCGTATAAAGCTTTGGACAAAAGCATGTGAAGCAAGCGGACATTGTAACAATACCAATAAGGCCGAGACCTGCCACTTGATAGTACTTAAGGCCAGCTTCATCTCTAATCCCATTTGCAGAAAGGCAAGAATTCTACCTATGACATACATTCTGGGATGCTAACCCCTGGATTCACACCAGGAAACATATGCCTTCCAGACTCTATAATAAATGACTCTGGAAGCTGGCTTCCTGCCATTAATCAAGGCGCTACATAAACTGTTGGCGCTATATAAATCCTGTATAATAAGGTAGATATCACTGAGCCTGAAATGCCTTTAAAATGTGTGTTTCAATAGCCAAACCATTAAATTTAGCGTTTGTAAAGTAGGATGGAACACTGGTCCCTGCGATAGCAGGTCTGGACGTGGCGGTAGGGACCATGGGGCCCCTACCGCCATCTTTACTATTTCTGCATACCAAGATCTTCTGGGCCATGCTGGGGCCACAAGAACTACCGACTTCCTTTCACACCTGATCCTGCGAAGAGGTCGAGGTAGCAGAATAGGAGGAAATGCATAAATCCGTGAGAACTGATTCCCACGGGGTCCCCAATACTAGAGCTGCATGATTCTGTGAAAAATGAGAATCGCAATTCTTTTGCTTAGAATGAAGATCATGATTCTCTCACTATTCTCAAAAAATAGACTCTGGGTAGCTGACTGTGGTAATATTCATAATATGGGTACGATAGCACTAGCAAGCGGACTCAGACAGACTGTGGTGGGTAATATTCATTATAATATAGGATATCAGTGTATATAGATAGTGGATGAGATCAGAGTATATAGATCAGGATATCAGTGTATAGAGATTGATAGATGTGGGTAGAACATTCAGGAAGTGGATATTTGTGGGGACACTGCCATGGGTTATCACGGCTCCCAGGAAATCAGGACCTCTTCATAGGACTATGACCTGTCTATCTGCACTGTTGCACTACAATGAGGGGACTGTTTGCATGCTGCTTTGTCCAGGGACGGACTCCATACAATGATTGTAATAATAATAACAAGGCATTGTGCAGCACACCTGTCACCCTGTACTATATTACTAGTCCTTCCACACACACATGTAATATTGTACAGGGGACGCGCACAGGGACGGGGACTGTAGAAGCATGATTTGCATTGGGGCTAGAGGAGGAGGAGCGGCAGTGCAGACGACTGGAGAGGCAGAGTTCCGATTAGAGCCGAGAGCCAGGGGGAACAGATTTTGACACAGCGCTGATGGCTGACGTCAGTTCCAATAGCCGCTATTTGCGTTCCACGCTGGTTACGTGGAACCGGCGTGGATACACGAAAATCACGGGCCATCCAGCTTGGAGATCGCGCGGGGGGGTGAATAGAGATCGTGATCCCCTCACGATTAATCGTGCAGCTCTAACCAATACATCTGTTCCGCATGCGAGTGGATCCCTTGTTCTTGACACAAAGTTGTCGGCTTTGTTGTTGAACCTGGACGTAGATCTACGTCCGGATCCCCCATCTTTGGCATATAACCAGGAAAATGTTGGGGTGAAGGGACCATTCCCCTGGGAACAACTGTTGGCGACTTAAGTAGTCCACCTGCCAGTTCTCTACCCCTGGGATGAAGATTGCCGATATGCAAGGCACATGCTTTTCTGCCCAGGCTAGGATATGGTTTACCTCTCCCTGGGCTGCCTGACTTCTGGTGCCCCTTAGTGGTTGATATAAGCCACTGCTGTGGCATTGTCGGATTGAATCCTGACAGAACAATTCTGCAACCTGAATGTCCAGGCCTTTAGGGCTAGGTGCGCTGCCCGAATCTTCCAGGACTGCTCCCCAACCCGTAAGGCTGGCATCTGTTGTTACCACCTTCCAGGTAACTGGTAAGAAGGATTTTGCCTTCTGCAGATTCTCGGATATCCTCCACCAACTGAGGCTCTGGCACACTTTTGGCGACAAAGGCATTGCAAAATCTAGTGCTTGGAACTTCTTGTTCCAGGCAGACAGGATACTGTTTTGCAGCAGTCTCGAATGAAACTGAGCATAGGGAACTGCTTCGAATGAAGCCACCATCTTCCCCAACAACCTCATAAAAAGGCGAATAGAAGGACCCTTCTTTGCCCTGACCACCTGAACCAGCTCCTTTATAGCGCTGATCTTTGCCTGGGGTAAAAACACCCTCTTCTGTGCTGTATCTATAACCAGACCCAAGTACTCTAATCTTCTTACTGGCTTTAAAAGAAGATTTCTCTAGGTTGAGGATCCAACCTAGGTATTCCAGGTATTCCAGTAGATCTGTTTACGTCCAGGTTCAACAACAAAGGAGGCAACTTTGTGTCAAGAACAAGGGATCCACTGACCTGAGGAAATGAGGAGCCGGGAATTCTCTGAACTCTAGTTTGTAACTGTCTCAAAATTCTTCCTGCCAGACCCTTGAGAACTGCAGAAGCCTTCCCCCCACTCGAACGAGCGGGGGTGCTCCTTTATAAAGAGGCTTTAGCGTTCTGTCTTGCAGGTTTCCTCCTCCAGGACTTCTTTTGTCCCTGGGGTTGACCCTGAGATTTACCTCTTGAACCTGACAGTGGAGGCCGTCGCGACTGCCTGGAGGCTGATGCCCCTGGCACTGGAGAAAGAGCCCGTTTAAATGAGGGACCTTTACTCCTTTTCTTAACTGGCAAAAGGGTACTTTTCCCACTGAATATCTTTTGGATATACAGTATTTGTCCAAATCATCCCCAGCTTTTTACCGCGGAAAGGAAAACCAGCTAGGAGCTTTTTGCATGGCGCTTCGGCTGACCAACTTTTCAATCATAGGATTCTACGCATATGTACCAACCCAAGCACAAGGCGAGAGGTTTAAAGAATAGAATCTCTGATTGTGTCAACTGAAAAACACAAAGCCGCTGGCAGCTCGGCTAAATCCTGGTTCTGCTGTTCAGGGAAAACCTTGAGCACCTGTTTCAAATGGTCTCTCAAAGATTGGCATACCCCAATTGCCGCCACTGCAGGTTGAGCCACTGAACCTGCCAATGAGAAAATGTTTTGTAACAGGAATTCCAATTTTTTATCAGTTGGATCCCTAAGCATTTGCACATTGTCAAACTTTTATTCACAGAGGATATAGCAGTATCAATTGCTGGTATACTCCATCTCTTAGTAAATTTTATCTCCATAGGATAAAGTGTTGAAAACTATTAAGGGGGGGGGGGGGGAATGCTCATCTGGGGGATCCCACTCAGAATGCCTAAGCTTTTCCAGCAATGAATGGACAGGAAAGGCACGCAAAGCCTAAGGAGGTTTTAGTGAACCCAAACAAGAAGTATGCTTTTCTACCGACTCAGTTAAGGTAGCTTAAAAGTGGAACGGACCATTTCAGTAAGAGAATGCACCAGCAATTTCTCAGCTTGTGAAGCTAAAGAAGGTCCTTCCCCACTTGATCCTTCGGAAGAGGAGTAATCAGTCTCTTCACAGTCCCCTGAGGGGGATTCATCTTCCCTCCCCCACTGTTTCAAAGTTTAAAGGATCCTGGGTAGTAGAAGGGGACCTAATGCATTTTCTTTCACTCTGTAAAGATGCAATTAAAGCAGTTAATCTTTCCTCCAAATCCAACCACGGCTGAGGAAAAAACCTCCTCAGTAAAATAGACAGGGGCTAAACTGTCAGAAGCAATTGCAACCCCCGATGACCCCAATGGCTCACTCTGACCAGCCTCCCTAGGCCTTTCAGGGGGGATGGTGTTGCAGAGGGAGGTTCCTTAGAGCCTGAGGGCGACCCCTTTGTGCTCTTGTCTTTTGAGGTATTTGTACCTCTCCCTCTGGTCATAGTGCCAAGCACAAATGCAGAGATACTACCAAAAAAATGCACCCAAAAATGCAAATAGTTCAGCAACTGTCGCTGTTATTAATGCTCAGCCTGATGCAAAATAAATAAATGTGCCCTGGGAATGCCTGTGTCACTAACACTCACATGCCCCCGTCTGCTCTGTGTCCCTCCGTCAGCTGAATGCATCTAAAAAAAGTTGCACTTTATAGCAGAAACAGCCCTGCGTTTGTGAACATCTGAGGCACGTCAACACCGCACTAAGCCACACCCCCTTCGTCCGAATTACCCCCACGCCCCCCCCCCCACTTTTTTCAAGAAAGATTGTTTTCCCGCGCGAGTGGGCTCTGATCCAACCGGATCGCATCTGGAGGAGGGCTGAGGAGAGGAGAGCTGAAGGATGGCGAACCGCCATAATGGCAGCGGGAGCGGCATACTGCCGACTGGCCCATGCTATTTCTGTCTCCTGGAGAGAAGGGGTACCTCTGTCCAGGTGGGGGACATTTGAAAGAAAAAAAAAACCCTTCCCACGTCTTACCTGGGGCTGGAGGAAGCGTGTAGCTTGTATGGGCACAGAGCGGACTGACAAGCATGAAATAAGGTATGTGCTCTTGACAGTGATAAATGTGATAAGGGGCGCTGAAACAAATATATGTTGCCACTAATAAAAGTGACCACAGCTATTTATAAATGCCAAAAAATGGTGTGCATAATAAAAATTATAAACTGTAGTCACCCACAGTAACTCCTGAAAACCAATCATACAATAGTGCTACAAACATATATATATATGTCCTCTGCGCAAAGTTCCAATCCAGCATGTGAATGAGCATGTGCAAATAAGTTGTTTCCACTGTGCAATTGAATGTGCTCTTGACAGCCCCTGGTGGTGACTTTAGGCATGACAACATTTATTTAAGGGAGAAAAACTACAAGAACTAGAAAAATTCCTTAGGTATCTCCCTTACCTTATCCAGCTGCAGGGTTCTGTGGTAAAACCAGACAGACCCAATCTTCACCACTCACGGTGGGCTCCGTTAAAAAACCTTCAGGGACCGGGAACCCTTTTTATCAGGAGATCCACACCCCTGGACCTGTAAAGCACCCCAACCAGGAAATATGGCTGAAAAAAAACAAGCACTGAATCCCGGGGTCCAGCTCTCTAAAAAGAGAAGCGTTACAGGCACATCTTACTCGTGACCAACACCTAAGACACTGGTGAAAAAACTAAGGTACTAATGTGTGCCAGTGTCCATCACCTGAAGGTGCCATATAACCCATACAGAAATTACTGTGGCTCTGTGTCCCGTGATGTACGATAAAGAAAATGCGGTTAAATTTTTTTCACACATTTTCCAAAAACTTCTGGAAAAAAAATGAACCGTTCAAAAGACTCAATGTCTCATAGATTATATGTTGGGGTATCAGCTTTCCAAAATGGGGTCATTTTGTGGGCGTTTCCATTGACCTGGTGCTCCAGGGCCTTCAAAAGTGTGATCGGTTGTCATCAAATGAGATGTGCAATGTATGCTCATAGAACGTCTGGAGGTGCTACTTGGATGTTGGACCTCTGTAAGTGGCATCGCTATACTCAGGAGGAGTAGCATAATGTATTTTGGGGTGTCATTGCATGTATGCATGTGCTGTGTGAGAGAAATAAATTGTTATGACAATTTTGTGTTAAAAAAAAAAAAAAAAAAAAAAAGTCTCAACTTTCCCAAGAATTGTGGGAAAAAATTACAACTTCAAAAAAACTCACCAGGCCTCTTACTAAATACCTTGGAATGTCTGCTTTCAAAAAAGGGGTTATTTGAGGGTATTTGTACTTTCCTTGCTTGTTAGGATCTTAAAGTGGGGTTCCACTGCCTCCGCAGTTTTTTTTTTTTTTGCGGTACATTAGAATTAATAAATCCTTTTAAATTGCTCACTTACGTCTCCCGTCCTTCCCGCTGTCATCGTTTGAATTTCCCCTCCAATTGTGTAGTTATAAAACCCCCGTACGGGGGTTTCATCTTGCCTGTGGGCATGTGAAACCCACAGGCATTCTCTTCCGGGATGTGCTGACGTCGTGTTCCCATCATGCAACGCCGCGTGGTAGAAGATCTCGCGCATGCGCATTAGACGTGTTGCGGGCGCCGTTCACAGCTTCTGTTGCCATCACAACAGGCGGCGGCGTCGGAAGTCACGCCCTGTTGTGATGGCAACAGAGATAATCTAGCCCTCGGCGGTGCTCAAAGACTCCTGGGAAATGGTGACTCACATCTCCCAGGAGCCTTAGCGAGCCTTGCCGCCGAGGGAAGTGACGTTTTTAGCCCGGGCTAGCACAGAGGCAGATTACGTGGGACCACCTATCAACAGGCAGAACTAGGTAAGTGACATTTTTTTTTTCTCCATTTTTTTTTTTTCATGCGATTGTAGGCAGGTCTAAACAAACTTATATTTATGGGTGGCCCTCCACTTTAAGAAATTAGATAGGCCTTTGGTACATCAGGTGTGATCAATTTTCAATGATTTGCACCATAGCTTGTAGACTAACTTTCACAGAGAACAAATAATATACACTAATTTGGATTATTTTTACTATATATATGTAGCAGTATACATTTTGGACAAAATATATAAAGAAAAATTACTTATTTGCCAAATTTTACAATAGAAACTAAAAAACAAATAGGATTTTTATAACAGCTTACCTGTAAAATCCTTTTCTTGGAGTACATCATGGGACACAGGGCCTTAAGTAATTACTTAATGGGTTATGGGCCAGTGTCAGGTGCTGACACTGGTATATCCAATCAAGGAAGTTCACTCCCTATATAACCCCTCCTCCTTCCAGGAGCACATCAGTTTTTGTAGCAGAGCAATATACTTAAATCCCAAAAGAGGGGCGGGACCTCTGTGTCCCATGATGTACTCCAAGAAAAGGACTTTACGGGTAACCTGTAATAAAAATCCTATTTTCTGTATCGACCATCATGGGACACAGATCCTTAAGTAATTACTTAATGGGACGCCCCATAGCAATGCTACTTGAGGGGAAGGAGAGACAACCCACAGGGTACCCCCAGACTTGAGGACCTATACTGCTGCCTGCAGCATACTGCGCCCAAAGACGATATCCTCATACCTCCTTACATCTACCTGATAACATTTATTGTGAATGTATGCACTGAAGACCAAGTTGCGGCCTTACAGATCTGAGTCAAGGAGGCCTGGTGACGCACTGCCCAAGAAGCACTAACCCTCCTGGTAGAGTGCGCCTTAACTTGAAACGGGGGAATTTTACCCCTTAAATTATACGTTTGAATTATAACTTGCCGTATCCACTTAGCGAAAGTGGATTTCGACGTTGCCTGTCCTTTCTTAGGACCCTCTGGCAGAATAAATAAGATGTCAGTCTTACATTCATTGTCTTTAAATAGATTCTCACTGCTCTCACCACATCAAGACAATGTAGAGACTTTTCTTCCCTGGAACATGGTTTTGGAAAAAGAAACGATGGCAGGACAATATCTTGTTCAGGTGAAAAGCTGAACCACTTTAGGCAAAAAGCCTGGACGAGGGCGTAACACCACTCATGTCCTCATGAGTAATCAAATATGGCTCTTTACAAGAAAGAGCAGCCAATTCCGAAACCCTCCTTGCTGAGGATATAGCAACCAAAAATACCAGCTTCCTTGCCAGAAGGACTAAGGGAATATGCTGTCTCGGTTCAAATGGCTGTCTTTGTAACACTGACAAAACGAAATTCCCTCATCCCCTAGCCACTGTTCCCTTGATGAGGGAGCTAAGGTGGGGGAGGAGGATCGAACACACTTACGATCCTTGGATAGCGGATGCGGTTAAAGTTGCTAATTTTCCTTCAAGGCTCTGCAGGGTGGAGGAAAAAAACGCATTTTTAATCATGTATACAGGGGCTGAATGTTTTCTCCTCTAGAGTCTGACGGTGGAGTCACCACTGCCTAGAGGCAGCTGCCCCTGGTACAGGGGAAGGAGTGCGTATAAATCAGGGGTGCCCAACCTTTTGAAGAGCGAGGGCCACTTTAGTGAATTGGTAACTGGTCGCGGGCCACAATGAGCGGAGCCGGAGGACGACAGGTCCGTGTCCATGGACACAGCCCACTCTACTCTATGGGCCCTCTGATCCAATCCGTTTTGCCCAGACGGAAGGGGCAGATCCCTTTCTATTTTTTTTAGGTAGGCGGGTGTAAACAGACAGAAGCTGTGATTTGCCCAAACTACGGGTCCAGCGCAGTGAACCTGTGGGATTTCTGTGGGTTAGCTGCACTTTGCCGTAAACTTCTATTATATCCTGCAGGTGTGGCACACTTTCTGGAGGCGCACCAAACCCGCAGGTAATAACAGAAGTCTATAGCTCAATGCAGGTAACCCGCAGCTGATCAGTTTAAAAGCAGCCCAGTAACCACTGCAAAACAGATATATCCATATATACTGTGAATTTAGTAGTAAACTTACCTTTAATAACCATCTTCCATTCTGGTATCACTGGCTGTTGCTGTCCCAAGCAGAGTGCATTTGGTATCACTCCGCCTGTGACAGGAGCGGGTGCTATACAGGAAAAATTGGCTTATGTGGCTCTGCTTCCACTACCAGCGGCTTCATTCACAAAACTGCTGCTCTGGGATGGAGGGTCGGCAACCCGTGATCTGGGCTTGCCAACCTGCCATCTTAGAGCAAGAGTTCAAGGGCCACATCAGAGGGCTCCGCGGGCCACATGAGAGGGCTCCGCGGGCCACTGGTTGGGCACCCCTGGTTTAAATAAAAGGACGTTTATACTTTCTTTTGGACAAAAGAGTACCTTTCCTGCTAGAAATCATTTGGATGTATTTGACCAAATCTTCCACAATGAAAGAGGGAAACTAGTCAGAAGCCTTTTTGCAAAATGCCTCGGCTGACCAACTTTTTAGCCACAGGGTCCTACGCATGTGTTTTAGCACAAACGCAAGGCGGGACGCCTGATGGATAGAGTCTTTTATGGCATCTATGGCAAAACATAGCGCCTTTGGTAAAAGGATTTTAACAAAAATTCCAACTTCTTATCTGTTATCCTTAAGCATTTGTGCATTGTCTACTGGACAAGTTAAATCTTTATTGATGCTGAAAATCGCAGCTTCTACTGCTGGTACTTTCCATCCTTTGTGAATTTTTCCTCCATGATAGAGAACTGAGAAACCCTTTGGAGGGAGAATAAGGGTAAATAAGCCCTTCTAGTAATGTATGAAAAAGGAAGGGACCGAACTTTCAGCTGACTGTTAGGAGTAGCATAAAAAGTGGAATGAAACATCTCCGTAAGAGTTTGTGCCATCAATCTGTCAGATTGCGAGGTTGCATAAGGTTCATCAACGGTTGTTTCCTCAGCAGAGGAAAAATCGGCTTGTTTTTCCCTGTAATACCTCATCCTGTGCCCACTGTTCCCTTGGAAAAAGGGTTTGAGGTGGGGAGGGGGGGATCTAGCACAAAAGAATACATTTATTATATTGCAGATTACCAATTCTTACACGATGGCTGTATTCGTTTCCATTTTTAGGCTTTCTATCTTCTACTTTCATCTGGTAATCCAGCTAGCAAGTCTGTTTTTTTTACAGCACAAACTCTCCAGCGGAAAGTATCAGTTTACATAGATATAACAAACCACTTAGGCTCGGGTTCACACTGGGAAGACTTGTCAGGTGACTTAGCCGCCTGACAAGTAGCGTCCCGTTCTGTACAATGGAACCGTTCTAATCGGAGCGACTCAAGTCACTCAGACTTAGAAAAAAGGTTCCTGTACGACTTTGGGGGCGACTTGCATTGACTTCTATAGAGAAGTCGTTTTGCAAGTCGCCGCAGCTGTCGTGTCTGGGTCGCCTGAGGCAGTCGCGCTGTAAGTCGCGCTGCCTCAGTGTGAACCGACCCTTAAGGACCGAGCCTCTTTCTGAGATTTGTTGTTTACAAGTTAAAACATTTTTTTTTGCTCGAAAATTACTTAGAACCCCCAAACATTATAAAAAATGTTTTCTAACACCCTAGAGAATAAAATGGCGATCGTTGCAATACTTTGTCACACCGTATTTGAGCAGCGGTTTTACAAGCGCCCTTTTTTTGGAAAAAATATTTTTTTTTTAATTAAAAAATAAGACAACAGTAAAATTAGCCAATTTGTTTTTATATTGTGAAAGATGTTACGCCGAGTAAAATGATACCAAACATGTCACGCTTCAAAAGTGCGCCCTCTTTTGTGGAATGACGACAAACTTTTACCCTTAAAATCTCCATAGACAACGTTTAAAAAATTGTACAGGTTCCATGTTTTGAGTTACAGAGGAGGTCTGGGTCAAGAATTATTGCTCTCGCTCTGCCGATCTCAGTGATACCTCACATGTGTGGTTTGAACACCTTTTTCATATGCTGGCGCTACTCACGTATGCGTTCGCTTCTGCACGCAAGCTCATCAGGACGGTGCGCGCTTTTTTTTCTTATTTATTTTACCTATTATTTTTAATTTTTACACTGTTTTAAAAAAAAAATAAAAAAATATTCACTTTTATTCCAATTACAAGTAATGTAAACATCCCTCGTAATAAAAAATTTGAATTTTTTGTACTCACCGTAAAATCCTTTTCTCTGTAATTCACCGACCGACACAGCTCCTCTCTGTAACAAATGGGTTGTTAGCCTTATCACTAGGAGAATACTAGGCATAGTTGTAATACAACACTCAGAACTCTTAGTTCTGCCCAGGGGGCGGTCCCTTGGGTAACAACCCTCCTGTCTGCAGACAGACCTCAGTACGTCAACAAGCAGTATAACATAAAGATAAAAGGAGGGGCGGGTGCTGTGTCGGTCGGTGAATTACAGAGAAAAGGATTTTACGGTGAATACAAAAAATCCTATTTTCTCTTATATTCACCGACCGACACAGCTCCTCTCTGTAACAAATGGGACGTCCCCAAGCAGTGCCAAACGAGGGGTGGGAAAACAGCAAAAAAAACTTCATCCAGGCAAGTGGGAACTAGTGAAACTTTACCCACAAAAAACAAGAGTGCTGGAAAAACCACCACAAAAATCAGGAAGTCATCACTGCGGAAGTAATGCAACAGTGCATTAACATAACAGCACTGTGTTTTTATCGAAAAAACAGGAAAAAAATGAAAATATATATTGCATATTCAATTGCAACTACATGGCCGCCTGCAAAACTTTGCAGCCAAAACAGGCATCAGCCGATGCACAGACGTCTACCTTGTAGAACTTGGTAAAACGTGTGGACAGACGACCAGGTCAACGCTTTACACACCTGAGCGGCAGACGCTTGGTGTCGGAAAGCCCAAGACGTTCCGATTGCCCTTGTGGAGTGGGCCATGACCAGAAAGGGGGGCACCTGCCCCTTCAAGGCGTAGGCTTGTACTACAATCTGTCTGATCCACCTGGAAATGGCGGCCGACAAGACCGCCATGCCTTTCTTTGGACCAGCCACCTAAACAAACAGCGAGTCCGACTTCCGAAAGGGAGCCGTGGCAGACAAATACACCGCAAGAGCCCGAAGCACATCCAGAGCGTGAAGGGCCACCTCCTTAGGGTGCTTCGGTTTAGGACACAGAGATGGCAATACAATGTCCTCAATGATATGAAAAGCCGAGACGACTTTCGGTAGAAAAGACGGTTGCGGACACAACACCACCTTATCCTTGTGAATAACCAGATAGGGCGACTTGCAAGACAAGGCCGCCAGTTCCGAAACCCTCCTGGCCGATGTAATGGCCACTAGGAAGACCACTTTCAGGGAAAGAGTCAACAGGGGAATCTCCCTGATATTTTCAAATGGCGGTTTTTGAAGCGCCAACACCCGGTTCAGATCCCAAGGGGGTAGCGGTGGACACACCGGAGGGACTACATGTCGTACCCCCTGAACGAAGGTACTCACTAAGGAGTGAGATGCCAGGGGGGTCGCTGAAAAAAGACAGCTAAAGCTGAAATTTTCCCTTTAATGGTGCTTAACGCCAATTTATGGTCTACTACTTGCTGAAGAAACAGCAGGATCCTGGATATGGAAAAGGAGCATGGATGTCATCCTTTCTCCTCACACATGGAGATGTAGGCCTTCCAGGTACCATGGTATATCTTCCGAGAAGAAGATTTCCGTGCTCTCAACATAGTTGGGATCACCAAGTCCGACAGACCCCGGTTCCTCAACACCTGGCTCTCAATAGCCATGCTGTTAAAATCAGCGATGGTAAAGCAGGATGGAGAATCGGACCTTGAGACAGAAGGTCCTCTCGCAATCTGGGGCAACCAGTTTTACTGGGATCCCCTCAGCTTCCCCAAAAGGGCCTCCAGGCGAGCCGGGGATACGGGCATGCTGGAGGGGAAGAATCTGTGTGGCGGCCAAGAGAGAAACTATCTTGTAGCCTGTGGAAATCAGATTGCAGACCCATTGGTCGGATAACCGGGAGGACCACCGGCTGCAAACTCCCAAAGGCGATCCCCCCCCCCCACCCGAGACATGGGTGGGGGCAAATCATGCGGTAGCACATTTATTCGCAGGCTTGTTAGGCTTGCAGTTCCAGGGAAGTTTTTGACCGTCTTGGGCGGCACAGTGGTGTAGTGGTTAGCACTCTCACCTCGCAGTAAGAAGGGTCGCTGGTTCGAATCCCAACCACGACACTACCTGCCTGGAGTTTGCATGTTCTCCCTGTGCCTGTGTGGGTTTCCTCTGGGTACTCCGATTTCCTCCTACAATCCAAAGACATGCAGGTAGGTTAATTGGCTTCTGTCCAAAAATTGGCCCTAGTATATGAATGGGGACCTTGGATTGTGGGCTCCTTGAGGGTAGGGACTGAAGTGAGTGTGCAATGTACAGGGATAGGGACAATTGTAGACACTCACTCAGGTTGAACTAGATGGACTGATGTCTTTATTCAACCTTACTATGAAACTATGAAACTATGGACGTCCTGTCGGGCTGGGGACGTTTTGTCTAAGCTCTGGGCGGACGAAAAAGCTGTTTGTGAGCGGAAAAGGAGAGCCCTTGCCTACGGCGTGGCTCTTAGGCCTTCCTGGCCTGTGGGAGTAGTGTACTCTTACCACCGGTGGCATTTTTAACAATGTCATCTAAAGAGGCTCCAAAGAGCCGGTCGCCAAGGAAGGGAAGATCCGCCAGGGCTTTTTTGGATGCCTTGTCAGCAGACCAGCATTTTAGCCAAATCAGCTGACACTGAAGCCCTGGATGACAGAGGGAGAGTATCCAGGGCCGCATCACAGACGTACTTAAGGCCTTGCACTAGTTGGTCTGCTAGTTCCACACAGACAGGAGAAGCCTGTTGCTCTCCCAATTCGCTGTGCAAAAGTTTTGCCCACTCAGTCAGTGTCTGCGACACAAGTGCAGATGCCAGGACTGGTCGCACGGCTGACCCCACCACCGTAAACAACGAACGAGCCACTGTCTCGACCTTCCTGTCCGTGGGACCCTTGAATGCAGGAGTCCCCTCAACCGGGATCGTGGTTACTTTTTTTAACCTGGATACTGGGGGGTCCACAACCGGAGGGGGCGACAATTTTTTTAGAAGGCTCTCCTCAAAAGGGTAACGCACCGTCATGTATTTGGGGACCGAAACGTCCGTTGCGGGCGACCCCATTCCTTGTAAATGAACTTGTCAAAATAAGTCAGATACGGGAACACCTGTGAATGTGCTGGCTTGCAGGACCCAAAAGGGACCGGTACATCAGCAGAGGAATCTGCTGGCTCCTGAATCTTCAGGGTATCACGCACAGCTGTGATAAGTGCTCCAACAAGTGCTTTGACGCGCCCGGACCCGGACTCATCCTCACTGTCCGAACTGTCCTGGTCAGCATCATCTGACAAGAGAGCAGAGTCACCAGCCTCAGCGGGACCCGAGTCTGCGTCAGCGCCCTCTCCCCAGACGTCGGGCGGAACAGGGGCCTCTTTAGTGCACCTTTCTTCCCACGCACAGCCTCCATCTTGGCAACGAGCAAATTGTTACCGTTAGGGTGTCCATGGGCACTGCGCAGTCCGCAGGTGACACGGTTGCAATTGCCTGGATTTCGGGGGAAGAAACACCAGTTTCTAAAGCCATGCTGACCCTACCCTGTCTGCCACCCGAAGGGGACTTAAAACAGTGACAGTCCCACCCTCCTTGCCGCCGCTGACTGAGGGGCTCTTTCCCGCCGGACTCACCACCCTGAGGAGTTCTGCGCTGTTCACAAGTAGGGCCTGTAGTCCCTGAGTGCTCCCAAGTGCAGAGGAAACAAAAGCTGTGTCGGTGGCAGCCGCCAGAATGATCCCTAAAATGTTCTAGAAGTGTGCTCAAGCTTCAATAAAATAGCCGCCCAGCGTCCAGTACACAGACAGGAAACACAAGGAAAATGGCTGTGAAAGCACACGAGCCATGCTGCTGCTAGAGAACACTGAGAACGTGTTCAGGCTTCCAGAAAATGGCCGCCAGTGTCCTGAATAGGAGATCACTTGGAAAATGGCCGCTGAAGCCCAGGAAGGCATGCTGCCCTCGCCCACACCTAAAATTGCCGCCAGCAGCTCCATGGAGGTACAAAAAGAAAAAATGATAAAGACACAGCACCGCACCAGACCACAGCAGACCCTCACAGGCACCTGCCGGGAGCATAACACACAGGACCCAGGATACCCCCAGCCAGCCAGCACCTCAGGTGAGAGCCCACAGAGATCCCTGTATATGCAGACATATATGCTCAGCAGCCACATGCAGCATCCCACCAGGGAGGGGAGGGAAAATAGGGACCGGAGAGAGAAGAGAGGGAGGAAAGGGACCCCCGAATCGACCTCCCAGGGAATGCCCAGCTGCTCTGCCCCACCAAGGCAGGGAGAGCTACTTACCAGTTCTGAAGAGCAAGGAGACATTCCATTGCAGAACTACTCACTGATCAGTACAGGGTAGCTGCTGGCCCGGCATACTGTGACGCAGACATCAGTAGCCCGGTCATATGTATGCCCCGGAGCATAAAAGCTCACCGACCACCTCTGGAGCTAAGGTTTCTTTGTGGCCTGCGAGCCGTAGCTGCGACCTGCACACGCTCGATGGCCGGACTGGGGAGACTACAAGGATAAGGGTATCCAGCCTGTCACCCAGCCTGCTGTTGATAGTAGATCACAGGATCATTCATCTTGCGCAAAAAGCCAAGCTTCTGCATAAAAAAGCACGGACCGATGGGCCTGCAGGGTTCCTAGGTACTTCTCCTTCACTAGGCAAATTAAAACCGAGGTCTGTCTGCAGACAGGAGGGTTGTTACCCAAGGGACCGCCCCCTGGGCGGAACTAAGAGTTCTGAGTGTTGTATTACAACTATGCCTAGTATTCTCCTAGTGATAAGGCTAACAACCCATTTGTTACAGAGAGGAGCTGTGTCGGTCGGTGAATATAAGAGACAAAAGCATGACAGGACCTCTTAAATATGAGATCTGGGGTCAAAAATACCTCAGATCTCATATTTAAACTAAAATGCAATAGAAAAAAAATTGCCCTTGTAATTTATTAAAAAATAAATGTCCCTTTAAGAGCTGTGGGCGAAAGTGCCATTTTGACGTTGCTTCCGCCCCAAAAATTGTATGGAGACGGGTGGGGGCCATCTTCCCCTCACTCGTCTCCATACTGAGCCAGCAAGAGGACGCGATGGCCTTCCGCTCCGGATCGCGGCAGAGGGCACCAGATCGCGACAGGAGGGCACCCCTCTCCCACCACCGATAAATGTTATCTTGCGGTGAATCCTCCTTCAAAAAGCCGACGTAAAACTGCGGCGGGCGATCCATAGGTGGTTAACACTGACAAAGGTGATTAAAATTATCAGCTTTTATTTATTCATGCAAAACCTTTATCCCAAAATGAAACAAAACAGCTGTAACTGATTATAGCGTGTGAGCTGGAGTTTGGCTTCAATTTGTTAGTGGTTTTAAGGCTTCATGTACACGGGACGTTTTTACAACATCTCCTGAACAATTTAACTTGACAGATAGTAAGCAACGTTTAAAAGGTCCGTTTTGCTGCGTTTACATGCCTCGTTTAGCAGTGTTTTGCAATGTTTGCGTTTAGAAGCGTTTTATTCAAAATAGCCAAAAACGAAAAAACGCCTGTAAACGAAACGCGAGTTACCGCGTTTAGTGCTTGAAATGCCTCTAAACTCAACGTCTGATCCCATTTTTTTGCATTTCATAAAAAAGCCTCTAAACTCAACTGCCTAAAAACGACTATAAATGACCCTGTGTACATGGACCGAGAGTGTATAGTAGGATATCTGCGCTATACCCCTATAAAAATATATATGATATGTGTGTAAATGTGTGATTATAACAGGTGCTGCAACTAAAAAAACCTGAACATTCAGTTAATATAAGTGTGTAACAAAAATAATTACGCTACCCAAAGTGAATCTGTTGCTGTCCAAAGACAATTGTGCAAAATATAAATACCAAAATTAACATATGGTAAGAACACAAAGTGCTATAAAAATATGAATCTAATAGTCCATTAAAGCTGTTTGGTGCCCAGTGACAGATCAGAATCAAAAAAACGGCTTGTCAGAAGATCATATGTTCTGTTCATCAAACACACAACAATCATGGCCGCTTACCAAATAGGGTGGATCTCAGAGATCAAACAGGCACATCAGAGAGCTCAGCCAGTCAAGGGCGGTATATCCAAAGATTCCTTTAATGGTAACTTCTCCTCTCACTGCTGCTTATGCTCCTGCTGCGATGTTTCTTCACACAATGGTAAGGTAACAATGACTCCCAGGGCCTTTTGTTATACTTTAGAAAAAGATTTTGGTTCTTACATGTCTTTTAGGCCCTGGGAGTCATTGTTACCTTACCTACTTACCATTGTGTGAAGAAACATCGCAGCAGCAGTGGAAGTTACCATTAGAGGAATCTTTGGATATACCGCCCTTGGCTGGCTGAGCTCTCTGATGTTCCTGTTTGATCTCTATAACCTGAGATCCACCTTATTTGGTAATCGGCCATGATTGTTGTGCGTTTGATGAACAGAACATATGATTAATCTTCTGACAAGCCGTTTTTTTTTTTTATTCTGATCTGTCACTGGGCACCAAACAGCTTTAATGGACTAGATTAGAGTCATATTTTTATAGCACTTTGTGTTCTTACTATATGTTAATTTTGGTATTTATATTTTGCACAGTTGTCTTTGGACAGCAACAGGTTCACTTTGGGTAGCACAATTTTACATGGATAGATAAGATAACAGAGGAGAGTTCAGGAGCAGTTGAAAAAAAATGCCCAACTGCTCCTAAACTTCCACTTAGCAGCAGCAGCAGTGTACATGAGGCCAAAATATGCGAATAAATGTAACATTAACCTCTCCCCAGACTGACAATGCTGCTGTCTGCTGTGCTTCCTGTTCTCATTCCTCCAGAGTTGTATCTCACTAAGGCCCAATGCACACGAGACGCCTGTGCAAACTCTGCTGAACGCATGTGTTTAAAAGTTGAAACCGGCATTAAGAAATGCCCGCTTTTGGGTTACCTGGAAAGTGGGTTCTGCTAAAAATGTGTCTTTCTACGATCCCTAAATATGCAGATAAGCCTGTGGCTCTGATAGATGCAGTTTTGTTTGGTCTCCACAGTTGATAGTCAGAGAGACACATCCAGCATACGGAACACCCACAACGCTAAAAAGATACAGGGTGTCTGTTGGATAGGAACAGGGTCTGGTGTCATATTTTTATGGGTAACAATGTTTTGGTATTATCCAGAGTTTGAATTGAATGTCATAAATCCGTTACATATCTGTTTCCTAGTCCCAAAGATTACCCAGGCTAATTAAAAGGCTTTCTTTACAACCAAGCATTTGCTTTCCTGGGGGCGGTCTGGAATGTCGTTTCAGCTCTTGGCTCCGGACCGTCTATTGACTGAGACCGGTGGGTGACAAAGATCAAAGGATCAACAGGCACCTAAAGATTAACATGGACAATGCCAAAGTACAGCAGCAAGACAGTAATATAATCTGTTAAAGGACTGAACCATAAATACTGTGATTTGTAAAAAGTCTAGATGGGATGGCAATGGGGTTGGGTTTGAATGGTGTATGAGCAAAGTATAAAAGACTGAGCAAGGAAGAGAAATAGTCTCTTCCCCTTTGGATCATGGCGATGGCCCTCTCTTGGTCATCTGAGCCTAGCTGAAGCTACAAAGCCTCACAGAGGGCCTTGTGATAAGTATCCTTGTATTATTCTGTATGTTCTGATTGTAAGCTTTGTGATATTGTAATGTATTTTAACACTTTATGTTGGAACGTTACTACAAATAGAATTGTGTATTGTGTGGATTATACGGTTGTGAAATGGAACTTATGTATACATATGTTAAAAAGTACGCCTCTGCCAGTTATCATTCATGTGCAGATGAACCTCTTAAAAGCCAGTGCAATGTACTAGTGTCTCAGTGTCAGCAACATAATAGCAGATTATTGGGTAAACAGCTAAAAAAGAAAGTGAAGAAAAAAAAGTTGGCAAATGAAATTGCATATCTGAGCAAATGGGGGGAAGTGGGAAGCAGAGAGGAGACGTCTCGGGGAGGACATAGAGAAAATCAGTGAAAACCTTCTAAAGATTGCAACAGCCTCCAGTAGGGAGATGGATGAATTGCGGGCTACAGCAGGCAATGTGTCAGGAAGAAAGAGTGAACTACAAGAACAGCTTCAGAGGTGCAGCATGGACTGTGATATGAAGAGCAAACATTTAGAGTAATTGCGAATAAAGTTGTCAGAGATGGAAGAGTTGGTTATGTCTTTAGAAAGAAAATTACTTAGCAAATGTACACTCCCAGCTTCTTACTAAAGAGTGATGTATAATATCGCTCAATGAGCACAAAGGAAAATGCCAATTGGCCAATGTCTGTACAATCAATGAGGAGAAGGGCCGTAATGAAACACAGTCTGCTATTGCACATATAGCTTCAAAGCAGAATAACAGTTTGATTACAATCCAAGAGAGACTTACTTTGTGCCAGATTCTGGGTGAATCTAATGCCCTGGAATCACCAGTGAGTCTGTCCAATAAATTTGAGGCTCTAGTCCTTAAATTCCATTTGAGTAATGAGGATGCATGATCTCTTCTGAAAGCATGGCTACCAGGACCTTTAGCAGGCCAGTTATCTGCACAGGTTAATGATAACTTAGCAGATGCAGAGGTGCGGAGGAAAGAGTTGCAGCGTATTGTGGAACGTCGTGATGATGGTATGAGTGATTTACAACGAATGAAATTTAGGAGGAGATGACACAATATTGTTCTGTAGTGAGTATCTTGCATTGTATACGAAAGTGTTCAACTGTCCTGACTTATTGGAGGATGATGCAAGTTTCATATACTCAATGGCCAATAAGTGTTATGTAAGCTATCCCACTAAAATGACTCTGAGAAATGCTAGATCCTACCAAAAGGTTGTCAATATCCTGTGAGACTTCTGTCAAGAGTCCAGTGATAGCGAATATGGGTCAAAGGCAGGTGTATCTGTAATAAGCAGAAATACAGGAAGGCAGAGAGAGTTCAGACATTCTAAATGGAATAGACATAGATTTTGTAAAGCCCTAAACATTGCTAACATGGAGCAGGAAACCCCAGAAATACAGGTATCTGCAATAAAAAACCCCACCCAGGACAGGGACAGCATTGCGCAAAGGCCTGATATGAAAGATAGCAGCCAGGACAGATCACACAGTTCTGAAGAAGAGATAAGAAATGACAGTCCTTGCCCTAAAAACAGCCATCAACAAGACTGGATGAACATTCCAATATTTGCCCCCTGGCCTAATCTACCATTCTGGCTTGTATGTAGTTGGACGCAAATTGCATTGCCATTTTTCCTGAGTAATATGGCAAAGTTTACCAATACTGCTGCTTAGTATAGGAAAGTATGGCAATTGTTCCCCTAGCAGTACAATCAATGGGAAAAGGATTGGGGGACTTAAAAAGTCAATTGTCCTAATAATTGTGTATAATCACTGTCTTTGTGTTCCTTTTCCAGAGACCAGGGAAGAAGTTAAATGGGTTTGGATACTAATGTTTGTGTTTTGTTTGCAGGTGAGAACAGTGGGAGCAGAACAGGGGTTAGGTTATTTTAAATGCATAATCGATTATTACATGGTATCATGAGCTCATTAATTAGTAATTGTTTGCAAACAATGAAATAAATTAAACAATAGTCAGACATTAATGGACTAAAGAGTTACAAATGAAGTTACAAATGTTGTGATGGAGGTACAGATGTTTTGTTTTTTGTTTTTCCCATTAAAGCGGTTGTAAAGTCAAATTTTTGACTTTTACCTACAGGTAAGCCTATAATGAGGCTTACCTGTAGGTAAAAAAAATATCTCCTAAACCTGTACGGTTTAGGAGATATTCCCCGTGCAATGTGCCGTTGACTGCAGCGGCGCATGCGCACGGGGGATTCTCGGCTGAAAGGCCGGCAGAATCCGAACCCTGCCGGGAAGAAGTCTCCCGTGTGCATGCGCGGGAGTGACGACATCGCGGCTCCAGCCACTCACATCGCTGGAGTCGCGATACCCGGAAGACACGCCGAGGCAACATGTCAGCGACCTCGGCGTGGCGGTGCATACTAGCTCATTATGCCTTTTCCTTTACAGGTGTATGAAAAAGAAAAAATGTTTCAGCGGGTTTACTACCGCTTTAACTGTCTTTCAGATCAAAATGAGCACTTACTCGTCTCATGAGAAAAGTCCATGGATGTCGTTAATTAAAAGTTAGGTGTTTGTCATTTTATGGTGGTTGTCTTGTCATGTTGTTTTTGTGTGATAATGGCCAGATTTTTAATTTTTGTTTTAAAAAAAATTTGGTATTTGTTTAGTCATCTATTTTATTTTTGTTTTGTTCAGGTGGAAAAATTGTTAAGTTTAGTCCACCTGAAAGGGGGGTCATTAACTGTGCTCTCAATTAGCAGCTGAATACATTTTGTTTAAGACAAGAGTTGGTAGGAAGCCATTTTAGCTGCTGGAGTTGTTTTTATTTTTATTTATTTTTTCCCGGAAACCGGAAAAGGAGGGATGTATTTAGCACTATATTGGGGGAATAGGAGCTGGGAGGGGTGTTGTTAATGGAATGGACATCCGTATCCTGAAGAACTGTCAACCATAGCTTAACCACTTCCCACCTGGCCAATGTAGATATACGGCCGGGTGGGAGCCGTCTACTTCTGATAGGACGTTCAGGAACGTCCTTCAGAAGTAGAGGGATCGCGTGCGCGCGTGCCCGCGCAGCGGCGCGATCCCGATGCGGCTGTGTCACCCGGACACGGCGCATCTCGAATCGGCAGGAGGGCACGGTGATTGGCCCTCCTGATCACATGACGGCCGTGACGAATCACGGCTGTCATGTGATGTAAACAAACAGCCGGTTGCTAGGCAATCGGCCCTCCTCTCCTCACACGGAAGTCGTCGGTGAGGAGAGGAGAGCGGATCGCTGCAGCCGGCTGGTGATCAGTGAGTATGAGATGTTTTTTTACTCACTGATCACCAGTCTAGGGTCCCCCATAGTAAAACACACGTCCCCACAGTAAAACACACATGTCCCCACAGTAAGACACACATGTCCCCACAGTAAAACACACATGTCCCCAAAACACACATGTCCCTAAATAATAAAAACACATGTCCCTCACATATGTCCCACTAAAATCACATGTGCCAATGATTATCTGCACACATATGTCCGTGATCACCTGCACACCCCTTTTACATGATCATTTGCGTACATATGTCCGTGATCACGCGAACCAATTATTATACACTTAACGGAATTTTTTTTTTACAAAAAACATGTAGCAGAATACATTTTGGCTTAAATTTATGACAAAATTTGATTTTATTGGATTTCTTTTAAAAAAGAAAGGAGAAAATATTGTTTTTTTTCAAAATTTCCGCTATGTTTTCGCTTATATCGCAAAAAATGAAAAAAGGAGTCGCGAATAAATACCACCAAACTAAAGCTCTATTTGTGCGAACAAAATGATAAAAAATTCATTTGGTTACAGCATTGCATGACCGCGCAATTGTCACTGAAAGTGCGCGAGCGCTGAAAGCTGAAAATTGGTCTGGGCAGGAAGGGTGTTTAAGTGCACAGTAGGCAAGTGGTTAAGCGGGGCTTTGTTACTCAGATAGATGGGTGGCATCCTTAATAACATTCTACAAAGTCACATAAATACCCAGGGTAAAGTGGCTCCAGATTTGGTCAACCATGTTGAGAGGTTGGTAGAGAGTGTGATGGTATAGGACAGAAATCTGTCATTGGCTCTGGTGTGCACGCAGTGGCAGGCGGAATTATCAACTAGCATTAAGCTGATTGTACAGTCTCTGTATGAGGGGCAGTGGCCTGAAGAGTTAGCATCACTGCTCAGTAAGAATTTGCCAAAACACATCGCTTACACTAATCCAAAGTGGTGGTCGAATGCCTGGATGGGCTGTACTCGTTTGGATTGTGAAAGGTGTTATGCTGTATGATCCCATATACAGAAGTGCAGACTGTGTCTGTATATTTGGTGGCATCAATGGGCTTACTGACTGGGGATTCTATCTTGTTTGCATTTGAGGCTAAATTACCCACATGTGATCAGAGAATATGGAAGCTGGAGGCAGGTTGATACTTCCCTCGGTCGGAAG
Organism: Lithobates sylvaticus; assembly: GCA_028564925.1. NCBI lineage: Eukaryota > Metazoa > Chordata > Amphibia > Anura > Ranidae > Lithobates > Lithobates sylvaticus. Next base: position 308,755,878 of record CM053030.1, on the reverse strand, counting down.
CATGACCATGATGTCCTTCGTATGCCAGGTCAATACATGGTGGTGAATGAGAAATGTTTGGAAGATATTTCACTCTGTGTTCTGGATGGAGAGATCATTGCTGGGAAGGAAGCACCTGGGTATTATTTGGGACATAGACAAGTTTTTTTCTTTGTCCCAAAGGATACCGATGGAATGTTAGTCATGGTACTAGGGTGTCCCCGAAACCTGACAATAGGTAGAGGTGCATGGTATACCCTGGGCATGGTCTTTGAAATCCATGCACAGGGATGTAATTGTGTGGGTTTTGTCATTGTTGCAGATTTATATGTGTAGTTAGACTCAAAATTTATATAGAAGGGTCTCCCATTTGGCTATGCAAGTTGAGGGACGAAGTGACGGTAGGGTCTCTGCGTACAAGTTAGAGACTTTGCTGCCAAGTCAGAGCCCTGCAATATCGCTGACATGCCAAACGTGCGGTAGGAAAGGCCAGTGTGAGCAAGCCTGCCTAATCCCGACCCATATGTACAGTAAAGGGTTATAGGAGGTTGGGAGCGGGATGTGTAATTGGATGGGACATATATATATGTATATATATTATGGTGATGGGTTGATTTAATGTTATGGAATAGTGTGACATATGTTTGCTCTTACATAAGCTTGGGTATGCCCAATAGGCTTTGTATTGTATAACTACATTTTTGAATTTCATAATAAACAATTTAAAAAAAAAAAAAAAAAAAAAAAAAAAAACGCCCGCTTTGCCGCGTTTGCATACCTTAATAAGAACAGTATTATTTAACTATTTCAAACATTTTGTGGATTTTCCACTTGCCATGTCACCTGCCACAAGCTGTGGATTGTCCACTTGCCACGTCACCTGCCACAAGTTGTGGATTGTCCACTTGCCACGTCACCTGCCACAAGTTGTGGATTGTCCACTTGCCACGTCACCTGCCACAAGTTGTGGATTGCCCACTTGCCACGTTACCTGCCACAAGTTGTGGATTGTCCGCCTTCCACGTCACTTGCCACGTCACCTGCCACAAGTTGTGGATTGTCCACTTGCCACGTCACCTGCCACAAGTTGTGGATTGTCCACTTGCCACGTCACCTGCCACAAGTTGTGGATTGTCATTTGCCACGTCACCTGCCACAAGTTGTGGATTGTCCACTTGCCACGTCACCTGCCACAAGTTGCTTGTTTACATCTAACATATGGGTCAAATTCCAATTTTACTTCGGATAACAGCTCTGCTAGTGGTGTATTGGATTGGATCAAGGGCTCACTAGGGTATGGAAATGGTCTATGAATCATTGCAAGCAATTACAATTGTTTAAAAAAAAAAATTAATGTTTTTTCATCATTTGCCATCATTTTTGAGGTTTTTAATGAAAAAAAAATAAGGCACCTTTAAAAACGCTTATAAAAACAAAAACCACGTTTAGCGTCTGAAACGTGGAAAACGTTTGCGTCTAAACCCATTTTTTTGCTTCTGGAAAAACGAGGTTAAAACGCAACTGCCTAAAAACGAGACTGTGTACATGGACACATAGGATAACATTGAATGAGTTCAGGGGCAGTTGAAAAAAAGTGTCCAAATGCCTCTGAACACGAGTTTAACAGCATCTCGTGTGCATGGGGCCTAATACAGGAGGCGTGTTACTGGCCAGATCACCAGGTGAAAACAGAGGGGAAAGTGTGAAAAATAAATAAAAACTGATGCAGCCACCACATTTAATGATTGATAAGCTGCAATACAATACATTTTTGGTTTAAGGTTTAATACCACTTGAAGCAAGAACCCAATGATGTTAACATTAGGACACTAGAGAAATGGATGCAGTAAGCAGTGTTCTGCAGTCACAAGTAAATAATGAATTAGTACTTTCAAGCAATAGCCAATTTAAACAGTTATACTTGTTTCTAGCATACAATACATATCTCTCTCTCTCTCTATCTCATATATACAGTGGTGTGAAAAAGTGTTTGCCCCCTTCCTCATTTCCTGTTCCTTTGCATGTTTGTCACACTTAAGTGTTTCGGAACATCAAACCAATTTAAACAATAGTCAAGGACAACACAAGTAAACACAAAATGCAATTTGTAAATGAAGGTGTTTATTATTAAAGGTGAAAAAAAATCCAAACCATCATGGCCCTGTGTGAAAAAGTGATTGCCCCCCTTGTTAAAACATACTATAACTGTGGTTGTCCACACCTGAGTTCAATTTCTCTAGCCACACCCAGGCCTGATTATTGCCACACCTGTTCACAATCAAGGCATCACTTAAATAGGAGCTGCTTGACACAGTAAGGTCCACCAGAAGATCCTTAAAAGCTACACATCATGCCGAGACCCAAAGAAATTCAGGAACAATTGAGAAAGAAAGTAATTGAGATCTATCAGTCTGGAAAGGGTTATAAAGCCATTTCCAAAGCTTTGGGAATCCAGCGAACCACAGTGAGAGCCATTATCCACAAATGGCGAAGACATGGAACAGTGGTGAACCTTCCCAGGAGTGGCCGGCCGCCCAAAATTACCCCAAGAGCGCAGCGACGACTCATCCAAGAGGTCACAAAAGACCCCACAACAACGTCCAAGGAACTGCAGGCCTCACTTGCCTCAGTTAAGGTCAGCGTTCATGCCTCCACCATCAGGAAAAGACTGGGCAAAAATGGCCTGCATGGCAGAGTTCCAAGGAGAAAACCACTGCTGAGCAAAAAGAACATCAAAGCTCGTCTCAATTTCTCCACAACACATCTTGATGATCCCCAAGACTTTTGGGACAACATTCTGTGGACCGATGAGACAAAAGTGGAACTCTTTGGAAGGTGTGTGTCCAAGTATATCTGGCGTAGAAGGAACACTGCATTTCAGAAAAAGAACATTATACCAACAGTAAAATATGGTGGTGGTAGTGTGATGGTCTGGGGCTGTTTTGCTGCTTCAGGACCTGGAAGACTTGCCGTGATAAAAGGAACTATGAATTCTGCTGTCTACCAAGAGATCCTGAAGGAGAATGTCCGACCATCTGTTCGTGTACTCAAGCTGAAACGAACTTGGGTTCTGCAGCAGGACAATGATCCTAAACACACCAGCAAGTCCACCACCGAATGGCTGAAGAAAAACAAAATGAAGACTTTGGAGTGGCCTAGCCAAAGTCCTGACCTGAATCCTATTGAGATGTTGTGGTATGACCTTAAAAAGGCCGTTCATGCTCGAAAACCCTCTAATGTAACTGAATTAGGACAATTCTGCAAAGATGAGTGGGCCAAAATTCCTCCAGGACGCTGTAAAAGCCTCATTGCATGTTATCGCAAACGCTTGGTTGCAGTTGTTGCTGCTAAGGGTGGCCCAACCAGTTATTAGGTTTAGGGGGCAATCACTTTTTCACACAGGGCCATGATGGTTTTGATTTTTTTTCACCTTTAATAATAAACACCTTCATTTACAAATTGCATTTTGTGTTTACTTGTGTTGTCCTTGACTATTGTTTAAATTGGTTTGATGTTCCGAAACACTTAAGTGTGACAAACATGCAAAGGAACAGGAAATGAGGAAGGGGGGCAAACACTTTTTCACACCACTGTATATATATATATATATATATATATATATATTACACTGGAGAGAAACCATCCATGAATTGATATATCAATCATATAGAAATATGTATGAAATTGACATCAGTGAGAAAGGTATAGATGACAAAAATCAAAACATAAAAAGGAGATAGACATTACCTTCAGTTTTCATTAATTTTGCCTGATGTTTCTTCTTTCTATAAATAGTAACAGTGCATTAATACATTAAAAAAAAAAAAGACATTCATGTACAATTAAAAACCGTAAAAGGTTGCAATAACTAAAAATTTTGACATTAAACTAATCTTTTTTGCTAAGAAAACGATATATATACATAATTGCTAAACTAGCCATTTTGTATTTTTTTTAATTTACCTTCCATTTCAATCTACAGGCAGCTAGGATCTTTGTAAACTGACAAAATACCTTTTTAAAAAATGGCAAACTGGGGATGTTCTGCCCACCATTTTCCATACAGAATACTCTATTATATATATTTCTATATTTCCTGGACCCCAATGTTAGCCTACTATGGGTCAGCTCCGCCCCCTCTGACCCCTCCAGGACAACCTTTCTTAGCCCATAAAGGGCGGCTGTCTGCACACACCAGTGTTCTTTTTTCGTCCTCACTCCGGACGCCTTTTAAAGTTTATTTTTATAAAAAAAAAAAATTTCATATTTTTTTTCTCCATCCACCATCCATCCTGTTCGGGCTTCCAGTTCAGAAGATGTCTCCGCTTAACCCTCTCAAGTAGGAGCAAGACTAGCCCAATTCGGGGGGGGGGGGTAGTTGGGCAGACAAAGTACAGGATGCCTGGATTGTAGCAGTCATTCGATCACGTTATCTATTCGAGTTCAGAACAAGGCCCCCTCAGTCATAGAAACTGTACTTCCTACGGATTTGGAAAGGAGGCAATGTTTGTAAAGATATATAGGGGAGCTGTTGGCAGCAAGGGCCATCCTTCCGGTTCCAAGGCACGAATTGGGTCAAAGAGTATGTTCCCCTCTGTTTTTGGTCCCAGAGGCTTCAGGGGGTTTCAGACCAGTTTTTGACCTCAAGGTCCTGAATTCTTACATGAAGGTTCCACCATTCAAAATGGAGTCATTGGAAACGATAATTGATGGTTGTGGAGTCAGGAGACTGGATGGTTGCCATCGATCTGGCGGATGCGTATCTTCAGGTTTCCATAGACGCATCTCACCATCGCTTTCTCAGGTTTTCCGTAGAAGGCTCCCATTCGGTCTCTGCGCGACTCAGAGAACTCCAAAGCTACTGTCTGCTGTTGTCGCGACTCTCAGGGTCAAGGGAGTGCAAATATTCCATTATCTAGATGACATGCTACTTCTGGGTCTGTCAAATGAGCTCCTTCTAGTTCATGTGAATTTCACCTGCAAAACACTAGCTCGTTTTGGTAGATCAACTTTCGGAAGAGCCAGATGCATCCGACCCAAATGTTGGAGTATTTAGGAGTACAATTCGACACGGATCGGGATCGTGTTTCTCTTCCTCAGAGGAAGGTTCAGGAGATCCAGTCTCAGACAAAAGCAGTGATGGCCAGGCCTTCTATGATGGTGAAGGAATGCATGCAGTATCTGGGGGTTCTATCAGCCACAGTTCCAGTAGTCCCGTGGGTCAGGTGGCGCAGAAGGTTTCAATGCAACTTTATTCTTCAGTGGGATCGTCACTCCTTATTCCAGAAAATCTATCTGCCAATTCCGATAATCTGGTCCCTGGTTTGGTGGTCAGTATCTCACAATCTTTCCTGCGGAGTTCCGTAGAAGGCCTTTAGAACCAATAGTGGCGACGACCAATGCCAGTCTGGCAGGCTGCGGGGCACACTGCCTGGGACAGCAGGTTCAAGGCCAATGGTACCTTTGTGGGGCGAAGAGTTCAAATTTCCTGGAATTGGATGCTGTCAGACGCGCTCTCTTAGCGTTCCAACCTATGTTGCGAGGTCGAGCTGTCAAGATTCTTTTGGACAACAAAACTACGGTGGCTTATGTGCCTCATCAAGGGGGCACAAGAAGTCACCCTCTCCTTCAGGTGGCATGTCAATCTTCCTATGCGCAGAGAAGAATCTCGGCTCTCTTACAGCATCTTATCTCCCAAGGCCTGGGAATGTTTTAGCAGATCGATTGAGTCGAGGCTTTGGGGATCACAACGAATGGGGCCTCAACCCCAAGTGCCTACGCAAGATCTTCAGGGTCTGGGGGGACGCCTTCGATAATTCTCCAATGCCATTAAATCTGTCAACTGCCTTGCTTCTTCTCCCAGACCTGGCATCCACAGGCATTGGGTCAGGGTGCTCTGTCCAGGTCTTGGAACTTCCCCTTGCTGTATGTGTTCCCGCCGCTTCCATTGGCTCTCAAAATCCTGCTGAAGATTCAGCGAGAAAGGGTTACCGCAATAGTAATTCCTACCTTACTGGCTCAGGGAGCCGTGGTTCCCTCTGGCTTGGAGGATAAAGTTGGGCTCACCAATCCCACTGCCTCCTTGTCAAAATCTCCTTCTGCAGAGTGGGGCCTGACACCCGAACTGCGAAAGGATGAAGTTAATGATTTGGAAGTGAGAGGGGGCCTTTAACTGGCTTGGGTCTCTCGGGAGTTTAGTGAAATGTAACCCATCACCGGATCTGCGCGCCCAACACCTTTTATTAGGCATTACAGGCTTAAATTTGGCTTGTCCACCCAAGGAAACATTTGGCTCTATGGCTCTTATTACGGCAGGCTGCTGCCCATTAAAAATTTTAGTAGCATTGCATTGAGGGTTTGGCTTATTTTTTGTCTTCCCTCCCTTTTTAATGTTGCTTGGTACATCCCATAGTAGGCTGACATGGGGAGGTCCAGGAATAAGGAAAATTGTTGCCCATACTTACCGTAATTTTCCTTTCCTGGATCCTCCCCATGTCAGCCGGAGGATTCCCACCCAGTTTATCCGTCGCAAGGCGGGTATTTTTTGAACACTGGTGTGGGCAGACAGCCGCCCTTTATGGGCTAGGAAAAAGGTGGTCCTGGAGGGGTCAGAGGAGGCGGAGCTGACCCATAGTAGGCTGACATGGGGAGGATCCAGGAAAGGAAAATTACGGTAAGTATGGGCAACAATTTTCCTTAATATATATATATATATATATATATATATATATATATATAAAAATACTTTACTTGTTTCATACTATTGTCACAATACATAATGTTTACCAACTACTCTTCCTCCACAAGTCAATTGCCTCAAAGTCCCACATTCCTTTCTTATTTACCACCTGAATCAGGGATGGAGGTACATTCATTGTGCCTTATTTAAAGTCCCAAAACTCCCCCTCTCATTTATATAAATTATAGCAGAATTGTTCAGCAGACTCTTTTAAACAATTCTATAACTCTGATTAGCTGATTATAATCCGCTGATCAGTTATTAACCTTGAATCTGACCACCACCCCCCTCCATGCCGCTGCTTCCCTGTCCCCAGCCTCTCCACCACTCGCCGCTACCTTTCACCTAAAACTACTCCCCCACTCTCCTATCCCCTTCACCCCCAGCACTAACCGCCCTCAACCTGATCTGACCCCCCCCCCCCCAGCAAATTTGATTCCCTGCAGCTGCCATCATAAGCCGGCATCCCTCCTCTGACGCTCCCTCTGGCTTCAGGTGCTGCATGGGGCTCGGGGGAGATCCAGATGTGTCCCCCCAATCACCCCCTATACCGGCCACCGCACCCCAGATCCATCCATGCTGGGAGCGGCATTCCTCCTTCCCCTCCCTGCAGCTTCTTCCCAGGCAATCTGACAGGCTGGGGATCGCGAGAGGGAGCAGTGCGGGTGAAGTTGGGCTTGGGGGGGCTTGGTAAACATGCATTTACCCCCCCCCCCTCTGTGTAGCACCGCAGGCAGCGATTACTTTGATTGCTTTTAAATGTCCACTGACAGCTGATAATAGTAAGCTATGTATCAGACTATCATTTTATCAATGAGTGAGGAATCTCTATACAGATTCCTTATTCATTCAAGTAAAAGTGCTGCAGAGAAAAAGACCATCCTTAATCCTTTTTTCTGTTTCAAAAAAAGAGATATCGGGGTCTGTTTAGACCTCCGATATCTCACCAAAGACCCCCCAAAAAAATAAAGAAAATTAAAGAATATAAAACTGTAAAAAAAAAAATTATAAAAGTTAAAAAACAAAAACAAACAGTAAGACCCAGTGACTTTTTTGGGGGATAGCTGTAGTGATCTAATATAATCGTCGTTCCTCGTAGATGGAATATGGTTATTAAAAGTATTGTCTTCCCGCAGCAAAACCCGATTCTCCCAGAGAGAAACACTTTATTGGCTTCCAAAACAGAACATTCTTACAGACGACAAAATCCAACAGAGTTCATGACAACGAATATTTCCTCTTGTACCTATGCCTTCATGGATACAGAACCTTCTCTCAGACCATCTTTCTCTAGACTAGCTGACAACCTGCCTGTCTTCTCATATACTGATCTGACACTGGGGGGGGGGGTCCACCAAATGTTTTCCATGAATACCCCCCCCCCCCCGGGTTAGGCCTCAAGGTCTAATTACCATCAATAAATACTAGGTTAAAAGGCTATTCCTCACACACACACACAACTTGCATAAGATTTACACATCAAAGGGTAACAGATAACATTGTCAACTTATATCTGGCCTGTTCACTAATACTGTGTGTGGAATACATATATCCAATACATATATATAATACATAAAGTCCCACATAAATCGGCCAACACATTACAACATATACCCCCACTTGGGTCGTTCTAACTACTAGAACTGACCCATAAATCAAGCAACAAACATAGCATTACCGACTTGAGGCATTGGATGCTTCACAATGGCTCATATGAAATATAAAGTTGAAACTGGTTACATCTCTCTTCACCAGCCTCTAAAATATCCCCATGAAAAAGTCATTAGATAATATAGCTTTAGACCATGACTTGAAAAGGGTTTGGTAAACATTCTTTGCCCATATAGCTGTTAGGCCTTATTATATCACATCAAGAACTTGAATATTGCACAAAAACGAGCTGATGTCACAGTTCATTCTTCAATTTTCAACTTCAACTTCATCACATCTCTCATTGAAAGTAGACTTGGTGTGCTTGGTGTGCTGGGAGCTCCGATCCACATAAATCCAGGATGCTCCTCTCCAGGCTCAAGGTTTTCATTTTTTTTTAAAGATGCTTTTGCACAAACACCAGCAAATCCCGAAATTCTACATCCATCTTTATAGTAAGAAGAACCATCCATGTACCAGCTCTCACTTTCAAGTTCAAAAGGTTTGGATACGGCAGAAAAAAAACTGCTATTGCTGTACCTTGTAATTTGCTGTAGGCCGACTCCTCATTGCCTCCATAATAGAGCAGTTACTTGAATCATTCAGTCCATAATTCCACCTGGATGGTATACCAATCTATAATCCATATATCCATATAATCCATATATAATCCCCCACTTTCAGATAGAATCAGCTTGACATCAGCGTTTATCAGATCTTCTATCCAGACAAAGCAGCAGTGGAAAATCTTGCCAGTAAAGTGTGCCAGTAAAATGTCTTTTTTTTTTATCCATATGTCATTATCAATGACTGATTCAACAAAGTTTCAAATCATGACTGGAGTGATGAATTTCACTCACCCCTCTTATAAATTTAGGAAAACCACCCAACATACTATATGCCAAGCCATTGTGCAGCATCTCACCTTAGATATCAAATATATTGATCAATATGCAATATGTAATATGCAACATGTAACATGTTATGTAACACGAAGATTATTTTAGGTTTAAATGTTTCGCTCTGGTTTTAAGATAAAGTTCAAGAAATAAAACATAATAAAATAAAAAAATAAAAATAAAAATGGAAAAGGGTGAAAAATAAAAAATAGAATATAGGGAAAAGTCCATTGTCCAAGTCCAAAAAGTCAAAAAAATAAGTCAATTGCTTGATGAATATTGAGAGAGTCCATGATATTGTTTATTCAGCGTTTCTCCCCCACTAGCCAGAAATTTCAGCTTGCAGTTCACATGCAGTATCTCCAATATATCTGAAAGACAAAAAACTCTCCAACAAAACTAATTAGCAAGATCCTTAAACATTCTTTGAAGTTAAAACAAAGGACTATTTACACATCCCCAGGTTGAAACTAAACCACCCCCACTGTTAGAGAAATGTCACTTGTATTCAAACACAGATCTGGATAATGTAATCTGTTTAGCTGTCCCAGCAATGTGTAATGTTCTATTTTCATTTTATCGTACTCAATCTTTAGGTGGTCATATTTCTGTTTTAACTGAGAAAACGGTATCCAAGCCTTAGATACCTTTTTATTATGATTTTGGTCAGCTCTGTTTTTCATATCAATATCACCTATATTTGACCTGGTGTCTCCTCTTTGATTGTTATCATAAGACATTATCTTTTGATCTTTATGTTCAGTATTTGTCCTAAACAATGTGGCTAAATCAATCTTGACAGCTTGCTCATTTGACTTTCTCCATAAATTGTCTGCTTTCAACAATACGTCTTTTAAATCATGAGGATTTGGGGTAACTAGTAAAATATTTTGTCTAATATCTTCATGCAAAGCATGTAGAAATATACTCATATGTAACAAGCCACCATGCTCAAATGCAAGATTATTACTGACCAATATTTCCATAATAGATTTTATCCTTTCTGACAGTTCGTAGGGAGATTCACTTTGCATTTGTTTGATCTTCCCATGTACAGTAACATCAGAACGTACACCATACAAAACACATAATAATTCCATCAATATGTCCCTTGTTCTCATTGGCTGAGTACAGATCTGCTTAATTCTCACCCAAATACTATTTCCTATAGAATGTTGCATAACTCGTTCTAAATCAGATGGGTTGAGATTGTACATATCTCTGACATTCTGCAAGTCACAAAACCATTTTAAAAATCTGTTTAAATCATGGCAGGGAATCATTCCTATTTCTTTAAGAATTGCATCTAATTCTTTTGGTTTCAAAGGCTTCATTACAAGCTGAACTTCACCTGTATTATTATTATTGTTATAAACTGTGGTGGTCACAGTGGGTGCGGCTGGCAATGAATTATCAGATTTAATATGAGGTTCTCTTTCATTTGATAGAATGTTTGTATTTGCATTTTGCTGCAGATTCGATGCATATCTGCATTCCTGAGATCTCTTCTCTAATTCCATAATTCTTAGTTTCAATCTTTCATTTTCCTCTGATAATTCATTACAACGTTTAGACTTCTCAAGCAGAGCTTCCCCAATGGTGACTGCATGCAATTTTAAATTTACAGTCTCAGATTCTGATTGGTTTTGTAACCTCTGACAAACCTTGTTGCTATTATCAACTGCACTCTGTAACTGGGTAATTTCCTCAACCTTATCCTTCAACGAACTTTCCATTGTTAAACAGCAAGATAACAAGCCCTGTACAATGCAACCTTTTCTTTTACTTTCTGAAATTTTGCTCTCAAAAACAGTTTTTTCTAAAAATTCATTCATCATAGTCCATGTCTGCTTATATTTTTCTGGCACTTCATAAGGACCGCCATGACGCTTAATACATTTTAACACCCATCTGTTAACTTTATCAGAACTGACACTAGCTTCACACTGAGTAAGCATTTTTACTATATTATTAATAATTTAAAAAGAGAGAAATATTTTACTCACCGCATTAATTACTCCTTCAGCTTCCAGCTCACGTCTTCTGGTACACGATGCAGTCCTTTTCTTCGTTTCCAGTCTCCAGAGAATAATTCTGGGGTTCCAAACTTGTTTGATTTTGTAGATCAGACTCTCTTATGTCACAACCAGACGTTAGAGTCACAGCACAGGTCTTGGGTCTCCATCAGACTTCTGTCCAACTCACGGATTGTTATCACTGACTTCTGTTACAAAGTCCTGAAAATGCTCTTCTGGTCTCTTGAACGGCACCAATGTAGTGATCTAATATAATCGTCGTTCCTCGTAGATGGAATATGGTTATTAAAAGTATTGTCTTCCCGCAGCAAAACCCGATTCTCCCAGAGAGAAACACTTTATTGGCTTCCAAAACAGAACATTCTTACAGACGACAAAATCCAACAGAGTTCATGACAACGAATATTTCCTCTTGTACCTATGCCTTCATGGATACAGAACCTTCTCTCAGACCATCTTTCTCTAGACTAGCTGACAACCTGCCTGTCTTCTCATATACTGATCTGACACTGGGGGGGGTCCACCAAATGTTTTCCATGAATACCCCCCCCCCCCCCCCGGTTAGGCCTCAAGGTCTAATTACCATCAATAAATACTAGGTTAAAAGGCTATTCCTCACACACACACACACACACAACTTGCATAAGATTTACACATCAAAGGGTAACAGATAACATTGTCAACTTATATCTGGCCTGTTCACTAATACTGTGTGTGGAATACATATATCCAATACATATATATAATACATAAAGTCCCACATAAATCGGCCAACACATTACAACAATAGCAACACCCCCCCCCCCCCCAGGTCCAGCCTCTCCATGGTGACAACCCCCCCACTCCCACACTCACCACTCCACGGCTTCCTCAGCTTCTCCTTCTGGTCAACTTGATCTGCCTCCTGTCCTGATTGGCCGGGAGGAGCAGCCAGAAGAAGTGGGTGGGTCCGGACCCAATCTTTTTCCAGCCAATTAGAGCCTCAGGTTCTAATCATGTGGCTTGAAAAAAAAAAAAAAAAACCTCATACAAAAACGTACGAGTCCGGTGCCCCTGTGCCCCCAATGGGTCAGCCGCTTCTGGTAAGACCCATTTCAGATGGAGCTAACTCTGTCAAGCAGATCCGCCGCGTCTGCGTCTGCTCCACTGATGCAGAACGGACATAGACACAGCCCGCTGTTCTCTATGGGGCGATCAGATGGAAATGAACCACTTGTCCATTTCCATCTGATACTATCTGCTAGATAGATGGGGAATAAGATCCCCATCCATCTGTTTTTAGCGGACCGGATCGGATGCAGGCAGGTCTAAACGGACACATGATCATTTACATAAGCCTCTCCATAGGTAACAATGGGTGGGCCTGCCTGAAAAACGAACAGGCAGACGGTCTGCTTGTGTGAAAGGGGCCTAAGGCCTTGTTCACATAGGGCTCAATGGGAACAGAAATTAAGACGCTAATAAAAATTATGTAAATATAAATTTAATTTGATGCACAAAAAGTTAATTAAAATTCACAACAGTCAGATGAAAAGATTCAATGTAAAAATTGAACTCAGTCAGATAAAATCATTTTCATCATTGAAATATTACAAAATTAATGATTACAATACTGCCATAGCTCCTGACAAGGGGTTAACCTCAGCCGAAAGTGTTCCAAATCCGGGCCGAAAGTAAAAAAAAAAAAAAAAAACAATGGCTCGGTATGCAGGGACAATTACCAATAGAGAGGCACAGCGTTCTCAGCTGCAGCCGATGGCCTGATAGTGGGAATCACTCACGCTCTGTCCCAGGAGTTGTACTGTAGCCAATGTCGCCGCGGAGCCTCCCCATTCGATATGCTAATCAGGCAACCGGATACCTGACGTCTTGGGGAGCACTCTTTGCGGCGGAAGGTGAATCCAATAGCCGGAAGACGGGGTCAAAAGCCGGGTACAAGGGAACACGTGGTGCTGGACAGTACGCAAGCTCGATGTTGCCGTGACAACCGTGACTTACATGTTTTATGCGCCTGCGCTTTGTCAAAGTCACAGGAGCCAGCGGCAACACAGAATATAAAGTCATGCAAACGTAAAGGGGGAAGGATTGTGAACTCTTGTGATATTAACCCCTTGTGTACATATTAATACACTAGTACACACAGTTTGGAACACTTTCGGCTGAGGTTAATCCCTTGTCATCAGGAGCTATGGCGGTATTGTAATCATTAATTTTGTAATATTTCAACAATGAAAACCATTTTATCTGACTGAGTTAAATTTTTGCATTGAATCTTTTCATCTGACTGCTGTGAATTTTAATTAACTTTTTGTGCATCTAATTAAATGAATTTATATTTACATAATTTTTATTAGCTTCTTAATTTCTGGTCCCATTGAGCGCGTTTTTTTTTGTTGTGTATTTTTGTTGTGAACTTTTTCCAGAGGTTAGGCAGCTCCACTGGGTTCCAGAGAATTTCTACATATTGATTATGACACAATAAGGATTTTTTTTTATGATTGCCATTTTTTATCACTGAAGGACTGTTTTTGTTGTACTATATTGTTGTTCACACAGGGCATACACAGTGTACGGGATGCACAGGTGTTCTGTGCATCTCTTTGCAGGCAGTCCCATAGATGTCATTTGGAATGTAGCACCTGCACGAACAGAGTCGTTGCTCCCAATATTAAATCCATGTAGATCCGCATGCATTACACTGTCTGCGTTCAGGGTCATGTACCCACACGGATGTCACACTGGGAACAGCAGCTATGCCTGTGCAGCCATTGCATCCCAATTGACATAAATGGGACTGCCTGTACGGTGATGCATGGAACACCTGTGCATTCCTGTGCGGGTAAAAATGGCCCTCCATGGGTGTACACATTAGTATGTCACGTGTGAATGATGCTTTTAGTAGCAATTTAGCAGGAATTTTCAAAGTTATGTTGTGTTTGTGTACTATTAATGATTTTAGTGTATTTTTAGTGAAAATAGCGATATGATGAATATTTGTGCAATTATTGCGGGACCTAAAAAAAAAAATCAGTAGCACTTTTTTTATTCTACAGGTCATGTGCTTTCAGAAAACGTCGAAGTTGAGGGGGTCTTTTTGAATTCTGAAAGCTGCAAGTGAAAAATGGCAACCTCTGGATTTTTAGAGTAAATTGTTTTTATTTACCGTTTTGTGTACCTTCAGTTTTCCCCATTTCACAAAAAGGTGCAATTAAAAATGTACAAATATTTGTTATTTATTAACATAATACAGTTTTCAATTTTATATTTACTAGGCATTTAGCAGGAATTGTGTCCATTTTTCCATGTATGAATCCACTAGTAATGATTTTAGCGAAAATATTGTTGTGAGAAACATTAGTGCAAATATCGCGGTGCCTTAAAAATCTGTAGCGCCTTATTTCATTCTACTGGACATGTGCTTTCAGAAAATATATGGTTTGGGGGTATTTTATGAACTCTGAAAGCTGTAAGTGAAACAGGACACCTCCAGATTTTTTGAGAAATGTTTGCGTACGTCCAATTTTTATTATTTCTCAAAAAAGGCGCAATTTAAAATTTACAAATATTTGTTATTTATTAACTCAATACAGGTTAAGCTTTTATATTTAGTAGGAGTTTTGTAAAATTTGTTGTGTTTGTATCTACTAATAATGATTTTAGTGCATTTTTAGCAAAAATATTGCTTTGGTAAACAAATACCATGGGGCCTTAAAAATCAGTAGCACCTTCTTTTTATTCTACTGGCCCTATGCTTTAACCACATGCCGACCGCGCTATAGTCGAAAGACGTCTACAGCACGGTCGGCTAGTTCTAAGTGGACGTCCTACGGACGTCCTCCCAGAAACTTGCTCCCGCGTGCCCCCTGGGGAGCGCACTCGGGAACATCCATGACCCGGCGCATCACGGATCACGGTAAACAGCCGCTAATGGCGGCCGTTTACCATGTGATCACTCCGTCAAATGACGGAGCGATCACACGTACACAAACCGGCGTCACGTCATGATGCCGGTTCCTCCCTCCCCTCTCTGTACCGATTGGTACAGAGAGGAGAGAAGCAGAGAGGGGGAGAGACGGGACCATCGCTGTGGGCTGGATGTGTAGTGCCCTCAGCGCTGGTCAATACACTGCCACCACTGTGCAATGCTCTGCCACCAACCACTGTGCAATGCTCTGCGACCACTGTGCAATGCTCTGCCAATACTGTGCAACACTGTAATACTCTGCCAATACTGTGCAACACTGTAATACTCTGCAATACTGTGCAACACTGTAATACACTGCCAATACTCTGCCAATACTTGACAATACTCTGCCAATACTCTGCCAAGACTTTTTAATAGAAACAAAGAATTTTTTTTTTTTTTACCGAATATTCAGTATTTTTGGATTTATAGCGCAAAAAATAAAAAACCCAGCTGTGATTAAATACCACCAAAAGAAAGCTGTATTTGTGTGAAAAAAAGGACACAAAATTCATTTGGGTACAGTGTTGCATGACGGAGTAATTGTCATTCAAAGTGTGAGAGCACCGAAAGCTGAAAATTGGTCTGGTTAGGAAGGGGGTTTAACTGCCCAGTGGTCAAGTGGTTAAAAAAATATGGTTTGGGGGGTCTTTAACAAACTCTGACGCTAGAAGGGAACAACGAAAACCTTGAGATTTTTTGAGAAACGTACTTTACATTTTTGCGTACGTTTTACACCATTTTGCAAAAAAGCGTAATTTAACCACTTACCGACCGACTCATGTACATATACGTCGGCAGTTTAAAGATGGATATCTCGGTAACAGCAGCAGCTACTACCACAACCGGGGTATCCATTTTTAGAGCCAGCGGTCCTGTTTACGATAACGGTGGCCTCTGTGGCGCGATTCGCCGCACGATTACTGTTATCGGCAGCGGAAGAGGCCCCCCCCTTCCCGCCGCTCTCCTGCGCTGGGGCGAGACGATCGGGTCCTATCTGTGGCTGGGTATGGAGACGACTGAGGCTAAGATGGCACCCACCCGTCTCCATACCATAGCAGGGCGTAAGCGACGTCAAAACGTCACTTCCGCCCATACCTCTAAAAGGCACATTTTTTTGTTGTCATTTTTTTTTCACATGACAACATTTATTTTTTTTCCTTTTATTGCATTTAAGTCCAAATATGAGATCTGAGGACTTTTTGACCCCGGATCTCATATTTAAGAGGACCTGTCATGCTTTTTTCGATTACAAGGGATGTTTACATTCCTTGTAATAGGAATAAAAGTGACCCAAATTTGTTACTGAAAACAGTGTAAAAATAAATAAAATCAAATAAACTAAATCATTTTTTTTTTTAAACGCCCCGTCCCGACGAGCTCGCATAAGTGAGTAGCGCCCGCATATAAAAACGGTGGTCAAACCACAAGTGAGGTATTGCTGCGATCGTTAGAGCAAGAGCAATAATTCTAGCCCTAGACCTCCTCTAACTCAAAACGTTCAACCTGAAGAATTTTTTAAAAGTAACCTATGGAGATTTTTAAGGGTAAAAGTTTGACGCCATTCCACAAGCGGATGCAATTTTAAAGCGTGACATGTTGGATATCAATTTACTGGGTGTAACATTATCTTTCACAATATAAAAAAAAAATTGGGCTAACTTTACTGTTGTCTTATTTTTTTATTCAAAAATTATTTTCCAAAAAAAGTGCGCTTGTAAGACCGCTGCGCAAATATGGTGTGTCAAAAGACCATGGCATGACCGACATTTTATTCTCTAGGTTGTTGGAAACAAAAAAAATGTATAATGTTTGGGGGTTCCAAGTAATTTTCTAGCAAAAAAAACGTTTTTAACTTGCAAACACAGAGTCTGAAAAAATGAGGCCTGGTCTATAAGTGGTTAAAAATTAAAAATATTTGTTATTTATTAACTCAATACAGGTAAAGCTTTTATATTTAGTAGGAATTTTGAAAAATTGTTTAGATCTGCTCCGACCACTTCCACGCACACCAGAATGAGTATTTTGTCACTTCCTGTTTCAAAGTAACTGTGCTTGATTAGCTTCAATAGAGTGTAGGGGAGACATTAGGGGCTCCTAATGGCTCATTAAAGAGGACCTGTCACTTCCATTGTGCTATCACGTGGGGGCTTGTCAGAAAAGAATGAGAATCACAAATTTTTTGCTTAGAATTAAAAGATCACGATTCTCGTGACGTAAAATCTTTCACATACAAAAAAATTGGGCTAACTTTACTGGTTAGTTTCTTTTTTTAATTCATTAAAGTCATTTTTTCCCAAAAAATTGCATTTGAATTGCATTTGAAAGACCGCTGCGCAAATACAGTGTGACATAAAATATTGCAACAACCACCATTTTATTCTTTAACCACTTCAATACCAGGCACTTAGACACCTTCCTGCCCAGACCAAATTTTCAGCTTTCAGTGCTGTCGCACTTTGAATGACAATTGCGCAGTCATACAACATTGTACACCAATGAGGTGGTACTGATAAGGTGGCACTGACGTTCACTGATGATGGGCACTGATAGGCGGCACTGGTATGCAGCACTGATGGGCACTTATGGGTGGCACTGATGGGTACATATGGGTGGCACGGATAGGTGGCATGGATGGGCACTGATAGGTGGCACTGCTGGGTATCACTTTTTTATTGAAACATATAGGTGCCAGTCAGTGCCACTGAAAGTGCCAGCTTGCCAGTTTGTGGGCACTGACTGGCACAGATTGGGCATCATTTGCACATGTGGATGGCCAGGGGGTACATACTTGGCCATCCACATGTTGCCCACTTCCCTGGTGGTCCTAGTGGAGTCCCTGGTGGTCCAGTGTGGGCATCTAAAGGGGGGGCTGCGCTGATAATCAGCACAGACCACCCTGTCAGGAAAGCCGCCAAACGGCTCTCCTCTACTTGCGTCTGTCAGACACGAGTGAGGAAAAGCCGATCACCGGCTTTTCCTGTTGACATCGTGATCAGCCGTGATTGGACACGGCTGATCAGGTGGTAAAGAGCCTCCGCCGGAGGCTCTTAACCGAGATCAGTGTAGCGGTGTGTCAGACTGACACACTGCTCCACCAATCGCCGCGATGCGTGCCCCAACTGGCACGCAGCGGCATGTTATCCTGAAGGACGTCATATGACACCCAGTCAGTATAACAGAACCACTTCCCGGATGTCTATATGCTATTGAACGGGCGGGAAGTGGTTAAGGTCTCTACTAAAAAAAAATATCTATAATGTTTGGGGGTTCCAAGTAATTTTCTAGCAAAAAAAAGGATTTTAACTTGAAACCAACAAATGACAGAAAAAGGTTTAGTGGTTAAACTTTCCTCATTTACACGCGAAGTCTATTCCTTTGACAAATACTTAAGTTCCACTGCTAAAGAATGTTGTGATTCTTGGCAGACTTCCCAATTTTTTTCTTCCTTTCTTTTGACAGCTGTGGCTTCAGAAGAGCAGAGAGCATTCTTTGCATATTAAGAATCTTGAAACATATTTTTCAAGATCGCAACAGGGAATAAATTGCGATAACGATTCTTGACGATTAATCGTGCAGCTCTACCCCATGTGATTTAACCTCCCCCTCATCATCAATCATGTGCGTCAGAGCACCTACATATGAAAAATACAATTGCACTACACATATTAGGTATTGCTGTGCATGCTAGAGCAAGAGCAAAAATTCTAGGGCCATCATTAATGAATAAATCTAAACTGATGGCCTGTAAGGGCTTTTAAAGCATTGCCTTTGTGCAATTTTAGGTGCCGTAGTTTATCATGTTTCACTGAAGTGCACGCGGATTTAATGCTCAACATGTTTGCCTTCTATTTACGCAACAACCTCATCTTCTATATTTTACAAAAATAGGTAATATATTGTGTTTGTGTGCACTAAAAAGTACTTTGTATTATTTTTTCACTGAGAATAGAGGTTTGTTAACCACTTGTCAATCGGGTTAATTCTGACACTCCTCTCCTACATAAAAAAAAATAAAAAATGTACATTTTTTTGCTAGAAAATTACTTAGAACCCCCAAACTTTATATATATTTTTAGCAGGTGCCCTAGAGAATTAAATTATGAGTTTTGATATTTGTTATGTCACATGGTATTTGTGCAGCGGTTTTTCAAATACACATTTTTTTGAAAAAATACACTTCAATCGTTATTTTTTGCATACAAACACAATATAACACACAATTTTTTGGTACAACATAAAAGATGATTTTAACACAGAGTAAATAGATACCTTTAAAATTGCGTATGCCTGGGAAATGGATTCAAACTACGATACTTAACCGCTTCCCGACCGCCTCACGATGATATACGTCAGCAGAAGGGCACGTGCAGGCCCATACCTGTACGTTGCCCTTTAAGAAGGCGGCAGGGGGCGCCCGCGGGAAGCTCTGTGAGTCGGGCCTCTATCGCCGCGGGGATACCCACGATCGCCTCACGGAGAGGAAGAACGGGGAGATACTTGTAAACAAGCATCTCCACGTTCTGCCTGGCACTAAGTGACACTGATCTCTGCTCCTTGTGATTGGAGCAGAGATCAGTGATGTGCACAACACAGTCACGACCCCCACAGTTAGCAACACACCCCTAGGACACACTTAACCCCTACACTGCCACCTCCTGGTTAACCCCTTCACTGCCAGTGTCATTTACACAGGAATCAATGTAATTTGTATAGCACTGATTGCTGTATAAATGACAATGGTCCCAAAAATGTGTCAAAAATGTCCGTTGTGTCTGCCATAATGTTGCAGTCACGATAAAAGTCGCTGATCGCCGCCATTTAAAAAAAAAAAAAATTATTAATAAAAATGCCATAAAACGATCCCCTACATTGTAAACGCTATAACTTTCGCACAAACCAATCAATAATCGCTTATTGCTATTTTTTTTACCAAAAATATGTAGAAGAATACGTATAGGCCTAAACTGAGGAAAAAAATAGTTTTTTTATATATTTTTGGGGGATATTATAGCAAAAAGTAAAAAAGAATGCATTCTTTTCAAAATTGTCGCTCTTTTTTTGTTTACAGCACAAAAAATAAAAACCACAGGGGTGATCAAATACCACCAAAATAAAGCTCTATTTGAGGGGAAAAAAGGACATCAATTTTGTTTGGGAGCCACGTCGCATGACCGCGCAATTGTCAGTTAAAGCGACGCAGTGCCGAATCGCAAAAAGTGCTCTGGTCAGGAAGGGGGTAAATTCTTCTGGGGCTGAAGTGATTAAAATTCTCTATAGGTGATGGTTTAAAACATTTTTTGCAGGTTACCAGTCTAGAGTTACAGAGGAGGTCTGGTGCTAGAAATATTGCTATTGGTCTTGCTCGGACATTCGCAACAATACCTCCTGTTTGGTGCGATCACAGTTTATATATGCGTGAATATATATAACTTTATATATATAACTGCGTAAATATATATTTACTTTTTATTATTTATCTTAAACAATTTTTTGAAATGTTTTTTCCTGTATTAACGTTATTGCTATCACAAGGAATGAACAACATCCCTTGTGACAGCATGGGCCGTGAGAAGTTATTGCCCTGCTTAGCTTAGTATCATCCGCAAATACAGAGATTGAACCGTTTATCCTATCCTCCAGGTCGTTTATGAACAAATTAAACAGGATTGGTCAAAGCACAGAACCCTGGGGGACCCTTGACCATTCCGAGTACTTCCCATTTATCACTACCCTCTGAACTCGCCCTTGTAGCCAGTTTTCAATCCATGTACTCACCCTATGGTCCATGAGGTGAGGTACACATTTTTTGTGTACAGTGAACGTTTATGGGGAACTGTGTCAAATGCTTTTGCAAAATCCAGATACACCACATCTACGGGCCTTCCTTTATCTAGATGGCAACTCACCTCATAGAAGGTTAATAGATTGGTTTGGCAAGAACAATTCTTCATGAATCCATGCCGATTACTGCTAATGATACCGTTCTCATTACTAAAATCTTGCATATAGTCCCGTATCATCCCCTCCAAGAGTTTCCATACTATTGATGTTAGGCTAACTGGTCTGTGAATCCCAGGGATGTATTTTGGGCCCTTTTTAAATATTGGTGCTACATTGGATTTTCTCCAATCAGCTGGTACCATTCCAGTCAGTAGACTGTCAGTAAAAACTAGGAACAATGGTCTAGAAATAACTGAGTTTGGGCGGCACAGTGGTGTAGTGGGTAGCACTCTCACCTAGCAGTAAAAAGAGTTGAATCCC
Organism: Lithobates sylvaticus; assembly: GCA_028564925.1. Classification (NCBI taxonomy): domain Eukaryota; kingdom Metazoa; phylum Chordata; class Amphibia; order Anura; family Ranidae; genus Lithobates; species Lithobates sylvaticus. Next base: position 308,734,347 of record CM053030.1, on the reverse strand, counting down.
AACCATGACACTACCTGCCTGGAGTTTGCATGTTCTCCTTGTGCCTGTGTGGGTTTCCTGGGTACTTCGGTTTCCTCCCACACTCCAAAGACATGCTGGTAGGTTAATTGGCTTCTGTCCAAAATTGTCCCTAGTATATAAATGTGAGTTGGGGACCTTGGATTGTGGGTTCCTTGAGGGTAGGGACCAATGTGAGTGTGCAATGGATGCCTGGAGCACTGGGTAAATTGACAGTGCTATATGGGTACCTTAAATAAATAATATATAATAGAGGAGTATCTTAATGAGATACAATGTACAGGGATATGGACAGTTGTAGACATGCACCCACACTCACTCAGGTTGACCTGGTGCCTTTATCCAACCTTACTAACTATGTAACTATGCAAGTACTCTAAGGTGCAAGCCATCTGGTCTCAGTGATTTATTGTTACGTTTCCCAAGTCGAATTTAAATTCTGTCCTCTGTTAAACATGGAGGTGCTTCCTGTGATGTGTCATGAGGATAAACACTGCAGTTTTGGTTACTGAAGCCCTCCGATTCCCTCGTGAAAAATAAATTCAATACCTTCGTCATATCCCCGACCTTTGTAACCAGATGTCCTTCCTCATAGGGCCAATATGGTCTGTCCTCCCTTTTTTTTACTGTTTACATACTTAACCACTTCAGCCCCGGACCAATTGGCAGCCAAAGGACCAGGCCCCTTTTTGCAATTCGGCACTGCGTCGCTTTAACTAACAATTGCGCGGTCATGCGACGTGGCTCCAAAACAAAATTGGCGTCCTTTTTTTCCCACAAATAGAGCTTTCTTTTGGTGGTATTTGATCGCCCCTGCGGTTATTTTTTGCGCTATAAACAAAAATAGAGCGACAATTTTGAAAAAAAATGCAATATTTTTTACTTTTTGCTATAATAAATATCCCCAAAAAATATATAAAAAAATTTTTTTTCCTCAGTTTAGGCCGATACGTATTCTTCTACATATTTTTGGTAAAAAAAAATCGCAATTAGCGATTATTGATTAGTTTGCACAAAAGTTATAGCGTTTACAAAATAGGGGATAGTTTTATAGCATTTTTATTAATATTTTTTTTTTATTAGTAATGGCGGCGATCAGCGATTTTTATTGTGACTGCGACATTTTGGCGGACACATCGGACATTTTTGACACATTTTTGGGACATTTGTCATTTATACAGCAATCACTGCTATTTAAATAGCACTGATTCCTATGTAAATGACAGTTGTAGTTAGGGGGTTAACCACTAGGGGGCGGGGAGGAGTCAGTGTGACGTGTTGTTTTTTTTTTTACAGTAGGGGGGCGTGGCTGTACGTCTGACATCATTGATCGGCGTTCCCGATGACAGGGAACCGCTGATCACTGACAGTCAGTGTAGGAAGCGCGGGGAGAGGTTTGTTTACATAGACCTCTCCCCGTTCTTCAGCTCCGTAACCCGATCGCGGGATACCACCGGCGATCCGGTCCGCTGGTCCCGCGGCCGTGGTCACGGAGCTCCCGACCGGGTCGCGCGCGCGCCCCCGGGCAGGCAAATTAAAGGGGACGTACAGGTACGTGCTTTTGCCTGCCCGTGCCATTCTGTTGACGTATATCTACAGGAGGCGGTCGGGAAGCGGTTAAAGAATATCTTGAGATTTTTTCTGCTCTCCTCCACTATGTTGCATTCTTTATAAAGTCTGAATGCTGATGACGATCCCTCAACCTCTCTTCTCCATGTTTTGTTATTAAGATTTTATCCCAATTTATGCCTTCTAGCAAGGTTCGTAGTTTAGGGAAGTTGGCTCTTTTGAAATTCAGTGTCTTTATATTCCACTTATGTTTCCTATTTGTGCGATTTATACTGAAGCCAATTGACCTGTGATCGCTGTTACCTAAATTGCCCCATATTTCCACATCCGTGATCAGGTCTGTATTGTTAGTATTCAGTAGATCCAGTATCGCTTTATTTCTAGTTGGTGCGTCTACCATCTGACCCATAAAAATTGTCCTGCAAGACATTTAGGAACTGGCGAGCCTTAGATGAATGCATAGTTCCCTCTGCCTAGTCTATGTCTAGAAAATTAAAATCCCCCATTATGAAAACACTTCCCATCCTTGCTGCTAATGCAATTTGTGATAGATCGGTCTTCCCTTCCTCCCTCAGGTTAGGGGGCCTATAGAATACTCCCAGTATTTTCCCCTTAGTTTCATCCCTTTGGAGCTCTACCCATAAGGATTCCACCTCCTCCCTAGCTCCCTTAGTGATGTCATCTCTTTCATTCACTTGTACATTATTCTTGATATATAGGCATACTCCTCCCCCATTTTTACCCTCTCCATCCTTGCGATAAAGAGTTGAATGGTTGCCAGCCAATCATGAGAGCTGTTAAACCAGGTCTCTGAAATTCCCACAAAATCCAAATGCTCCTTATACAACAGTATCTCTAGTTCACCCATCATGTCCACCAGGCTCCTGGCATTGGTGAACATGCCACGTAGTTTAGACTGGTCGCATATTATCCTCTTATTGGGTGTTCCGAGATTGCAACTAGAACTTGCTACTATACTTACCTTGGGTTTATGTGCTTTGGTCAAACTATCATTAATGCCCCCAATACTAACCTCTGGAATATGTTCCGCGGTGACCATCTCTACCTCTGGACCTGCCACCGACCCTCTCCCCTAGTTTAAAAACCCCTTTAACTTCATTCCCAGCTGATCTGCACCCTCCTCATATAGGTGTAGTCCATCCCTTCTATAGTAATGGTTATCGACAGAGAAGTCGGGACAGTCCTCCAGGAACCCAAACCCCTCCTTACTACACCAGCTCTTCAGCCACTTGTTGTCTTCCCTAATTTCCCTCTGCCTTTCTGGTGTGGCTCGATGTACTGGTAGTATTTCTGAGAATACTACCTTGGAGGTCCTTTTCCTCAATTTAGTACCCAAGTCTCTAAAATTGTTCTTTAGGACACTCCATCTGCTTCTGACTTTGTCATTGGTGCCAACATGCACCATGACAGCCATGTCTTCCCCTGCCCCTCCCAGTAATCTGTCCACAAGATCCGCAATGTGCTGAACCCGAGCGCTGGGTAAACATACAGTTTGGCGCTTCAGACCTTTGTTACAGATTGGCCTCTCTGTCCTTCTAAGAATTGAGTCCCCTACTACCAGAATCTGTCTTTCCTTTCCCTTCGCTTCCTCCCCACTCTCACTGGAGGAGTTCTTCTCCTGACAGCTAGAAGAGTCCCTCAGCTCCAGCAGTGCTGGTCCCTGACTGGTTTCACCAATGTCACTCAATGGAACATATTTATTGGGATGCTCCAGCCCTGGATCGGCTTCCCTGGCACTTCCCCCTCTACCCTTCCTGACCTGTCACCCATCTACCCTTTCCTAGAGACGAGTATCAGTCCAGGCAGCTGGTGGATCCAGACTCTCATTGTTGGGATGACGCGGTGCTTGGACTGATTTCTGTGACGTCAGCAGAGAGCGAACTGCAGTCCGCTCTCTGCTGAAAATGGGTCACAGGAGTGCAAAACGAATTGCACTCCTGTGATCCATAAGAGAAGCCCAGCCAAACAAGCTTTGGCTGGACTTCTCCTTAAAAAAAAAATATATATATATATATATATATATATATATATATATATATATATATATATAAAATAAAAAAAAAAAAAGTATATATGTAGGTAGGGATCGATGTGAGTGTGTGATGTATGTGTGGAGCGCTGCGTAAATTGACGGCACTATATGGGTAACTTAATAAATGGGGATAATAATTGTAGACACGCACCCACACTCACTCAGGTTGAACTGGATGGACTGGTGTCTTTATTCAACCTTACTATGTGTGACAGATTACAATATCACTAAAGCACATAAAACTTCCCCTACAAAAATTGTTTTTAGCCCCACCCCCATATATATACAAACGTACGAATGCAAATGCATTTGTCAGAGGTGGCTGCACAAGAAAATGTAGATTGCGATACACGTTACATATCGCTGCATAAGTTGCAGTGACAGCAATAAATTCTATCAGTGTAACGCTAAACTAATGACCTAAGCAGGGCAATAACTTCTCCGCAGGATGTGGAAACCTTGTAAAAAGATCTGAACAAATTAATGGGTGGCAAAAATATGAATGCAATCTATACATTGGGGGGGGGGGGGGGCCTCTGGGGGAATCTAGGATGAAGAAGGACCTTGGGGTCCTAGTAGATGATAGGCTCAGCAATGACATGCAATGCCAAGCTGCTGCTAACAAAACAAACAAAATATTGGCATGCATTAAAAATGGGATCAACTCCAGAGCTAAAACGATAATTCTCCCGCTCTACAAGACTCTGGTCTGGCCGCACATAGAGTATGCTGTCCAGTTCTGGGCGCCAGTCCTCAGGAAGGATGTACTGGAAATGGAGTACAAAGAAGGGCAACTAAGCTAATAAAGGGTCTGGAGGGTAATATATATATATATATATATATATATATATATATATATATATATATATATATATATATATATATATATATATATATATATATATATATATATTATATGAGGAAAGGTTGCGAGCACTGAACCGTATTCTCTCTGGAGAAGAGATGCTTGAGAGGGGATATAATTTCAATTTACAAATACTGTACTGGTGACCCCACAATAGTGATAAAACTTTTTTGCGGAAGGGAGTTTAACAAGACATGTGGTCACTCATTAAAATTAGAAGAAAAGAGGTTTAACCTTAAACTACGTAGAGGATTCTTTACTGTAAGAGCAGCAAGGATGTGGAATTCCCTTCCACAGGCGGTGGTCTCAGCGGGGAGCATCAATAGTTTAAAAAAAACAAATTAGATAAGCACCTGAACGACCGCAACATACAGGGATATACAATGTAATACTGACCTATAATCACACAAATAGGTTGGAAATTAGGTCTTTTTTTTCAACCTCACCTACTATGTAACCTGTAGGACCCTTTAAAATGTTGCTTATGGAAAACATAGGTTACTGAAGTTTGTTGCCATTTCACGGTCACACAATTTTAAGGTTTGACATGTTGGGTATCTATTTACGCGACGCAACCTAATTTATTATATTTTACCAAAAAATGTTGGTGCCCTAAAATTATCTTGGTGCAACTTGGTGCAATTTTACTGTTAAGTTTGTTTTCCTAGACCTTTGCGCTAATATTCGGACAAAATAGCATTCAACATAAAATATTGCAACTACCACTATTTTATTCTCTATACAAAAAAGGCAGACTCCCACTGTGATGAAGGATAACTGATAAATTATGGTGGTCCTATCCCTGAGTTTAGACCAAGAAGGACCCCCTAGGTTGGGACTTTCATCAGACCACCATAATACACAAGAATATATAAAAAATGTTTATTAGTAATATTAAATGCATTAAAACCATAGAAGCCTAACGTGAGAAACAGAGTACACAATGCAATATGTACAATACAAAAATACTGAAACAAAACATAACAAGACAAAACAACGGGTGAATAGCACTGAAGCTCTCATGGAGGTAAGGTTGCCCCCAAGACCCGACGCGTTTCCAGTTCTTTTGATAGGAGAACTTTCATCAGGGGCAGAGTGTAAGTAAGTTTGTAATACAATTGTCGCTCTAAAATGTAAAAACAAACAAATCAGAAAAAAGCATACATAGAGAAAAATAAAAAATAAGAAGGCAAAATTGATGGCATAAGAGAAAAGAGCCCTTACCCCCCCCTATGCCCTGAATAAATACAATGACAAAAGACCCATACATCCATATATGTATGTATATATATATATATATATATATATCACATTATATATAATATATATATATATATATATATATATATATATATATATATATATGTCACATTCATAAATACATTACGGCATACCCCGATGGAGCAGACACTCAGTGCGAGATGGAATTGATAGAAGAAAGAATGAATCATGGGTACAGCTGTAATCTTGAAAATAAGACTTCGATATATAACCGATGGATCACTATTTAGATGAACAACATGGACCCACTGTAGTTTCCTATAGGTCAAAGACCAAACGGGGGCGTGCGTTGATATATATGGAAAGGTGATAAGGTTAGTATCTCCCCCACACCTAGTCCCCCCCCCCATCATGCAAAGAGGAGAGAAAGAGGGGGAAGAAAGAGGGGGGAGAAAGAGGGGGAGAGAAAGGGTCCCCAAAGCATAGGAGGGGACTCAGCCGCCTAGAACACCTACGCACTAGTGGCAGTGTAACATCCAAAGATATCAGCCCACTACCAATAAATCATAGCAATGAAGAGAAAGAGGAAAAACAAGTAGAAAAGGTGGACAACGGTAAGAGGGGGGAAAGAGGAGAGATCACCATAAATGTGTAAGGCCTAGCAGTAACCGTAAAAGGACACCAAAAGTGTCTACCAAGAGCTTATCACCAGGAACCAGTGTTGGAAGTCATGCTAGAACAAGATGGACTTACCCTATCAATCAAAAAAACAGAAATGGCGATTCCCCGAACCTGCCAATACCAACAAGAAACATATCACCGAGACAAATACATCAATTCAAGCGTTGATTGTGACGGCGGGTAATGAACGTATGCTGAGGTCAGGTAACTCACGTAGCTTACCTGTGCAGGGACGGTCCACTTTGGACCCTCCCGGCACAGGGTGAAGGACTGACCCGTCTGAGGGACAATGACATACAGAGAAGGAAGGATCCTCCGAAGATGTTTTTAACATCATAAACCTTTCTGACTATGTGTTATCATGCGACGAGAAAATCCTTTTAAGTAAGGGCCTATCCTTCTGCCCTTCCTCCAATATTGACACTATAAAAGATCTCCACCTCTTTGCAAGGAAATTAATTCTGAGAAGCATGTACACCAAACCTACCCCTATTCGGGTTCCTTGCAATAAGGAAAAACAAGCTGTGGATGATTTGGTGTCACTACTGGAGGAACAAGAGCAGAAGGATTCAATTGACACAATAGATCTGGACTCTTACAGACAGCTTACATCACTCCCACCACGGTGGGGATTCAGGGGAAATCCATACTTAAGAAGAAGTCCAATAAGTTTCCATCACTTACTCAAAATGCAAATCTTAAGGCCTTTATATCTATGGTCACTGATTAAATTAACGGATTGACGAAATCCACCCCTTTAAACAATCTTTCAATCGCTGAGCAACAGGCTTTGAAAACACTGAGTAGTCAGCACCAATTAACAATCAAACCATCAGATAAGGAGGGAAATATTGTCATTATAAATAATTCCTCCTTTTTAGCAATGTGTCAAAAAATCCTGTCAAATAAGGAGTGGTATCAACCCATTTCTCGTCACACAATAGACAGATTTGATAATTCATTTTTTACACTAGTAGATCAGGCTTACTAATGGCGCGTACACACGTTCGGACTTTGTCCGCCGGACCTGGTCCGGCAGGACTTCCCCACACATGCCCGGACTTCTCCGGCGGACAATCGCTGGACAAAGTCCGCGGGACTTTTGAAAATGAACGGAGCAGTCCGTTCCCGGAGGATGCTGGGACTGTGACATCACAGGGGGCGGGGTCACCATGTGACATGAGCATGTGACCCTGTCCCCTTGTCCCTAAATAAGTCCCAGCACAGCTCTGGCATTCCGGCCAGAGAGAGCGACGGGAAGAAGAAGAAGAAGAAGAAGAAGAAGAAGAAGAAGAAGAAGAAGAAGAAGAAGAAGAAGAAGAAGAAGAAGAAGAAGAAGAAGAAGAAGAAGAAGAAGAAGAAGAAGAAGAAGAAGAAGAAGAAGAAGAAGAAGAAGAAGAAGAAGAAGAAGACCCCCGAAGGCGGATCGAGACCCCCAGACGACGGCGTCGACGACGAAGAAGGTAGCCAGCCTTCTCCGCTCGGTAAAAGAGCTAGGTAAATGGCGGAGGAGTCCGGCGAGAAGACCCCAAGACGGAAGAAGACCCCGGAGCAGTGCAATAAAATATTTTTTCAAAATTGTGTGGTTTTTTACTTTACATTTTACACCTTAGGTGAATGGGTAGGGGTACATTGTACCCCATACTCATTCACATAGGGTGGGGGGCCGGGATCTGAGGGCCCCCTTATAAAAGGGGGCTCCCAGATTCCGATAAGCCCCCGCCCGCAGACCCCGACAACCAACGGCCAGGGTTGTCGGGAAGAGGCCCTTGTCCTCATCAACATGGGGACAAGGTGCTTTGGGGTGGGGGGGCCGCACGGCCCCCCTTTCCCCAGGGCACCCCCATGTTGAGGGCACGTGGCCTGGTACGGCTCAGGAGGGGGGGGCGCTTGCTCGTCCCCACCCCTTTCCTGGCCTGCCGGGCTGCGTGCTCGGATAAGGGTCTGAGATGGATTTGGGGGGGACCCCCACGCCGTTTTTTCGGCGTGGGGATTCCTTTTAAATCCATGCCAGGTGACGGGGCTAGCGCGGCGGCATTCACTGCCTTCGCTAGCTCCGTCTACCTGAAGTCAGAAGGTTGGGATCCTGGCATGTTTAGTCCGTACAAACTCCCAAGTTTGTTGGGTAAGTACGTTATCTAATGCCGCATACACACGAAGGGACTATCCCGCGGGATTGTCCGCCGGACTGCCAAGTCCAGCAGACAATTTTAAAACAAAAACTTAAAACCTAGTCCGCCGGACTTTTGGCGCCACACGAGGGGATTGTCCGGTGGACTTGAGTCCAGCGGATAATCCCGCGGGATAGTCCCTTCGTGTGTACGCGGCATTAGATAACGTACTTACCCAACAAACTTGGGAGTTTGTACGGACTAAACATGCCAGGATCCCAACCTTCTACAGCCTACCTAAGGTTCACAAAGACATGAATAACCCCCCAGGTAGACCCATCGTCTCGGGTTCCATCTCTGAGAACCTGAGTAGGTTCATTGACGAACAACTACGTCCTCTTGTCACCAACTTACCCTCATACATCAGAAACACTACTCAGCTACTGCAGTATTTGGATGGCCTTTTCATTCCCACCAACTCAATGTTGGTAACGGTGGATGTCGAGGCACTATACTGTTCCATCCCCCACAAGAAGGGTTTGGAAGTAATGGGCCATTACCTGTCCCAATCATCCAAGGACGATAAACCACTGCACTGCTTTATATTGCGCGCATTCCATGGCTCCCATTTCCTCCAGATACAGGGGGTGGCTATGGGGACGTGCTTTGCACTCTCATATGCCAACCTGTATCTGGGGGAATGGGAGAACGCCTATCTGTCGATGTATCCTCAATTTCCTGACCGGATAATACTCTGGTATTGATACATCGTCGATATCTTCTTGATATGGCAAGTTAACAGGGAGAGCCTCGATCAATGCGTTTCAGCCATGGGCATCAATGACTTTAACTTAAAATCTACTATGCTGTGTGACAATGCAAGAATAAACAATACAATACATGATGGGGGGGACTAGGTGTGGGGGAGCTACTAACCTTATCACCTTTCCATATATATCAACGCAGGCCCCCATTTTGTCTTTGACCTAGAGGAAACGACACTGGGTCCATGTTGTTCATCTAAATAGTGATCCATCGGTTATATATCGAAGTCTAATTTTCAAGATTACAGCTGTACCCATGATTCATTCTTTCTTCTATCAATTCCTTTCTTCTCTTTCTTCTATCAATTCTGCTCCATTGGGGTATGCCGTAATGTATTTATAAATGTGACATTATATATATATATATATATATATATATATATATATATATATATATATATATATATATATATATATATACACACACACACACACACACACACACACACACACATACACACACACATATATGGATGTATGGGTCTTTTGTCATTGTATTTATTCAGGGCATGGGGGGGGGGGGGGGGGGGGGTAAGGGCTCTTTTCTCTTATGCCATCAATTTTGCTTTCTTATTTTTTATTTTTCTCTATGTATGCTTTTTTTCTGATTTGTTTGTTTTTACATTTTAGAGTGACAATTGTATTACAAACCTACTTACTCTCTACCCCTGATGAAAGTTCTCCTATCAAAAGAACTGGAAACGTGTGTCAGGTCTTGGGGGGGCAACCTTACCTCCATGAGAGCTTCAGTGCTATTCACCCGTTGTTTTGTCTTGTTATGTTTTGTTTCAGTATTTTTGTATTGTACATATTGCATTGTGTACTCTGTTTCTCACGTTAGGCTTCCATGGTTTTAATATATTTAATATTACTAATAAAAAATTTATATATTCTTGTGTATTATGGTGGTCTGATGAAAGTCCCAACCTAGGGGGTCCTTCTTGGTCTATTTTATTCTCTAGGGTGTCTGCTCGAAGAAAATATATAATTTTTTTTGACGCAAGTATTTAAAACTGATTGTAAAGGAAACATTTTTAATTTAACATTTATAAAAAAAATACATGTTATACTTACCGGCCCTGTGCAGTGGTTTTGTACAGAGCAGCCCCGATCCTTCTCTTTTTGGGGCCCCCCCTGCCAGCTCTCTGGGCCCCTCCCCCTTACCGAGTGCCCCCATACCAAGCCGCTTGCTCCAGCCACTCCATGGCTGTGATTGACAGCAGAGGCCAATGGCTCCTGTTGCTGCATCTCAACCAATTATTAGGGCGAGACCTGGCAGAGCCTCAGGTCTTGTGCACGTGCAGAATGCATGAAGGTAAAGAAAACCTTCAGCCTTTACAACCACTTTAATCTTTAGGCCTAAAATGCATTTTTAAACGTGTGCAAAAATTAGCAAAAACTGGCAACAAAAGGGTTAAACCAAACTGAAAGGGTTTACTTAGGCTTTAATATGACCAAGAACAAGCTTCAGAACACCCTATATGCACATGCTTGATCCAGGGCATTTATTCAATATATAGTAAATAAGAGATGGATAACAGCCCTGGACCATGTACAATTACAAATGCAGCAACAACAGATTCTATATTTGAATTGTGACAGTTTCTTGTAAAGCAAATGGCACTTTGTTTATCAGGCCCACTACAACAGTACATTTTTCAAGACAAGGAGTAAGAAATACATACACCATATTACACTTTTTGCACTCTTTCTTCACTCCGATAATTTCCAGTTGAGACTGCTGAACCACGTTTAGTACAGACTGTAAAGTTTTAAACAGAACATGTCATACAAAGAACCAACATATAAAATGCTGTGCATCAAGTAATATAGTAATTTAGAAACTCTAAGCATCCTGCCTAAAAAAAAAAAAAAAAAATCACAATCCTTAACGTAGAACTATAGGCAAAACATTTTTCCATTTTGGATAGAGCAAAGAAGGGTTATGACCCCTGTCAGATTTGTTTTTGCCATCTGTGTCCCATTGCAGAGATTTACCTTTACTTCCTGTACCATACCCAAACAGGACGTGAAGGGAATTCCTTGGGGACCCCCAGGTCACCAGAACTAGTGTTCCTACTTGAAGATTTCCCTTCTATTACTTTTCTTGGCACAACCCATAATTTGGGGATTTCTTTTACTTTCACTTTCACTGATAATGGTAAACTGGACAAATAGAGAGGGTGAATCTCCCTAACAGGGGCACAGACAGCAATAGAAACTGGCAAATGTTCCAATTCCTACCTATTCTATCTGAAAACAACCTTTAGTTACTGTACACTTTAAAATGATACTAAAAACACACACGGTTTAATTTACATTGTCCCTTCGGTTTCTGTATATGCATGATGGCACGGCAATTATTGTAATATAAAAAATAATAAGAAACATGGAAGTAGCTTTTTCCCAAATCGATACACAGCAGTCACATGACCCAGATCTTTCCCAGCCTGTCTGTAGGGAAACATAAGGAGGAGCTTATGCTGCTGGTCACATGCTCAAAATTAAAACAAATAAAACAAAACAGTGTTTGGAATACAGAGTAAAATAAATAATATTAATAAACTGTTTTGAAATGCAATACAAATATACAATAGGTATATATACAATAGGTAAGTATCCCCCTTTAAGATAATCAAATTTTGTTGCTTTGCAGCCTGAGATAAAGACAGACAGCTGTATTTGTGTTATAAGTGCAACTTATAACATCCAAGTGAAAGATAGAACATAAAAAGTGTCAAATTTTTTAGGAAAATTTGCTGCCCTCTGCCAGAAAGTGGTCAATTGTCAAGAAAGTTTCCCTTCCAACGTGACAATGACCCAAAGCAAACAGCAAAAAAGGCTACACAGTGGTTGAAGGAGAAAAAGGTGAATGTTCTTGCATGGCCTAGTCAGAGCCCATACTATAGTCCACAAATGATCGCCATCAAATTTAACTAAATTTGAGCAGTTCTGCAAAGTAGAGTGTGAAAATATTGCAAAGTCTAGATGTGCAAAGTTAGTAGAGACATATCCCAACAGACTAAAGGCTGTAATTAAAGTAAAAAGAGGTTCAACAAAATACTGACTTAAGGGGGGTGACCCTTTTTCCAACTCAGCGATTCTGTTTTTGATTTTTTTTTTCCTGACAAGTTGGTTTTATATATTTCACTTGGATGTTATGTAAATACAGCTGGATAAAACAAAAACTGTCTCTAAGTTGCACTTATAACCCAAATACAGCTGTCTGTCTTTATCTCAGGCTGCAAAGCAACAAAATTTGATTATCTTAAAAGGGGGCTAATTCTTTATTATACCTATTGTATATTTGTATTGCGTTTCAAAACAGGCGGCACAGTGGTGTAGTGGTTAGCACTTTCACCTAGCAGTAAGAAGGGTCGCTGGTTCAAATCCCAACCACGACACTACCTGCCTGGAGTTTGCATGTTCTCCCTGTGCCTGTGTGGGTTTCCTCCGGGTACTCCGGTTTCCTCCCACAATCCAAAGACATGCAGGTAGGTTAATTGGCTTCTGTCCAAAAATTGGCCCTAGTATATGAATGGGGACCTTGGATTGTGGGCTCCTTGAGGGTAGGGACCGATGTGAGTGTGCAATGTACAGGGATAAGGGACAATTGTAGACACTCACTCAGGACGGACTGATGTCTTTATTCAACCTTACTAACTATGAAACTATTTCGGGCTGCAAAGCAACATGTGATTTTAAGGAGAAGATTAGCTTCTATACCCACTGTATATTTGAAATAAAATATTTATTATTTTTTGGCAATAACATGGCATGGACAGATTTCTGCCCGTCACAGCCTGTGTCTTAGAATATGAGCAAGGTGATACCTCCATCAATCTACATGCAATATCCCACCCCATTGTGTTTAGCTAGTTAGTGGGCTGTCATTTACCACTGTGTATACACTGACATGTTTGACTCTATAGCCACATGGGCTGCTCACATTTGATAGGGATGAAATGCTCAGCATAGTAACTCACTGAAAACTGAGCCTGTGCAGAGTTGCCACTACTGCTGCAAAATCCATAGCTGAATTGGGGACATGAAGAGAAGGTGTCGATAAAGAGCAGCAGGATCATCCAGGTATTTTGCACAATACAGAAAACAAATCCACTAGTTAGTATGAACAGCATGTAATACACCATTTATTGATATTATTTTTTATAGTGTGGGTTTAGTGACACTTCAACTTCAGGACATTTTTTTTTTTTTTTTTTCATTTTAGACAGAGTTAGGTATAATGGGTTAGGTTAAAAGGTTAGGATTGCAATTTTTGTAATTCTTTTCATAGTATAATAAAATGTAATATATTGAAGCCCACCAGTCCGATTTGGTGCCTGCAATAATTTTTTTTTCCAGGCTTTTTTCCCCTTTTTATCACCTGGTGATTCTGCTAGGAATACTCTTGTCAAAGCTCACTCACTGTACTGTATCTATAGAAATACTACTAAATAGCTCTCCCTTTCCTCACCATCATAGCATTGGAGGGGTTTGGTTTCTAGCTAAGGCTTCATTCTCACGAAGTGGATCTGCTCAGCGGAGTCCGCCAGCTCAGCAGGAGATCTCTCCGTTGATCTCTGCTGAGCCGGCGGATGACAGGTCAGTCGCTGCTCACTTAGCGGGGAGGGGCCTGTCAGAGCGATGCTGATTTCTATGGAGGGATCGGACGAAAAAGGACAGCATGTCTGATTTCATCAGATCTCATCTGATCAGATAGGACGGATACAAATGTATCGCCATACGTTTGATTTTAGTGGATCGGATGTCAGCAGACCTGGTCACCGCTGACATCCGTCGCTCCATAGACCTGCATGGAGTGTCCGTTCAGGTCCGCCTAAAAAACTGACAGGCGGACCTGAACGGTCCGTCTGTGTGAAAGGGGCCTAACAAATTGTAAAATGGTATTGCTTTTACACTTACTGATACACAATATTGTCAAAGTATTGGGACGCCTGCCTTTACACGCACATGATCTTTAAAGGGTTGTAAACTCTGTTACACCACTTGTACCTACAGGTAAGCCTTACTATAGGCTTTCAGTACCTGTAGGTACTGTAAATATCACTATATACGCTGCTGCCGACGTCATCGGCGCATGCGCATTGAAGAAATGGCCCGCTGGCACCATTTCTTCAGGAGCCGTGGTGTCATCAGCAGCTCCCACACACATGCTTGAACCCAGAAGTAACTCTGGTGAAAGATGTCGGCCATGGGAGAGCGGAGTGTGGGCGGCACTGCAGGGCATCGTTCTAAGATAAGTACTTCATAATGAGCTAGTATGTGAATGCATACTAGCTCATTGTGCCTTTGTCTTGCAGGTTTTTTGTTTGTTTTTTCCGGAGGCTTACAACCTCTTTAATGGCATCCCAGTCTTATTCCATAGGGTTCAATACGGAGTTGGCCCACCCTTTGCAGTTATACAGTGGGGACAGAAAGCATTCAGACCCCCTTAAATTTTTCACTCTGTTATATTGCAGCCATTTGCTAAAATCATTTAAGTTCATTTTATTTCTCATTAATGTACACACAGCACCCCATATTGACAGAAAAACACAGAATTGTTGATATTTTTGCAGATTTATTAAAAAAGAAAAACTGAAATATCACATGGTTCTAAGTATTCAGACCCTTTGCTCAGCATTTAGTAGAATCACTAATACAGCCATGAGTCTTTTTGGGAAAGATGCAACAAGTTTTTCACACCTGGATTTGGGGATCCTCTGCCATTCCTCCTTGCAGATCCTCTCCAGCTCTGTCAGGTTGGATGGTAAACATTGGTGGACAGACATGTTTAGGTCTTAAAGTTAGTTAAAGCTGCAAAGGGTGGGCCAACTCAATATAGAAGTCGACGGACTAAGACCGGGATGCCATTAAAGTGCATGAGCATGTAAAGGCAGGTGTCACAATACTTTTGACAATATAGTATCTATATCTACAATGGATATAAAAAGTCTACACACACCTGTGAAAATGTTAGGTTTCTGTGATGAAAAAAAAAAAAAGACATAAATCATTTGAGAATTTTTGCCACCTTTAATGTGACCTATAAACTGCACAACTCAATTGGAAAACGAACTGAAATCTAAATAAAATAAAATAATGTGGTTGCATAAGTGTGCATACCCTCTTATAACTGTAGATGTAGCTGTGTTCAGAATTCACCAATCACATTTAAACTCTTGTGTTGGAAGACAACATGGTTTAATATCACAGTGGTGTAGTGGTTAGCACTTTCACCTAGCAGCAAAAGAGTCACTGGTTCGAATCCCAAACACAACACCATCTGCCTGGAGTTTGCATGTTCTCCCTGTCCCTGCGTGGGTTTCCTCCGGGTACTCCGGTTTACACCCACACTCTAAAGACATGCTGGTAGGTTAATCGGATCCTGTCTAAATTGGCCCTAGTATGTAGAATGTGTGTTAGGGACCTTAGGTTGTAAGCTCCTTGAGGGCAGGGACTGATGTGAATGTACAACGTATACGTAAAGCTCTGCGTAAATTGACAGCGCTATACAAGTACCTGAAATAAATATATCATATTTCTGGAGTTTTACTTCATAGTTGATACAACCAGGTGGCCTAAGTTGCAAGTAGACCCAGCAGGGTGTGGATTCATGCACCCTGGCAGGGGAGTAGAGCTTGGCTCCAGGCCTCCTGGTGTAATAAAGATGGAAGTGCTTGATTAACACATCTGCAAGCAAAGCTTCAAAGAAAGCCACTGCTGCCAAGATGGCTGATGGGCTGAGTTCAAAGAACAGCTGTCATTGAGGATTTGACCAGGGTCGGATGGCAATGATTCATGGACAAACGCTGCCCTAGTGACACTACAGCATACCTTCAGGAGGATTGACAGATATTAGAAGGACTGCCTCTTATCGATAATCCATTGGATAGATGGCTAGATGGGTGTTGTGTATAGGTGGAGTCTGAATGCAGTTTAAAAGTGCTCATTGAATAGAAAATCTCTCTCGTCCGATAGCTCTTTTGCCATGGAGCCCAGCTGAAGGATACTGACCACCGACGACGAACTTACGTAAAGTATCATTGATGTTCTTTTGTTTTAAATGCTCTGTAATATTTTCCTTTAGTGTTTTTATGTTAGCGTTCCTATTTTATTGCAAAATAAATAAGACCCTGGTTTATATAAGCAG
Source organism: Lithobates sylvaticus (assembly GCA_028564925.1). NCBI lineage: Eukaryota > Metazoa > Chordata > Amphibia > Anura > Ranidae > Lithobates > Lithobates sylvaticus. Next base: position 308,717,849 of record CM053030.1, on the reverse strand, counting down.
TGTTTTTTATTTTCAATGGCTAACCGTTATTATTGTACCATCACCATTATAAGAGCTTTGATAGTCTAATTATAGGAAGAGACAAGTTTATTTATATATATATATATATATATATATATATATATATATATATATATATATATATATATATATATATATATATATATATATATATATATAAAAATGTAATAAATGGAGGCAATCCATAACCACCTAATAATTATTTCATCATGTTAACTACTTCAACTCCGGAAGGTTTTACCCCCTTCCTGACCAGTCCATTTTTTGTGATGCTGTACCCAAATAAAATGAATGTCCTTTTTTTTCCCCCACAAATAGAGATTTCTTTTGGTGGTATTTGATCGGGCTATAAAACGAAAAAGACTGACAATTTCGAAAAAAAAAAAAAAAAAAAACATTTTTTTTTACTTTTTGCTATAAAACATGAAATGTAAAAAAAAAATTGAATTTCAATTTAGGCCAATATGTATTCTGCTACTTGTTTTTTGGTAAAAAAAAAATGTATCCAAATAAGTGTATATTGATTAGTTTACGCAAAAGTTATAGTGTCTACAAACTATGGGGTAGATTAATGGAATTTTATTTATTTTTTTAACTAGTAATGGCTGCGATCAGCGATTTTTAGCACCACTGCGACACTGCAGTGGACAAATCTGACACTGAGTGACACTTTTTAGGGAACAGTGACACAAATACAGTGATCAGTGCTTAAAAAAATTAAATATACATTTCTTCATCAATATAGGCCAATATGTATTCTGCTACATGTTTTTTGGTAAAACAATAAATCCAAATACCGTATATACTCGAGTATAAGCCAAGTTTTTCAGCCCATTTTATAGGCTGAACCCCCCCCCCCCCCCCCTCGGCTTATACTCGAGTGAGCTGTACAGCAGCCGTACCTTTAATTACTAAAACAGCGGGTGTCCTCATTTATGATAGACAAACACTGATACAATGCTGGAAAACTGTATCAGTGTTCCATCTATAACAGGCGAGAAGGAGGCGGGGCTTTGTTACGATGGACGGCCGAACAGACTGCATAACACAGCGGGAGACACCCGCTGTTTTAGTTATCAAAGGTACGGCTGCAAATGGGCACAGTGAGGCTGCCAATGGGCATTGTTTACCCAGTAGCTGCTGCATTTTCCCACCCTAGGCTTATACTCAATACGTTTTCCCATTTTTTGTGGTAAAATTAGATGCCTCGGCTTATACTCGAGTATATACAGTAAGTGTATATTGATTGGTTTACGCAAAAGTTATAGCGTCTACAAACTATGGGATAGATTAAGGGACTTTTTTTTTTTAACTAGTAAAGGTCACGATAAAGTGATTTTTAGTGGGACTGCGACATTGGAGTGGACAAATCTGATACTAAGTGACACTTTTTAGGGAACAATCACACCAATACAGTGATCAGTGCTCGGGTGATCACAGATCGGAGTAAGGGGTCGATCCCGGCCCCTTATCACGTGATCAGCTGTCAGCCAATTGCAGCTGATCATGTGATGTAGACAGAAGATCGGTAATCATTTATTTTTTCTTCTCACGCTGACAGCGTGAAGAGAAAAAAAAGCAGATTATCGGCTTTTGTTGAAGGGACATTGGTCCTGAAGAGGAAGAGGCACAGTCGCCTCATCTGTGCCCACCTGTACCACCTGCCAGTACCACCTACCAGTGCCCACAGTACCATGAATCAGTGCCCACAAGTACATAACAGTGCCAGAAATCAGTGTCACCTATCAATGCCCACCAGTGGTGCCAATCAGTACCTCATCAGTGTCACCTACCAGTGCCCATCAATGCCACCCATCAGTGCCAGCTATCAGTGCCACCTATTAGTGCCCTTCAGTGCCACCCATCGGTGCCCACCAGTGCCGCCTTATCAGTGCAGCCTATCAGTGCAGCCTCATCAGCTTACATCAATGAAGGAGAAAAATTACCTGTTTTCAAAATTTATTAACAAAATAAAAAACTTTTTTTTTCTTTAATTCAGTCTTTTTTAACAAAAAATAAAAAAACCTCAGAGATGATCGAATACCACCAAAAGAAGGCTCCATTTGTGGGAACCAAAATCATAAAAATGTCATTTGGGTACAGTGTTTGACCACGTAATTGTCGTTCAAAGAGTGATTAGTCTGGGCAGGAGGGGGGTTTAGGTGCCCAGTAAGCAAGTGGTTAAAAAAATGCACTGTCACTGGCAGGGAAGGGGTTAACATTGGGGCAATCAAAGGATTAAAAGGTGTCCCTAGGGGGTGCTTTCTAACTGTGGGACATGTCCTTTCACTAAAGGACTCCATCGGATCTCCATTTTCCCCTCTGGCTGGTCTGCCTCTCTCCGAACGCTCATTGGGTCCGCGCCTTAGACCAGGAAGAAGTAATCACACATAGGTATGTGATTTTGTGCTCTGCCGCAGTATATGTACACAGGGCGGTCCTTAAGTGGTTAAATAGAATAGTAGTCAGTACACACCTGCCATCATTTAAAGTGCCTCTGATTAAACCCAAATAAAGTTCAGCTGTTCTAGTAAGTCTTTCTTGACATTTTCTTAGTCGCATCCTACATCCTACAGCATAAGCCATGGTCCACAGAGAAATTCCAAAACATCAGAGGGATCTCATTGTTAAAAGGTATCAGTCAGGGAAGGGTACAAAAGAATTTCCAAGGCATTGGAACACAATGAAGACAGTCATCATCAAGTGGAGAAAATATGGCACAACAGTGACATTACCTAGAACTGGACTTCCCTCCAAAATTCATGAAAAGATGAGAAGAAAACTGGTTAAGGAGGCTGCCAAGAGGCCTACAGCAACATTAAAGGAGCTGCAGAAATATCTGGCAAGTACTAGCTGTGTGGTATATGTGACAACAATCTTCCATATTCTTCATATCTCTGGGCTATGGGGAAGAGTGGCAAGACAGAAAAGCCTTATCTTATGAAGAAAAACATCCAAGCCCGGTTAAATTTTGCAAAAACACATCTGAAGTCTTCCAACAGCATGTGGGAAGATGTGTCATGGTCTGATGAAACCAAGGTTGAACTTTTTGGCCATAATTCTAGAAGATATGTTTGGTGCAAAAACAACACTGTACATTACCAAAAGAACACCATACCCACAGTGAAGCATGGTGGTGGCAGCATCATGCTTTGGGGCTGTTTTTCTTCAGTTGGAACAGGGGCCTTAGTCAAGGTAGACGGAATTATGAACAGCTCCAAATACCAGTCAATATTGGCACAAAACCTTCAGGCTTCTGCTAGAAAGCTGAACATGAAGAGGAACTTCATCTTTCAGCATAACAACGACCCAAAGCATACATCTAGATCAACAAAGGGATGGCTTCACCAGAAGAAGATTAAAGTTTTGGAATGGCCCAGCCAGAGGCCAGACTTAAATCTGATTAAAAAAATCTGTGGGGTGACCTAAAAAGGGGTGTGCACAGGAGATACCGTCGCAATCAGACAGATTTGGAGTGTTTATAATGCAAAGTCAAAATGTGCCATGCTGTTAGACTGGAGAAGTGCTGTAATAAAATGAGATTATTTTTTTTTACATCACAAAAACACAACAACATTTTATATCCACTATATATATATATATATATATATATATATATATATATATATATATATATATATATATATATATACACATATACATATACACACACATATACACACATATACACACACACACACACACACACACTCACAGTGCCTTGCAAAAGTATTCATCCCCTTGACCTTTTACCTATTTTGTTACATTACAGCCTTTAGTTCAATTTTTTTTTTTTTTATCTGAATTTTATGTGAAGGATCAGAACACAATAGTCTAAGTTGGTAAGGTAAAATTAGAAAAAAAATTCAGAAATAAAAAACTGATAATTGGCATGTGCGTATGTATTCACCCCCTTTGTTATGAAGCCCATAAAAAGCTCTGGTGCAACCAATTACCTTCAGAAGTCACATGATAAGTGAAAAGATGTCCACCTCTGTGCAATCTAAGTGTTACATGATCTGTCATTACATACACACCTTTTTGAAAGACCCCAGAGGCTGCAACAAGAGGCACCACTGCCATGAATACCAAGGAACTCTCCAAACAAGTAATGGAAAGTAATGGACAATGTTGTTGAGAAGTCAGGGTTACATAGTTAGTAAAGTTGAATAAAGACACCAGTCCATCCAGTTCAACCGGAGTACACACTCACATCGGTTCCCTACCCTCAAGGAGCCCACAATCTTAGGTCGCCAACTCACATTCATATACTAGGGCCAATATTTGGACAGAAGCCAATTAACCTACCAGCATGTCTTTGGAGTGTGGGAGGAAACCAGAGTACCCGGAGGAAACCCACGCAGGCACAGGGAGAACATGCAAACTCCAAGCAGGTAGTGTCGTGGTTGGGATTTGAACCAGCGACCCTTTTTACTGCTAGGCGAGAGTGCTACTCACTACACCACTGTGCCGCCCAAAGGTTTAGGTTATCCAAATCTGTGATGATCCCTAGGAGCACCATCAAAGCTATCATAACCAAATGGAAAGAACATGGCACAACAGCAAACCTGCCAAGAGGCGGCCGCACACAAAAACTCATGGATCAGGCAAGGAGGGCATTAATCAGAGAGGCAGCACAGAGACGTAAGGTAACCCTGGAGGAGCTGCAGAGTTCCACAGCAGAGACTGGAGTATCTGTACATAAGACAACAAGACTGCCTGTCCTCTTTTAGGACCTTCAGGCAACACGAATCAAAACATCAGTTTTTTTTAATCTGAGCAGTTGCCTTTAAGTAGACTTTGACTGTTCTCAGGAGAATGTAGTGATTTTTCTCCCATAGAACAGGGTTCTGGAAAAAATTAAGGTAGAACAATATCTGGTTTAGACAAAAAAAAACTGATACTACCTTATCCTTGAATAATAATAATATGTCTCTTTACCAGAATGAGCTGCGAACTTTGATACCCTTCTTGCAGAAAATATGGTTACCAGAAAAATAGGATTTTTTGTACTCACCGTAAAATCCTTTACTCTGTAATTCACCGACTGACACAGCTCCTCTCTGTAACAAATGGGTTGTTAGCCTTATCACTAGGAGAATACTAGGCATAGTTGTAATACAACACTCAGAACTCTTAGTTCCGCCCAGGGGGCGGTCCCTTGGGTAACAACCCCCCTGTCTGCAGACAGACCTCAGTACGTCAACAAGCAGTATAACATAAAGATAAAAGGAGGGGCGGGTGCTGTGTCAGTCGGTGAATTACAGAGAAAAGGATTTTACGGTGAGTACAAAAATCCTATTTTCTCTTATATTCACCGACCGACACAGCTCCTCTCTGTAACAAATGGGACGTCCCCAAGCAGTGCCAAACGACGGGTGGGAAAACAGCATAAAAACTTCATCCACCGTGGCAAGTGGGAACTAGTGAAACTTTACCCACAAAAAACAACAGTGCTGGAAAAACCACCACAAAAATCAGGGTATCCCCAACAGGAGTGATCACCCAAAACCGCATCAAACTGCGGAAGTAATGCAACAGTGCATTAACATAACAGTACTGTGTTTTTCTCGAAAAACCAGTAAAAAAATTAAAATATATATTGCATATTCAATTGCAACTACATGGCTGCCTGCAAAACTTTGAAGCCAAAACAGGCATCAACCGATGCACCGGCGTCTACATTGTAGAACTTGGTAAACGTGTGGACAGACGACCAGGTAATCGCTTTACACACCTGAGCGGCAGACGCTTGGTGTCGGAAAGCCCAAGACATTCCGATTGCCCTTGAGGAGTGGGCCGTGACCGGAGAGGGGGGCACCTGCCCCTTCAAGGCATAGGCTTGTGCTACAGTCTGTCCGATCCACCTGGAAATGGCGGCCGACGAGACCGCCATGCCTTTCATTGGACCAGCCACCGAAACAAACAGTGAGTCCAACTTCCAAAAGGGAGCTGTGGCAGACAAATACACCTCAAGGGCCCGAAGCACATCCAGAGCGTGAAGGGCCACCTCCTTAGGGTGCTTCCGCTTAGGACACAGATATGGCAATACAATGTCCTCATTGATATGAAAAGTCGAGACCACTTATGGTAGAAAAGACGGTTGTGGACACAACACCACCTTATCCTTGTGGATAACCAGATAGGACGACTTGCAAGACAAGACCGCCAGTTCCGAAACCCTCCTGGCCGATGTGATGGCCACTAGGAAGGCCACTTTCAGGGAAAGTCAACAGGGGAGTCTCCCTGATATTTTCAAATGGCGGTTTTTGTAGCGCCAACACCCCTGATATTTTCAAATGGCGGTTTTTGTAGCGCCAATACCCGGTTTAGATCCCAAGGGGGTAGCGGTGGACGCACCAGAGGGACTACATGTCGTACCCCCTGAACGAAGGTACTCACTGAGGAGTGAGATGCCAGGGGGGGGGGGGGGGGTCGCTGAAAAAAGACAGCTAATGCTGAAATTTGCCCTTTAATGGTGCTTAATGTCAATTTCTGGTCTACTCCTTGCTGAAGAAACAGCAGGATCCTGGATATGGAAAAGGAGCACGGATGCCATCCTTTCTCCTCACACATGGAGATGTAAGCCTTCCAGGTACGATGGTACATCTTCCGAGAAGATTTCCGTGCTCTCAACACAATTGGGGTCACCGAGTCCGACAGACCCCGGTTCCTCAACACCTGGCTCTCAAAAGCCATGCCGTTAAAGTCAGCGATGGTAAAACAGGATGGAGAATCAGACCTTGAGACAGAAGGTCGTCAGGTAGCGTCTGCCACCAGACGCACCAGGTCTGCGTACCAGGGACGCTGCGGACAATCTGGGGCAACCAGTATCACTGGGATCCCCACAGCTTCCCCTCTGCGAAGCAGACGTGGTAACAGTTTCAGTGGAGGAAAGGCGTAAATCAGCTAGTATTGATCCCACAGAGCCACCAGCGCATCTGACGCGTCGGCCCATGGATCGCTTGTCCTGGACACGAATCTTGGCACCTTCCGATTGATACGGGAGGCCAGCAGATCCACGCCTGGTGTGCCCACCTCAGGCACAGTAACCTGAATGTCTCCGGATGCAATTACCATTCCCCAGGGTCCAGCACCTGTCGACTCAAACAGTCCGCCTGCCAGATCTCCACTCCCGGGATGTAAATGGCTCACAGGGCCGGTACGTGTCGCTCTGCCCACCAAAGTACGTGAGCGACCTCCCGTGCAGCGGCTGAGCTTCTTGTCCCCCCTTGGTGATTGACGTATGCCACGGCCGTGGCGTTGTCTGACTGGATCCTGATCGGACGCCCTTGCAGTCTCATCGACCATGTAGAGAGACCGATTTCCCAGACTGAATCACAGGGACCTCAACCACCAGACCAGTGAGTATCTGACTGACTCACCTGGATCTGTCGATCCAGGGACAACTGAGATCTGTCCCATTTTGTCAAAATCTTCTTCTGCAGGACTCTGGTGTGGAACTGGGCATAAGGTACTGCCTTGAAGGAGGCTACTATGAGTCCCAGTACTCGCATGTAAAAGCGGAGCGACGACCACTTGTGGTTCATCCGCTGTTTTACCACAGATCTGAGAGTCTGCAATTTGCATGAAGGGAGAAACACTCCCGCTTCCCTGGAGTCCAGCCGCAAGCCTAGGTACTCCAGACGCTGGGTCGGCACAATCACCGACTTCATTAGGTTCAACAGCCACTCAAATTCTTGCAGGGTCTGCATGGTGATCGCCACATCCTCGTCTAATACTGAGGCGGAAGTTCGTCTAGGTATCGCATGATTGCGATCCCATGTTGCCGTAGCAACGCCAACACTGGATCCAATACCCTGATAAAGACTCGGGGGGCTGAAGCCAGACCAAAGGGACGAGCCACAAACTGGTAGTGGGCTTCCCCGACTGTAAACCGCAGCAACTTTTGATGCCGAAGGCATATGGGTATGTGCAGGTACGCATCCTGGATGTCTAAGGACACCAGGGAGTCCCCTTGATGGAGTGCAGCGACTACTGGGCGCACCGATTCCATTCGGAACCTCTACACTATTACCAAGTGATTGAGGGCTTCTAGGCCCAAGATAGGCCGTATACCCTTCCTTCTTGGGAACCACAAACAGATTTGAGTAGAATCCCTGGAAGCTTCTGATTCCGGAACCTGTACAATCATCCCGCACTTCAGCAAATCCCTTACCGCCCCCAAGAGGGCCTCCCGGCGAGCCGGGGATACGGGTATGCTGGAGAGGGAGAAACCCATTTTGCGGCCAAGAGAGAAACTATCTTGTAGCCTGTGGAAATCAGATCGCAGACCCATTGGTCAAACAACCGTGAGGACCACCGTGCTGCAAACTTGCAAAGGCGACCCCCCGCCCGAGATATGGGTGGGGGCAAATCTTCATGCGGTAGAACTTCTATTCGCAGGCTTGTTAGGCTTGCGGTTCCAGGGACGTCTTTGATCGTCCGTGGACGTCCTGTCGGGCTTGGACACTTTGTCGAAGCTCCGGGCGGACGAAAAAGCTGTTTGTGAGCGGAGAAGGAGGGCCCTTGCCTGGCCTGTGGGAGTAGTGTACTCTTACCCCCGGTGGCATTTTTAACAATGTCATCTAATGAGGCTCCAACGAGCCGGTTGCCAAGGAAGGGAAGATCCGTCCGGGCTTTTTTGGATGCCTGGTCAGCAGACCAGCATTTTAGCCAAATCAGGCGCCTCAGCACCACAGCTGACACTGAAGCCCTGTATAACAGAGGGAGAGTATCCAGGGCCGCGTCACAGATGTACTTAAGGCCTTGCACTAGTTAGTCAGCTAGTTCCACGCAGACAGGAGAAGCCTGTTGCTCTCCCAATTTGCAGTGCAAAACTTTTGCTCACTCAGTCGGTGTCTGCGACACAAGTGCGGATGCCAGTATTGGTCGCACGGCTGACCCCACCACCGTAAACGAGGAACGAGCCACTGCCTCTGCCTTTCTGTTCGTGGGATCCTTGAATGCAGGAGTCCCATCAACCGTGATCGTGGTTACTTTATTTAACCTGGATACTGGGGGGTCCACGACCGGAGGAGCCGACCATCTTTTGAGAAGGCTCTCCTCAAAAGGCTAACGCACCGTCATGTATTTGGGGACTGAAGGTCCGTTGCGGGCGACCCCATTCCCTGTAAATAAACTTGTCAAAATAAGTCAGATACGGGAACACCTTAGGTGAACATGCTGGCTTGCGGGACCCAAAAGGGACCGGTACATCAGCAGAGGAATCTGCTGGCTCCTGAATCTTCAGGGAATCACGCACAGCTGTGATAAGTGCTCCAACAAGCGCTTTGTCGCGCCGGACCCGGACGGGGACTCATCCTCCGGTCCGAAACGGCCCTGGTCAGCGTCATCTGACAAGAAAGAGCAGGGGTCACCAGCCTCAGCAGGACCCGAGTCTGCGTCAGCGCTCTCCCCAGAGGACGGGGGGGGGGCAGGGGCCCCTTTAGTGCACCTTCCTCCCACGCACCGCCTCCATCTTGGCAACGAGTAAATTGAGGACCGCCGTCAGGGTGTCCATGGGTACTGCGCAATCCGCAGGTGACCCGGTTACAATTGCCTGGATTCCGGGGGAAGAAACACCAGTTTCTGAAGCCATGCTGACCCTATCCTGTCTGCCACCCGAAGTAGACTTAGGACAGTGACAGTCCCGCCCTCCTTGCCGCCGCTGACTGAGGGGCTCTTTCCGCCAGACTCACCACCCTGAGGAGTTCTGCGCTGTCCACAAGTAGTGCCTGTAGTCCCTGAGTGCTCCCAAGTGCAGAGGAAACAAAAACTGTGTCTGTGTCAGCTGCTAGAATGAGTGCTAAAAAGTTCTAGAAATGTGCTCTTGCTTCAATAAAATGGCTGCCCAGCGTCCAGTACACAGACAGGAAACACAGGGAAAATGGCTGTGAGAACACACGAGTCATGCTGCTGCTAGAGAACACTGAGAACATGTTCAGACTTCCAGAAAATGGCCACCAGTGTCCTGAATAGGAGATCACTTGGAAAATGGCCGCTGGAGTCCAGGAAGGCAATCTGCCCTCGCCCACACCTAAAATGGCCGCCAGCAGCTCCATGAGGTACAGAAAGCAAAGATGATAGCAGAAACACAGCACCGCACCAGACCACAGTAGATCCTCACAGGCACCTTCCGGAAGCATAACCCACAGAACCCAGGACACCCCCAGCCAGCCAGCATCTCAGGTGAGAGCCCACAAAGATCCCTGTATATACAGACATACACCGCTCAGTAGCCACATGCAGCACCCCACCAGGGAGGGGGGGAGGGAAGATAGGGACTGGAGAGGTTAGAGAGGGAGGAGAGGAAATTCCGAATCGACCTCCCAGGGAATGCCCAGCTGCTCAGCCCCACCGAGGCAGGGAGAGCTGTACTTATCAATCCTGAAGAGCTGGGAGACATTCCACTGCAGAACTACTCACTAATCAGTATAGGGTAGCTGCTTGGCCTCGGCATACTGTGACGCAGACATCAGTAGCCCGGTCATAAGTATGCCCCGGAGCATAAAAGCTCACCGACCACCTCTGGAGCTGAGGTTTCGTCGTGGCCTGCCGAGCCGTAGCTGCGACCTGCACACGCTCGATGGCCGGACTGGGGAGACTACAAGGATAAGGGTATCCAGCCTGTCACCCAGCCGGCTGTTGATAGTAGATCACAGGATCAGTCATCTTGCGCAAAAAGCCAAGCTTCTGCATAAAAAAACACGGACCGATGGGCCCGCAGGGTTCCTAGGTCTTTCTCCATTACTAGGCAAAATAAAACTGAGGTCTGTCTGCAGACAGGGGGGTTGTTACCCAAGGGACCGCCCCCTGGGCGGAACTAAGAGTTCTGAGTGTTGTATTACAACTATGCCTAGTATTCTCCTAGTGATAAGGCTAACAACCCATTTGTTACAGAGAGGAGCTGTGTCGGTCGGTGAATATAAGAGAAAAACTGTTTCCTTGTCAAAAAAGGACCAAGGGAATATGTCGTATCGGCTTAAAAAATGCTTTTTTTGTAATGCCGATAGAACTAAATTCAAGTCCCAAGGTTTCAGGGGTGACCTAACCGGAGGATTAAGCCGCGTTACTCCCTGAATAAAGCTACGAACCAGAGAATGTGAAGCAAGTGGTCGTTGAAACAATACCGATAAGGCCGAGACCTGTCCTTTGAAAAAACTCAAGGCCAGCTTATTTCTAACCCCCTCTGCAGGTCAAGGATTCTACCTATGACCTATTTCCTGGGGTGCCAACCCCTGGTTTCATATCAGGAGACATATGCTTTCCAGACTCCATAATATATAATTATGGAGGCCAGCTTCCTTGCATTAACCAAGGTAGATACCACTGAACCCGACAGCCCACACTTCTTCAGAACGTTAAATTTAGCATTTGAAAAGGTAAGATGGAATACTGGACCTTGCGAGAGAAGGTCTGGACGTGGTGGTAGGGTCAATGGGACCCCTACCGCCATCCTTATGATCTTTGCATAAAAAGATCTTCTGGACCACGCCGGGGGGCCACAAGAATCACCTCCTTCCCTTCCTGCCTGATCCTGCAAAGAAGCCGTGGATGCGGGCAGAAAAGGAGGGAATGCATAAATCAGTAAAACTGATTCCACAGGAACACCAAGGCACCTGTTCCACATGCTAGCGGATCCTTTGTTCTTAACACAAAGTTGTCAATCTCTTTGTTAAACCTGGACGCAAACAGATCTACGTTTGGGTTTCCCCATCTTTGACCTATTGTCAGAAAGATATCGGGGTGAAGAAACCATTCTCCCAGGAACAACTCCTGGCGACTCAAATAGACTGCCTGCCAATTTTCTATTCCTAGAATGAAAAACTGCCGATAGGCAAGGTACATTGTTTTATGCCCAAGATAGGATATGATTCACCTCTCTCTGGGCTGCACTTCTTGTGCCCCCTTGGTGATTGATATAGGCCACTGCTGTGGCATTATTGGATTGAAACCTGACAGGACAGCTCCGTAAACTAATCGTCCAGGCCCTCAGGGCCAAGCGCTCTGCCCGAATCTTTAGAATGTTAATGGGCAGGGTCATGTCTGATCTGGACCACTTTTCGTGGACAGTTGCCTCTTCCAGGACTGCTCCCCAACCTAAAAAAGGTTGGCGTATGTTGTTACAACTTTACAGGTAACTAGTAGGAAGGATTTTCCCTTTTGCAGATTTTTGGTTACCAACCACAAACTGAGGCTCCGGTGCACCTTTGGAGTCAGACACATTGGAAAATCTAAAGCTTGGACGACTTCTTCCAAGCCAACAGGATACTGTTTTGCAGCAGCCTTGAAAGAAACTGAGCATAAGGAACGGCCTCGATTGAAGCCACCATCTTTCTCAACAACCACATGCAAAGCCGAATCAAAGGATTTTTTTTTTGCTTTGACCACCTGAATCAGTACCTTTTATGATGCTGATCTTTCTCTAGGTTGAGAACTCAACCTAGGTATCCCAGATAGACTGTGGTGACCATACTTTGGTCTAAGCGGGCTACCAACTGATCCATCAAGAGCAGATCGTCTAGGTAAGCTATAATCGTTATACCTTGGGCCCTTAATCTGGCTAGAGGAGGGGCTAGAACCATTGTAAACATTCAAGGTGCAGTAGCTAAACCGAAAAGCAGAGCGGGGCCCTTGAGAACTGCAGAAATATTCCCCCGACTCGAGCGAGCGGGGGTGCCCCCACCATAAGGAGGCTTTAGTATTTTGTTTTGTAGGTTTCCTCCCCCAAGACTTCTTTTGTCCCTGGGGTTGACCCTGAGGATTACCTCTTGAACTTGACGGTGGAAGCGGTCGTGACTGCTTGGCGGCTGATGCCCCTGGCACTGGAGAAGAAGCTTGTTTAAATGAAATATATTTACTCGTTTTCTTAAATGGCAAAGGGGTACTTTCCTCTAGAAATTCTTTGGATGTATTATCTCAAAACAGCCGTTTCACCGCAGAAAGGCAACTTAGCCAGGAGTTTTTTGCATGAAGGTTCGGCTGACCAATTTTTCAACCATAGTATTCTATACATATGTACCGTTCCGCCCCTTTGAAAAAGTCTACAGGACGAAACCGGTCAGGGATTGGTCTGACGGCGACCGGAAGTGACGGAACGTATGCTGCGTTCCACTGGCAAGCGCTGAGAACCAGGAGAAGGAAGTGCTGAGCGGTGAGTGATACGTGCATACTCCCGCAGCACGGGCTTTTTTGCTGTGTCTAATAGCCCCATCCTATCCCCTGAAAACCAACATCAGGCTGCAAGTGGAACTTGCCAATTAGCAATACGTGGAAAACTGTAAATTTTTGAATTCAAACGCAAATAAAGAATCAAACAGATCTACCCTATGTGGAGTCTGTTTGTCCCCTTTACATATGGTCTGGCTGATTGATCGTTTGGAGATCGTAGCAGAGATGGATGCGGGAAGATGATGATGATAATTTAAGGCTTACTTATACCCATCTTCTGGTGAGTTTAAACCCCTAAGAGGGCCGTGTGGAGCACAGGGTGAAGGTTATCGGTGATTGGTGCACTCGCCGTCAATGTGATCTACAGATTGAACTTTTCCCACTGCTTTCACAAACCATATACACACACACATATACACACACACACACACACACACACACACACAGCTCAAAAAAATTCAATGCATTTGGCTAGGGTCAGTGTCCCTACTGGTAGCATGAGGCGATACCTCTATAGAGGTTGCACAGGATGGCACATCAATACGTGCCATTGCCAAAAGGTTTGCGGTGTCCCCCAGTACAGTCTCAAGAGCATGGAGGAAATTCCAGAAGACAGGCAATTACTCTAGGGGAGCTGGACTGGGCCGTAGAAGGTCCTTAACCCATCAGCAAGACCGTTATCTGCTCCTTTGTGCAGGGAGGAACAGGATAGGCACTGCCAGAGCCATACAGTAGGCTACTGATGTCAATGTCTCTGACCAATCAGAAACAGACTTCATGAGGGTGACCTGACGTTCTCTAGTGGGCTCTGTGGCTCACTGCCCGGCACTGTGGAGCTCAATTGGCATTTGCTATTGAACACCAGAATTGGCAGGTCAGCCACTGGCGCCCTGTGCTTTTCAAAGATGAGAGGAGGTTCACCCTGAGCACATGTAAAACACGTGAAAGAGTCTGGAGAAGCCGTGGAGAACATTATGCTAACTGTAACATCATTCAGCATGACCGGTTTGGTGGTGGGTCAGCGATGGTCTGGGGAGTCATATCCATGGAGGGATGCATAGACCTCTACAGGCTAGACAATGGCACCCTGACTGCCAATAGGTATCAGAATGAAATCCTTGGACCCATTGTCAGACCCTATGCTGGTACAATGGGTCCTGGGTTCCTCCTAGTGCACAACAAGGCCCAGCCTTAAGTGGCAAGAGTATGCAGCCAGTTCCTGGAGGATGAAGGAATTGAATGGCCCCCCCACGCTCGCCTATCCTAAATTCAATAGAACACCTCTGGGACATTATGTTTCGATCCATCCGATGCCGCCAGGTTCACCTCAGTCTGTTCAGGAGCTCAGTGATGTCCTGGTCTAGATCTGGGAGGAAATACCCCATGACACCATCCGTCTCATTAGGAGCATGCCCTAATGTTGTCAGGCATGCATACAAGCACGTGGGGGCCACACAAACTACTGAGTACCCTTTTGAGTTGCTGCAATAAAATTTCAGCAAAATGGACTACGCTTGCTGCATCATTTTTTCAATTTGATTTTTAGGGCGTCTTTGAATCATTTCTAACAAACGATGTGGCATCCTTGCGTTCTGAACACATTACCCAGTCCATATCAGTATAGATCCCCAGCAAATTTTTCCCCATTGAGATCTAATGTGTTTTCAAAGTGTTCCTTTAGCTTTTTAAAGCAGTGGATAGATAGATAGACACACAGTGGGTACAATTATTGAACATGTCACTATTTTTCTAGGTAAATATAGGTGCTATTGACATGAAAATTTCACCACATGTCGGTAACAACCCATGCAATCCATACAAAGAAACCAAACACAAATAAGCTCCGAAATAAAGTTATGTGTGGAATGACACAGGGAAAAAGTATTGAACACATAAAGAAAGAGGTGCAAAAAGGCATGGGAGGCCAAGACACCAGCTAAAATCTGTTAGCCATTAGAAAGCAATCCTACCCCTTGTCAGTGCAAATTAATATCAGCAAGCATCTCATGATGGGTAAAAGCAAAGAGCTCTCTCAAGACCTTTGCAACCTTATTGTTGCAAAACACACTGATGGAATTGGTTACAGAAGGATTTCTAAACGTCTGAATGTTCCAGTGAACAGTGTTGGCGCCATAATCTGGAACTGCAAAGAACATAATTTCACCATAAAACAGCCACAACCAGGTGCTCCTCGCAAGATTTCTGACAGAGTGAAAAGAATTATCAGAAGAGTTGTCCACGAGCCAAGGACCACTTGTGGAGAGCTTCAGAAAGGCCTGGAATTAGCAGGTATACTTGTTTCAAAGAAAACAATAAGAAAACGCACTCAACCGCCATGGCCTATATATGCACGCTCACCGTATAAGACCCCTTTGCTGAAGAAAAAGCATGTTGAAGCTTGTTTAACCTCCTTGCGACCGCCGGCTGTCAAATGACGGCCAGGCGGCGCAGCTCTCAGCGTGGGAGGGCGTCATATGACGTCCTCCCCTTCTGTGCACTCCAGGGAGCGCGCGCGCGCTCTCGCCGTGTCACTGGGCACCCAATACGTGTGCCCAGCGGACGCGATGTCCGCTGGGCATCCGCGATTGCCCGGTAACAAAGCGGGACCGTGGATCTGTGTGTGTAAACACACAGATCAACGGTCCTGTCAGAGGAGAGGAGCCGATGGTGTGTTCTCTGTACAGAGAAACACCGATCGGTCTCCTCCCCTTGTGAGTCCCCTCCCCCCACAGTAAGAATCACTCCCAGGGAACATAATTAACCCCTCCCCGCCCCCTAGTGGTTAACCCCTTCACTGCCAGTGTCATTTATACAGGAATCAATGCATTTAAATAGCATTGATTGCTGTATAAATGACAATGGTGCCAAAAATATGTGTCAAAAATGTCCGATGTGTCCGCCATAATGTCGCAGTCACAATAAAAATCGCTGATCACCGCCATTACTAGTAAAAAAAAAAATATTAAAAAAAATGCTATAAAACTATCCCCTATTTTGTAAACGCTATAACTTTTGCGCAAACTAATCAATAATCGCTAATTGCGATTTTTTTATTACCAAAAATATGTCGAAGAATACGTATCAGCCTAAACTGAGGAAAAAAAATTTTTTTTATATATTTTTTGGGGATATTTAGTATAGCAAAAAGTAAAAAATATTGTTTTTTTTTTTTTAATTTGTCGCTCTTCTTTTGTTTATTGCGCAAAAAATAAAAACCGCAGAGGTGATCAAATACCACCAAAAGAAAGCTCTATTTGGGGGGAAAAAATGATAACAATTTCATTTGGGTACAGTCTTGTATGACCGCGCAATTGTCATTCAAAATGCGTCAGCGCTGAAAGCTGAAAAATGGCTTGGTCAGGAAGGGGGTGAAAATGCACTGTACTGAGGTGGTTAAAGTTTGCTGCACAACATTTAGACAAGCCTGTGAAATACTGGGAGAATATAGTCCGCTCAGATGAGACCAAAATTGAACTCTTTGGATGCCATAATACACACCATGTTTGGAGGTCAAATGGCACTGCACATCACCCCAAAAACACCATACCAACAGTGAAGTATGGAGGTGGGAACATCATGGTGTAGGGCTTCTTTCAGCAAATGGTACTGACAAACTTCTTACCTTTGAAGAAAGGATGAATGGAAAAATGTACCAAGACGTTCCTGATAAAAAATCTGCTGCCATCTACCAGGACGATGAAGACGAAATGAGGGTGGACATTTCAGTAAGACAATTATCCCAAACACAAAGCCAAAAGAAACTATCAATTGGTTTCAAAGAAAGAAAATAAAGCTGCTATAATGGCCCAGCCAATCACCTGACTTGAGTAGAATAGGAAAATCTATGAACTAAAGATCAGAATTTATAGAAGAGGCCCATGGAACCTTCAAGATTTAAAGACTGTTGTTGGAGGAATGGGCCACAATCACAATTGAGCAATGCATGCGACTAGTTTCTCCATACAGGAGGAGTCCTGAAGCTGTCATTACCAACAAAGGATTTTTTACGAAGTATTAAATAAATTTCAGTTAGCGTGTTCAATACCTTTTGCCTGTGTCATTCCATTTTATTACACATAACTTAATTTCTGAACTTATTTGTTTTGGTGTCTTTGTATGTAGGGATTGTTACCGACATGTGCTGCCTTTACACGCACATGAACTTTAATAGCATCCCAGTTTTCGTTTGTATGGTTCAATATTGAGTTGGCCCACCCCTTACAACTAGAACAGCTTTAACTCTTCTAGGAAGGCTGTCCACAAGATTTAAAAGTGTGTATGGGAATGTTTTACCATTTCTTCCAGAAGCGCATTTGTGAAGTCAGGCACTGATGTGAACGAGAAGGCCTGGCTCGCAGTCTCTGCTCTAATTCATCCCAATGGTGTTCTATCGGATTGAGGTCCGGACTCTGTGCAGGCCAGTCAAGTTCCTCCCCCCAAACTCACTCATCCATGTCTTTATGGACCTAGCTTGTGCAATGGTCAAAAACATTTGGTGGGGGGGGGGGAGGGGATTATGGTGTGGGGTTGCTTTTCAGGGGTAGGCTTGGCCCCTTAGCTCCAGTGAATTCTTAAGGCGTCAGCATACCAAGACTTCTTGGACATGTTCCTGCTCCCAACTTTGAGGGAACAGTTTGGGGATGGCCCCTTCCTGTTCCAACATGACTGCACACCAGTGCACAAACAGGGTCCATAAAGACATGGATGAGTTTGGGAACGATTCAGCACGATTTGTGTGTAAGCGCTGCAGGAACTGTTTATAGTGTTTAATTTGTGCTGCTTTGGAGAATCTAGGCAGTCTCCTAGCTGACTGCCCCACAAATCTTTTTAACCACTTGCTGCTCTCATATTTGCACGCGAGTCAACACTAGCAGACAAGGAAAATGCTGACAGAGTAGAATGCCACTGTCTGCTGCTGCTGCTCTCCCACCATCCCTTCACAGGCTGGCTATTGATTGACTTGTAGCAGAAAAAAGTGAGGTCACCAACCTAACTGTGCTGTCTGGCTGAAATCTGTATAACCCAAGTCTGGATGGACAGAATTACAAATCCTTTAGCAGATATAACAGCCCCCATGTATGTAGTTCAACAGTGGGTTTAGCTATTTATAGTTCAGCTGTGTGTTTTGCCATTTGAGAAAAACGCTTTAATCAAAAAGTAAAAAATATAACATACTGCCTTTTTCTCCAGTTCAATTCTAAAAGATTTTAGTTGTTCTTCTGTTTGTTCCCAGGGGGGTATTTTCTGCAACATCTGTTCTAGTTGACATCTCAGGGTTTTATTCTCCCTAAAATTAGGAATAAACACATTTAAAAATCTTGACACTATGATGACTTTATCTATTCCATTTGTTTGAGAATGGAGAGAAAATGTATTTACCTGTAAGAGCAAAGTATTCAGGAGAAGTATTCAGCAACATTGGGTTATGCTGATGCTTTAGGAGATTGGACACTGGCAAAGTAAAGCTATAAAGGACAGCCAAGTATAACCCCTACCACTGTCAGCATGCACTTTTGTAGCAAGTAATGATAAGAGTGGGACCATGAGAATAGAGGGTTGGGGACCAGAGTCCCATAATGTATACCAAAAAAAGGATTTTACAGGTAAGACGAAAATTCAAGTTAGACTTACCGGTAACTTGTTTTCCAGGAGTCTTTCAGGACAGCACATGAGAGTGTGGCTCCACCCACTAGGAAACAGGAAACACAAACTCCACCATATTTTAAAAGATGGCGTCTCCCCACAGCTCATCAGTTGTAGCAGAGTACCTCCGACCAAGCTGGAACACATAATCACAATATGGTTAATCACAGTAATATATATATATTATATATATACACACACACACACACACATCGTACACACATAAACACACACCTATCCATATAAACACATATATGTATATAAACCTGAAGGTAGTTTGCTGTCCTGAAAGACTCCTGGAAACAAGTTACCGGTAAGTCTAACTTGAATTTTCCCTTATCGTCTTTCAGGACAGCACATGAGAGGATAAACCAGACTTACCAACTAGGGTGGGACAACAGCCTGCAGGACTTTTCTGCCAAATGCCTGATCACCAGCTGACAGAAGATCCAGTCTGTAAGGACGGACAAACGTTAAAAAGCTTGACCACGTAGCCACCTTACAAATTTGCTCTGGGGTGGCACCAGCTTTTTCTGCCCACGTGGTGGCTAGAGCTCTAGTAGAGTGTGCTCGTATTCCCGAAGGAGGAGCCAAACCGGTCTGAGAATAAGCTTCTGAAATAGCCAATCTTATCCATCTGGCAATTGATCCCTTTGATGTCTGGCGTTATCCATCCCTTTGATGCCTGGCGTCCCTTTCTGCTGCCAAAAAAAGAACAAATAAAGAGTCCGAAGACCCAAAGTCCTTTGTTATTTCCAAGTAATGTAATAGAATTCTTCTTGCATCTAAATTATGAAATAATACTTCCTTGCTTCCTGAAGGATTTGAACAAAAAGTTGGCAGGACGATTTCCCACGATCTATTATAAACTGACACTACCTTTGGCAAAAACCCAGGATCTGTTTTAAGCACAATCCTGTCAGGGTAAATCAACATAAAAGGGCTCTTTAACTGAAAGAGCACGTAGTTCACCAGTTCTTCTCGCAGTCGTAACTGCAATTAAGAAAACTGTCTTAAGAGTCACATTTCTTAATGAGATTGTCTGTAACGGTTCAAAAGGATCCTTTGTGAGTGCTTGCAAACCTACTGACAAGTCCCATTTTGGAAAATGTTTAGTAGGAACTGGTCTGGACCTAGTAAGTGACCTAAAGAATCTTGTAACCAAGGGAACTGAGGAAATAGGTTGTTCCAGGTATACTCCCAATGCAGCCACTTGCACTTTAAGGGTGCTAATTGCAAGACCCTTGTCAACCCCATTTTGTAGAAATTCAAGAATCGACACAATGTCCTCTAAAGTTCGGTTTGCCGAACGACACCAAAAGTTGTAAATTCTACAAACTTTTTTTTTGTATATTCTCTTTTTATTCATATAAATTATTCAGGATTTACAACATTATCAAATATCCAATATTACATTTTTATGAGTTGGTGATACCACCTTACATTTTTCATTTATTTATTCTACACTAAAGCACCATCTCTCCTCTTCAAATCCTGAAAAGAAAAGATAATAAAAGAAAAAAAAAATGATCCCCTTCTCCCTCCCTCCCTCTCTCTCCCCCCCTCCCCCTGCCCCCCCATACCTTAACCTCAGCAACTCATCCTACCTCTCCATCATTATCAAATGTTCTGCTGTTTTTTTAAACTCCATCCACCTCCCCCATATATTATCGTATACTTCCATGGAATCTTCACTTCTATGTATTGTTTCTTCCATTGATCTCAACCAGTCTATCTTTACTATCCAATCTTTCATTGAGGGGGATCAGGAGTTCTCCATACTTTTGGAATCAGGCTTGTGGCTGCGTTCAGTAAACAGGGTATCAAGGTATTCTTATATTGGGCTAATGTTTTACCCGTGTCATAGAACAAACACATCCATGGCTCCTTCCTGACTTGCTCCCCTGTTATTTGATAGATATCTATAATTTTTTTCCCAATATGATTGAATCTTTGCACATCCCCACCATAGATCTTCATAGGTTCCCAAGGCATCAAAGCCCCTCCAACACATTGATGAGGTCCCTACACTAAACTTCTGTGCTCTTTGTGGGACTATATACCATCTCGCCATCAGTTTGTAACACATTTCTATTGTCCTAACATCCCTGGAGGTAGAACATACTGATCTCAAAATCCTACCTCTATGTTCCTCGTCCCGTAACTCTCCTATTTCTTCCTTCCATTTCCTCAAGTAGGGTGGATATTTGGGATCTATCTCCTCTCCTAATATTTTATATATTTTAGACATACTCTGTCCCGGGCATCGTGAAGAGGAGAATAGCCTCTCCATAGGCCTTATATTATCTTTTCCTCGCAGTGGCTGGCGGAGTGTCTGGGTAAAGTGTTGTATTTGTGCATATCTCCATCTATCTAATGGTCTTTCCAATTTCCCATTTTTTGTGTTAATTCATTAAAAGTGCATATTCTATTTCCTATAATTCCTATAATTCTATTTCCTATAATCACATCCTGTAAAGTTATATCATTTTTCTTTGCCCATCTAGTAATATACATGTGCTCATCCTTCCCAGGCTTAAAGTAATTTGTATCTAATAAAGAAATTAAAGGTGTATTGAATTGCCAGTGATATAACTTACTCAGTCCATCCCAAACCTTTAAAGTGTTTTTTGTTAATGGATTTGTGCTACTTGATAGTTCACGATATTGCTGTGGAACCCACACACTTTTCCCTAATTCCACTTTACTTTGAGCATTCTCGATACCCACCCCTTACTATCTGTATCATGTATCCAACCTGTTATTCGAGATATGATAATTGCCTGATAATATCTCTTAAAATCCGGTGCTGCTAACCCCCCCTGATTGTTTCCCTTTTACCAATGTTGCATATGAAATTCTGGGGTGTTTGTGCCTCCAAATAAATTTTACTATTTTACTATAGTTCTCTATTAATCTAGTAATCTATTAGTCACACCACTTCCTCAAACTCAATCTACCCAAAACCGAACTTATAATTTTTCCACCCCCATATGCCCCTTCCCCTTATCTCTCTGTCAAAATCGATGGCACAACTATCAGCCCATCCCCACATGCCAAGGTTCTAGGTGTAGTCCTAGACTCTGAACTCTCCTTCAAGCAACACATCCAATCACTGTCCAAATCCTGCCGCCTCCACCTCCGCAAAATATCGCCAAAATACGCCCCTTTCTAACCAATGACACAACAAAGCTCTTAATTCACTCGCTCGTCATCTCTCGCCTCGACTACTGCAACTCCCTTCTCATTGGCTTACCTCTACATAGTCTATCACCTGTGCAATCCATCATGAATGCTGCTGCCAGACTCATCCACCTTACCAATCACTCTGTGTCTGCCACTCCTCTCTGTCAATCCCTCCACTGGCTTCCACTCGGCCAAAGAATTAAATTCAAAATACTAACAACTACGTACAAAGCCATCCACAATTTCGCCCCCAGCTACATCACTAGCTTAGTCTCTAAATACCAACCTACTCGTTCTGTTCGTTCCTCTCAAAACCTCCTGCTCTCTAGCTCCCTCATCACCTCCTCCCATGCTCGCCTCCAGGACTTTTCCAGAGCCTCTCCAATCCTATGGAATGCCTTACCCCAATCTGTCCGCCTATCTCCTACTTTATTAGCTTTTAGACGATCCCTGAAAACCCTTCTCTTTAGAGAAGCATATCCTACCCACACCTAACAACAACAACCACCGTATTTTCATTTTCTCCATCAGCTCATCCCCCACAGTATTACCTTTTGTTCCAATTGACCCTCCCTTCTAGATTGTAAGCTCCAACGAGCAGGGCCCTCTGATCCCTCCTGTATTGATTTGTATTGTAATTGTACTGTCTGCCCTCATGTTGTAAAGCGCTGTGCAAACTGTCAGCGCTATATAAATCCTGTATAATAATAATAATATAGTTCTTAATTTCACAAAAAATTCCTGTGGGACTTTTATTGGGACCATTAGAAATATATATGCTAATTTTGGCAAGATAAACATTTTTAGGGCGTTGATCCTTCCTAGCCACGAAAGAGATTTATATCTCATGTGGTTTAAATGGTCTTTAACCTTATTCAAGATAGGGATATAGTTAGCCACATACAGAGTCAACAATGATGCTGTAAGTTTTACACCCAGATACCCAAGCTCCCTCTCGCACCAAGTGAAAGGGAATGAAGGTTGAATTGCCTGTTCTTTTTTTGTCAGTTATATTTAGGATCTCGGACTTTGATATATTAATTTTGAAATTTGTCATCTTCCCATATCTATTCAATTCCTTCATTACATTGGGTATTGTTGTCCTGGGGTTTGCAATATAGAATAATATGTCGTCTGCATATGCAGCTACCTTGTATTCCCTATCACCTACTCTCACTTCTCTTATGTCAGTATTTTTTCTAATTGCAGCTAATAGGGGTTCCAATGCCAATACAAATAGCATTGGTGACAGGGGACACCCCTGTCTTGTACCATTATGTAATTCCAGGGAGGGAGATAGGCTTCCATTTATTTTTATTTTGGCTGTAGGATGATGGTAGAATGCAGTTATCCATCGCATCATCTTTTCTTTTACTCCTAAATGCCTCAATGTTCCTGTCATGAAGCCCCAGTCGACTGTCGAAAGCCTTTTCGGCATCTACCGACAGTAGGACGACTGTGGCCCCACTCTCTCTCGCCTCGTGTATCAGGAGCAAAGTTTTGAGACAATTATCCTTCCCTTCCCATCACAAACGCTACCTGATCATTATGGACCCAACGAGGCAGTAATGATTTTAGTCTTCTCGCTATTATTTTTGCAAACATTTTTTATATCGGTATTCAGCAATGATATTGGTCTATAGCTTCCTGGTACCGTTGGATCCTTGCCCTCCTTTAGAATCAGGGTAATATGGGCCTCTTTGTGCTGGATGGAAGTTTGATTTTTGAATGTTCATAATCCAGCCCAAGGCCTCCAGGTGACTGCAGGCCTTGTTCAGGTCTATCTGCAACCTCTCTCTGGAAGGGGCAAAGAATAGGAGGTCGTTCAGATAATGGACGACCGATATTCCCTGCAGCCGGAGAGGAGCTAGGGCTTCCGCCATAATCTTGGTACATATTCGAGGGGCGGAAGAAAGACCAAACGGGAGGGCCCTGAACTGAAGGGCACTCCCTCCCCATATTTACTGCCAGTTTACTGAGGTACTTTTGAGACTGAGCGTCTATAGGTACATGTAGGTATTCATCTCTTAAGTCTATCAATGCCATAAAGCATCCCTTGACTAACAGATTTCTTAATACTATTAAGCTTGGAGATACGAAACTGTCAAAGGTACATAAATTCAGCAAAATGCCATTTATATAGAAGTATGTTTATTCAAAAAACGTCAATTTAACAGATTTCTTACCGTAAAGATGGATTCGATACGTAATCGTCTGTATAGGACTGATCTGTTTAATGGTTTTCAATTGAGTATTAGGCAAAAACTTCCTAGCGGTTTCCTTATCAGAAAAATATGGGAATAGAAACCGTGGTAACATTTCTCTGGAGACACCTGTACCACAACACCCTGATGCATCAGATCCCCCAACAGGTTCCTCATGGCTAGGGCTTTTGTTGTGTCCTTCAGAAGGTCCGTTACACAGTATCTCTCTGAAGGTCTGACAGTTCAATTTTGTATGTTTGCCCAAAAAGGAAGGAATTTCTGAAGCCTTCCTCCCACAGGCAAAACCAAGTCATTGTGTTTTATTGGCTGGCGTAGGAGGTTGAAAAGGACATTCCCTCTGCCTTTACCTCTTTGCGCCGACCAATTCCTTCTCCTTTCTTGCAGCTGGTTACCCTGCTCCTGATTTTTTTGAGGTCGAAAGTTTAACCGGCTGTTTCTTCTTTTTTATAGGAAAGGATTTCTATCAGCTGTTCTATCTAAAACAGACTCTAGATCAGGACTGAATAGGAGATTTCCTGAAAAAGGAATTCCACACAATTTATTTTTGGAAGCTGCGTCCCCAGGCCATGTTTTCAGCCATAGAGCTCTCCTAGCTGAGTTAGTTAAGGCCCCAGATCTGGCTGACATCCTTATTGACTCTGCCGAAGTGTCAGAAATATAAGCTACAGCTGCTGTTAGAGTTGGAAAGGAATCAAGAATCTCCTGCTTGGGTGAATCAGCTATAATGTATGCTTTTAGCATATTTAGCCAGAACTCCATATTTCTAGAGACACAGGTGGTAGCCATAGCTCCATCATGGGTTTAAGATTTCCCATGATGGATTGCCATGCTTTTTTAAGCTGCTGATCCATCCTTTTGTCCATAGGATCTTTCAGAATACCCATGTCCTCAAATGCCAAATGCGTAGATCTGGACACTCGGGAAAAAGCTGCATCCAACTTTGGAACCTTGTTCCAAAGAGACTCTGGGTCTTCATTACATGGAAAACGCCTCCTATGCGCCCTTGGGAAAAAGGGTTTCTTCTTTGGATCAGCCCATTCCTTCTTAATGGTCTCCAAGATTACCGAATGTACAGGGAAAGTGCGACTTCTTGCTTCACCAAGTCCTGCATACATTCGATCATGCAGTGATAATTCTCTTTTTTCTTCCTCTAATCCCAATGTTGCATATATGGCTTTTAACAGACTGTCTACTTGCTCTAAGGACAGTTTGTATCTTGAGGGTGCATCCTCTGCCTCTTCCTCCTCTTCCCTGGAGTGTAAGGGAGAAAGTTCCCTCTGGGTAGGAGGGCCAGCCTTGGCCTCTACCGTCTGGATTAATTGGGAGTCCTGAGAGGGGTCAGAGGTAGTTGCCTGACTCAGGGATGGTGTTACAAGAGAAGAGCGAAAAGCTTGTATGGTAGCATCTAGCTCCCTCTTAACTGATGCGTGCGGAAGAAGCCTCTTTGACTAAAGAGTCAATGCAGACCTGGCATAAAGTCTTCTTCCAACCCTCTAGTAATTTTGTTTTACATGAGGGGCATCTCTTTTTGATAGCTGGTTCAGAGCTCTTAGCCTGCCAGAAAAAAAATTACAAAAAGAGACCACCAGTATCCCAGTGAGTAAAGGCTTCCTCCTAACGGACTCACCACAGGTGCACAGGCAGAACACAAGCTAACTCCCAGTGCCCAGACAGGCCCCAGCCACCAAGGGGAAAAAAAAAAAAAAAAAAACTTTGTGAGAGAGGCGCCATTAGTAAAACAGGGCAGACTTCCCATACCCTCTTACCCGGGCCTTGCTTGTGCCTGTGCCTGTCCCACTTGCTGCTGCCACGGAATCCATAGTGGTGCTTCTTTCGTTAGGTGGCTTCCAAACACCAGTTCTGGAGTACAAAGACGCCGCTGCGCCAGAACCGGAATATAGGCACCAGGACCGCTCCTACCTTCTTCCCCTGTGCCATTTCCGACCGGAAATTACGATGCGCCTGTTCCCAGAACCGCCGCCTGCCAGATACCTCACTTCCGGCTGGCCGAGTCCCTACTCCTGTACCAAGATGACAGTGGCATGTAACGCCGGCGTGCGGTTAAAAAAAAACGCGAACGGCTGCCACTGCCTACACGAGTGGTTTTAGGAACAGTCCTGTCTCTTCTTAGCAGAAAGAAAAAAAGGAGCCCACTTACCAGCTACCCTCTGGCGCAGTGTGGGAGGAACGGACTCTCTGGAGGGAAAAAAATAAAAAGATGAGGTGGTGTAGGCAGCCTGGCCTCTCAGGGCAGCACCATAAGAGACCCTGGCTCCTACTAGGTGTTCCCTTGCCGGAGGAAACACAAAAACTGATGAGCTGTGGGGAGACGCCTCCTTTTAAAATATGGTGGAGTTTGTGTTTCCTGTTTCCTAGTGGGTGGAGCCACTCTCTCATGTGCTGTCCTGAAAGACGATAAGGGAAAATCCTATTTTATTAATCATACATTACAGGGCAAGTATTCAAAAACATTGAGAGATCCAAAAGCAGTCCAACTAAGGGGAGGCAACACATCAAATAAAAGCAGATTACCAAGGGTGGATCAAAAGAGCCAACAGAGTCACCTTAAGAATTTTACAACCAATGCTGGCATCAGCCTGGTAAAACTAAACAAACGTGTGATGAGCAGTCAAATCCACTTATTAAAATGAGAAGCAGATTGTCATTGCTTATGGTCCCCAAAGGGGACAAACAGTTATTCCTAAAGTCGGAGTGTCTTAACCACTTCCCCACCGGGCCAATTCTGGCATTCCTCTCCTACAAGTAAAAATCATTTTTTGCTAGAAAATTACTCAGAACCCCCAAACATTATATACATTTTTCAGACCCTAGGGAATAAAATAGCAGTCAATTTTTCATGTCACATGGTATTTGCTAAGCAATTTTTTAAACGCAATTTTTTTTTTTTGGAAAACACTTTCATGAATTAAAAAAAAAAAAACTGCAGTGTTTACATTTTTTGCCTCCAAAGCTCATAGAGATGGTCGGGGACCATCTGGTCCATGGCCATCTCTATGGTATACCACCGCTGACAGATTCATTCTCCAGCTCCCCAACTATCAAGACCTCGTGCTGATACCACAGCTTGTGGAAGTGAGATCCACATCCTTACCTCTCTGACAGTAAAGGATCCTCTACAAAGTTAAAAGGTTAAACCGCTTCTCTTCCAGGTTTAATGAATGGTCACGCATCTTTTTAAACTCACTCCCACTGAAAATGTTTTCCCTATGCTAGACTCACCATTCAGGTACTTGTATATCGCTATCACATCTCCTCTCAAGCATCTCTTCTCCAGAGAGAATAAAGTTTAATCGTTAAAAAGTCGTTCCTCAAAAGTGTGGTCCTCCAGTCCCTTTATTAGCTTTTTCGCCCTTCTCTGGGAAGCCTTCCTGAGGTCTGATGCCTAGAACTGGAAGGCATACTCAAGATGTAGCCGAACCAGTCTTGTAAAGTGGCAGAATTATCATTATTTTTCATGCATGCTAATATTCAGCCAGCTTGGCATTGCATGCCATTGGTCATCTACTAAGACACCCAGATCTTTTTCCATCCGGGATTCACCTAGTAGTTCTCCCCCTAGTGAGCGTTTGGATTTTTAGCACCCAAATACATTACTTTTACATTTTTCAACATTAAATCACATTTGCCATGTAGTTGCCTATCCCATTATTTTAATTACCACCCCAGGTTAAAATTTCAACATATAATAAAATAAATTTAGAAATTAAAAAGTAAACCCTGGTGGGTTTTTCTTACTTTCTTCTTCCCCGCAAAGTAGGCATAATGTACTAGTATGCATTGCATACTAGCACATTATGTGACACCTACCTGAAAACGAAGCCCGCATCATCCCCGCTGCAGGCCGCATCTATCTTTGCCCGCCATCCTTCCGGGGCCGCGGACTCTGGCTCCGGGTGGCCAGAGCTGCGTGATGTCACTCACGCGTGCATGCCGCCGGTCACGGCACAGGCGGCCGTTCCTTCAGAGCGAATGCACCGATGCTCTATGACTCCCGGCGGCCTGGATGCGACGTTACGACGCCACGCCTCCAGGCCGATGGAAGTAAACAATGTGGGGAACGCGGCTGGAAAGCCTGAGATAATTAGATTTTTTTTTTTAGATCTCAGGCTTTCCAGCCTGGAGGAGAGATGTGGGGTCTTATAGACATCTCTTCATAAAGAGGACTTGTCATGCCCTATTTATATTACAAGGGATGTTTACATTCCTTGTAATAGGAATAAAAGGAAGAAAAATAAAGAAAATAAAAACAAAAATATAATTAAAGCGCCACCATCCCCGCACGAAGAAAACGCATACGTAGGTCTCGTCCACATATGCAAACGATGTTCAAACCACACGTGAGGTATCACCATGAACATTAGAGCGAGAGCAATAATTCTAGCCCAAGACCTCCTCTAACTCTAAACAGGTAACCTGTAAAAAAAAAAAAAAAATGTTAGTGTGTCGCCTATGGAGATTATTAAGTACCGAAGTTTGGCGCCATTCCACGAGTGTGCGTAATTTTAAAGTGTGACATGTGAGGTATCCATTTATTCTGCATAACATCATCTGTCACATTATACCAAAAAATTGAGCTAACTTTACTGTTTTAGTTTCTTTTTTATTCGCAAAAGTGTTTTCCCCCCAAAAAAATTGTGTTAGAAAAATTGCTGTGCAAATACCGTGCGACATAAAAAGTTGCAATGACTGCCATTTTATTCCCTAGGGTCTCTGGTAATATATATATATATATATATATATATATATATATATATATATATATATATATATAATGTTTGGGGGTTTTGAGTAATTTTCTAGCAAAAAAAATTATGATTTTTACATGTAGGAGAGGAGTGTTGGAATTCATGCGGTATGTCGGGGGTTAATCAGTTCCTATGTGTAAATGTTCTCCCCTTGGTAAATGCTCATAGCACTTGTAGCTGTACTGCAGGTGTACATGCACTGATTATTAGTTATATGTTGCAAGTTCAATGCAATAGTTGGCACTTCCAGATATGTGAAGGTGGCTTTAACTCTTTTCTAGAGCTCCTTAGGAGCCTGGGGTACACTGTCATGGCAATTACAAATTCTTGAAGTAAATTAGTGCTTTGCCAAATATCCCACGTACACCTACTGTATTTGTTCAGCAAGTAAGATCATCACAGCCTATGCCAGTGAGTGGGGTTCCAAGCATCACTTTGCAAGGTAAAATACAGATTTGCAAAATAGGGCACTATGTTAAAGGCTTACACTGAAGTCACTGTATTTACAGATTGGTATCTTGGGAGTAATACAGATTTGCTTTAGGAGTGAAGAACAGATAGCACTTTTAATAATGAATTGTATACCAAACATGTATTAAATATGCCAGATCAAAGCACTATATTTGATATATTGATATTTAAGATAAACAGACAGTTGGTTGTTTTCAGTGAACCAATGTTAACACTTCAGATGTGATAGTTATGAAAACATACATTTCAAAAGCCATATGCATGCACCCCGACAATTAGTTTAAAATGCTCGTGTGATACCAAAAAAAAAAAAAGTTTAGAACACTTAGGACTTTGAGAATTACTACTTGAGAAAGAAACAAGAAATAATGTTTTGACAATTCCCCTTATACATGTATGCATTGCTTTATCTAGAAGATCCATACCAATTGTAGGATACAATGATATTTGATTACTATCGAGGATCACTTACCTTTCTGCATCCCTTAGATGTATTAAATTTAGTTAAGAATAAAAAAAAAAAAGAAAAATGAAAAGCATAAAATCATTTAGCCTTAATTGTTTTTGTGACTGTAACTAATAGGGTGTGGCACCTTCTATACCATCCACAATTGTGATTCCTCACAGTGGTTCTCAACTGCTGGGCCAGAGTTTCCCTACTAGCGGGCCATATGCTGCCAGAACACTCCTGTGAGAAATGGAAGTTGAAATAAAATAAAACAGCCATGCAACAGTTTTTCGACTTCCATTCAAAATTTTCATCCAAAAACAAATCCATAATATGTTCTTGTTGGAGATTTGCACCAAACTTTTATGCCCCGTACACACGATCGGACTTTCCGACAACAAAACCGTGGATTTTTGTTCGAAGGATGTTGGCTCCAACTTGTCTTACATACACACGGTCATACAAATGTTGGGCAACAATTACGAACATAGTGACGTACAAGACGTACGTGATATCTCCATTACGAACGCTACTTATATCTCCGGATCGTACTTGATTTCGAGCATGCATGGACTTTTGTCCGACGGACTTGTGTACACACAATCGGAAAATCCGACAACAAACATTTGTTGGCGGAAAATTTGAGAACCTGCTAGCCAATACTTGTTGGCGGAAAGTCCGACAACAAATGTTCGATGGAGCATACACATGGTCGGACTTTCCATCAACAAGCTCACATCCAACATTTGTTTTCGGAAAATCAGATCGTGATCAAATACCACCAAAAGAAAGCTCCATTTGTGGGGGGAAAAAATGATAAAAATGTAATTTGGGTACAGTGTTGCATGACCGCGCAATTGTCATTCAAAATGTTACAGCGCAGAAAGCTGAAAATTGGCCTGGGCAGGAAGGGGGTGAAAATGCCCTGTATTGAAGTGGTTAAACCTCATTTGCAATGTAACTACCCCACCCCATTAATTAGTTTAAATCTTCTTGCAAGGTTTCCCCATCATGCATAGAAATTATTGCCCTGCTTAGCTTAGTATCATCCGTAAATACTGAGATTGAGCTGTTTATCCCATCATCCAGATAGTTTATGAATAAATTAAATAGGATCGGTCCCAGGACAGAACACTGGGGAATCCCTCTTTCCGCACCAGACCATTCTGAGTACTCCCCATTTATCACCACCCTCTGGACTCGCCCCCCGTAGCCAGTTTTCAATCCATGTACTCACCCTTACCCACCAATACCCGCAGTCCAAATGTCTGATCTTGCAAATCTTTGTGTAACATATTAATGTGCAGATCACATATACTATAGATTCCAGCCCACAAAAAAAAAAAAAACTATCTTTTATACTTCCATGTGTAAAATATAAAATTAGAGTCTGTAAATTAACTCATATGTTGATCAACTATCCTTAGGATAGTTGAATACTACCGAAAGGAGAGGGAAGAGAAATATTGGAGGGCCCCCACTTCTCCATCAAGTTCACCCTCACTGCATAAATGAGCCACTTTCAATAAGGATCAAAGTAAACACAATGGTCCCAAATATTACGTGAAGTGTGCGCCAGTGCTTTTTTTCCTCCTCTGGCGTTTTACTTTCATCATGTTTCACACCTTTTTTTTATTAAATTAAGGATGTACTGTGTGAACAATGTACATTTTCAATGTTAAAGCACCAAGGCTATCTATATAGCACTGTTCACAAACTGCACAGTTACAGGAATAATGGCATGCATGGAGCCAGGAGCTAGAATAGAGTTTTAATTGTGGCAAAAATAGTTAATCCCAAAAAACTGACATGTTTTAAATGAATGCAAACACTTTTTAAAGTAAAGGATATCATCACATTTCTGTTGATACTCAGCGAGCAGGTGGCTGCAAAACAGGTAAGAAGTAAAAAACACAAATTATGATTAAATTGTGAAATTATATTATATAAAGAAAGAATATGAAGATTTAATTACATAAATGTGTTCAGCAATAAAAATTTACTAGATGTTTTAACAATTTTGATGTTACATGTTTTATGGGTTATAAAATATACTATACAGGACACACCAAAAAACAAAGATAAAAGAAAAATACAAAAATACATTTGGGCCACATTTACCGATTGCAAGACGTTACAGAATGCAGGTATAAAATACAAAAATTACATGCATCACAGGCTTTGCAGAAAAGCAACAAATCACAGAAAAAAGTTATTTTGCAAAAGCACACTCAGTGTGGTTAACTGTAAAACAGATTCCTTTTATGCAAAGCATTCTCCAGGTAAAAACAGGATTGTGTTGTACTTACTGTAAATCCTTTTCTCTGCATTCATTGAAGGACACAGCTTCTGCTTTAAATGATCACCTACTGGGTATAATTCCCCCTGCAAGAGTAGGATGCCAAGTACAACTAAAAAATTAAAATCAGCCCAGGTGGTGGCTTCTGCTGGTGGCCAGAACCCCTTACACTGTGGAACAATTAAGTTGCAATATGTTGGATGGGGAGCTTCGGTGCACAGCCATTTTCAGATCTCTCCAGAGATGTTCAATCAGGGTAAAGTCTGGGTTCTGGCTGGGCCACTCAAGGACATTAACAGAGTGCTTCCGTAACCACTCCTTTGTTATCTTGGCTGTGTGCTTAGGGTTGTTGTCCTGTTGGAAGATAAACCTTCGTCCCAGTCCAGAGAGCTTTGGGGAAGGTTTTCATCAAGGATGTCTCTGTACATTGCTGCATTCATCTTTCTCTCGATTCCGACTAGTCTCCCAGTTCCTGCTGCTGAAAAACATCCCTACAGCATGATGCCACCATCACCATGCTTCTCTGTAGTGATGGAATTGGTGCCTGGTTTCCAAATTTTCCAAATTTCTCCTGACATGGCGCTTGCCATTCAGGCCAAAGAGTTACATTTTCGCCGTCATGTGCCTTTTACTGAGGAGTGGCTTCTGTCTGGCCACTCTACCATTCAGGCCTGATTGATGGAGTGCTGCAGAAATAGTTGTTCTTCTGGAAACTCCACAGAGAAATGCTGGAGCTCTGTCAGAGTGACCATCAGGTTCTTGGTCACCTCCCTGACTGAGGCCCTTCTCCCCCCGATCATGCAGTTTGGCCGGGGGGGGCCCGCTCTTGGAGGAGTCCTGGTGGTTCCAAACTTCTTCTATTTACGGATGATGGAGGCCACTGTGCTCAGTGAGATCAGTGCTGCAGACAGTTTTCTGTACCCTTTCCCAGATCTGTGCCTCAATACAATCCTATCACGGATGTCTACAAACAATTCCTTGGACTTCATGGCTTGGTTTGTGCTCTGACATGCACTGGTAACTGTGGGACCCTATATAGACAGGTGTGTGCCTTTCCAAATCATGTCCAATCAACTGAATTTACCACAGGTGGACTCCAATCAAGTTGTAGAAACATCTCAAGGATGATAAGTGGAAACGGGGTGCACCTGTGCTAATTTTTTAGTGTCATGGCAAAGGAGGCAAATACTTATGTACATGTGATTTTTTTTTTTTGTTTTGTTTTTTTTTAACAAATTTGCAAAGATTTCAAACAAACGTCTTTCACATTGTCATTATGGGGTATTGTTTGTATAATTTTGAGAAAAATAATGAATTTAAACCATTTTGGGGTAAGGCTGTAACATAACAAAATGTGGAAAAAAAGTGAAGCGCTGTGAATACTTTCCTGATGCACTGTAAATACCTTTTACCTTTACAACCTCTTTGAGGATGATTTTGTCAAGTGACTGACCTTGATCTCTCTCTCTAGCCAAAGACAGCAGAGACTTGTTTTTCTGTGACCAGATCTGAAGCCACAAAATTATGCTGTGGTGTTGCACATACAGAATTGCTTTGAAGGCTGCCACCACGAGACCCAAAACTTGCATGCAATGGTGATCACCTGCAAGCAGGCAATCCTGAATTTGTGGTTTCCAGAGTTTTCGTGACACAAGAAACAACTTGGCCTGGTTAGTATTCAATATCAGCCCAAGGTATTTCAAATTCACCCAAACTCCTCCAGCCTCTCAACAATGGAAAGTTCCAAATGGGCCTCTAAGATATCCCTACAACCATTATTCATCTTGATCTCAAGGCAGCCAGCACTGGCGCCAATGTTCTGGTAAACATCTGAGGGGCCATGGCTGCAAATTGATAGTGCTCCAGCACTACTGCAAAGCACAAGAACCCACTTGTGACCCTAGTAAATAGGTACATGAAAGAATGCACCCTTGATATCTATGGATGCCAGAAAGTCCTCCTGATACAAGGATGCCACTACCCAACAGTGATTCTATCTTGAACTTGAAGTAGATTTACAAAAACAGTGAATGCTTTGAGGTCCAAGGCAATCAATTTTTTGTATTTGATCACTATATATAGTTCTCAAATATATAGAACTATATATTCTCTATAGCTCAAATATATAGAGCTATAGAGAGGTACTATAGCCCACATTTTTTGGTCCTGCTCAGTAATCAGACAGTTCTGGGAAGAAGTCCAGAGAATCTTCCAACTATTTACTGAATATCAGATTACGGAAGACCCGGCTTTTTTCCTATTACAATGTTCACAAATCCCACCAGAGAGATATAAGAACTCAATATGTCATGTCATCTGGTGAATGCAGCCAAAAGTTGCATCACCACATGCTGGAAGGAGACAGGGGCACCTCGAATCTTGAGATGGTTAAATAAAGTAAGAAGAATTGGGATCATGGAAAAATGTATCCCTATGTCTCTGGAGGAAAGGGAATCTATATTGCAAATTTGGGCTCCCAGGGAACTATTTCTACAGTCAGATGTAGGGAAAAGGTTGAGTTGGAGAGGAATTAGAGGAATAAACTAGGTGGCTAAGCGATATGAGACATGTATTCCCATGGGCCGGGGCGACGCTCTCAGGGTTTTATTTTTTTATCATTTTTTTTTTTTATTCATTTATTTATTTTTATTTTTTCTCTCGGTTCTATAGGCCCCTTATGAGGTTTGGGGCTTGGGAGTAAGGAGTGGGACCGGTGTTCGATTCGAACCCATGTTCGAATCGAGCACCGGGCGTTCGCCTGCTCAGCGAGCCCAGAACTATTTGGGCCGTTCATTCGTGTGATGCGAGCGGCCCGCAATGCATTGCGCCAGTCGCAGTGCATTGCTGGCTGATGATTGCCGGCGCTGTGATTGGCAAGCATGCGGGGTCCCAGTGCATGCTTGGCCAATCACAGCGCCGGCAGCGAGGAGAGCAATAATTGGCTACAGGCAGGATGCCTGTAGCCAATTATGGCTCAGGGGCGTTAGTACACGCCCCACTCTATAAAAGGACGCCGCGCCGGCGGCCTAGTGCACTCTGTTCCGGTGACTGTGATACAGACAGTCAGTGTACATGTACATGTACAGACAGTGCTGTTGCTGATGCTGATTCATTGCTGAGTCTGACACATTTGAATTTATATTCATTCTGCTGATTGCACTGCTGCTGACAGTATCTGCAGTGCTGTGCTGTCTCATACATTCTGCTGTGCTGAGTGGTGACATTATCTGCTGCTGAGTCTAACTGCTGTAAATCTGGGGATTAGTCTGGTGTGTGCGTGCTGTTAGTACAGCATTGCAGTATCACCTTCTGGCCTATTGTGATCTAAGGCAGGCAGGAATTTATAGGAGCTAGTGTGTGTGTGTGTGCTGTGTTAGTACAGCACACATAAAACCACCTCAGTCACTCTATCTGCTATAAAGCCCAGTTGTTGTCATCTAAGGCAGCCTATATCTGCCGTAAGGCCCAGTTATTGTCATCTAAGGCAGCCAGGCATCTCCAGGAGCTAGCGTGTGTGTGTGTGCTGTGTTAGTACAGCACACATAAAATCACCTCAGCCTCTCTATCTGCCATAAGGCCCAGTTGTTGTCATCTAATGCAGCCTCTATCTGCCGTAAGGCCCAGTTGTTGTCATCTAAGGCAGCCTCTATCTGCCGTAAGGCCCAGTTGTTGTCATCTAAGGCAGCCTCTATCTGCCGAAAGGCCCAGTTGTTGTCATCTACGGCAGCCTCTATCTGCCGAAAGGCCCAGTTGTTGTCATCTACGGCAGCCTCTATCTGCCGTAAGGCCCAGTTGTTGTCATCTACGGCAGCCTCTATCTGCCGTAAGGCCCAGTTGTTGTCATCTAAGGCAGCCTCTATCTGCCGTAAGGCCCAGTTGTTGTCATCTAAGGCAGCCTCTATCTGCCGTAAGGCCCAGTTGTTGTCATCTAAGGCAGCCTCTATCTGCCGTAAGGCCCTGTTGCTGTCATCTAAGGCAGCCATCTGCAGGAGTTGGTGTGTGTGCTGTGTGACTCCAGCACAATATACACTACCCACTACAATGCCTGGAAGTCCGCCAAGGAGAGGCAGACAGTCCCGAGGCAAGAACACAGGGCAAACAGGCTCTGTGTCTAGAGACAACAGTGCTGGTCCTGGACGTGGACGTGCATCGTCATCAGCACGTGACCATGGGACAAGCTTGTCCTCATTTTCGGCAGCTGGACATGTTAAGCCGCATCATGCCGAAGGCTTGGTAGAATGGATGACCAAGCCCTCCTCATCCTCTCTCACCCAGGCTCAAGGTACTGGCAAAGCAGCTGCCAACGCGTACTCAATGGCATCATCAGGCACCCCTTCCCTAGACCCACCATGTCCTCCTGAGGAGTCCCCCGAACTGTTTGAGCACAGTGTTGGGTACATGCTCCAGGAGGATGCCCAACGTTTTGAAGGCTCGGATGATGATACCCAGCTAGAGGAAGGCAGTAGCGTGAGCGCAGAGAGAGGGGATGCTCAAGGACAGCAATCTGGCAGTCATGTTCCACCAGCTGCAGCTTACTGCCAGGTTTGCTCCAGTGGTGAAGAGAGAGGGGATGATGAGGTCACTGACTCCACGTGGGTGCCTGAAGGGAGAGAGGAGGAGGAGGAGGAGGAGGAGGAGGAGGAGGAGGAGGAGGAGGAGAAGGAGGAGGAGGCAGCGGCACATGTCCAACGAGGCAGGATGCCCTCCGGAGGCCAGCACACCAACTGAATCACACCGCAGAGCTCTGCCTGTGCAGGGTGCTGCCTCTGCACGTTATCACAAAAGTTCTTTGGTGTGGGCCTTTTTTGAGACGAGTGCATCAGATCGCACCACTGCTATTTGCAACATATGTCTCAAGCGTATCTCGCGTAGCCTAAACATCAGCCGCTTGGGCACCACAAGCATGACAAAACATATGTCGACCTGCCATGCAGCTTGTTGGCAAGCGCACATTAAAGACCCACACCAAAGAACAAAGCGGACCTCTCCTTGCTCCTCATCAGCTGGGATCTCCAACCCCACTATATCTTCAGTCCTCTCTGAAAGCTGCACTGAGAGGAATGAAGGTGTAGAATTAGGTGCGTCACAGCCAAGTACTTGCGGGCACTCTGTTAGCAGTACACCGACGTCCTATTCTATTAGGCAAATTTCCCTGCCCCAGCTGCTGGACCGTCAAAAGAAGTTTACTCCGAGCCATCCACATGCCCAGCGGTTGAATGCTAGCTTGGCTAAATTGCTAGCACTTCAACTGCTGCCTTTTCAGTTGGTAGACTCGGCCCCCTTCCGTGAGTTTGTTCAATGTGCGGTTCCTCAGTGGCAGGTTCCCAAACGCCACTTTTTCTCACGGAAGGCGATTCCGGCTCTCTACCGACATGTGGAAGGCAATGTCCATGCCTCGCTGGACAGGGCGGTCAGCTGTAAGGTGCATATTACCGCTGACTCATGGTCCAACAGGCATGGACAGGGACGTTACCTGTCTTTCACGGCCCATTGGGTCACTCTTTTGGCAGCTGGGAGGGATGCAGGACAAGGTGCAGTAGTGTTGGAGGTTGTTCCGCCACCACGCCTCCAAAATGCTACTACTGGTTGTGACACACCTCTCTCCTCCACCCCCTCCTCTTCTTCTTCCTCCATGGCCTCTTCGAGTGCTCTGTCCTCGGAACCAGCGGTGCTCTGTAGGCGTACAAGGGGCTACACAAGTACGCAGGCAAAAAGTTGCCATGCTGTGCTTGCGCTGGTGTGTTTGGGGGACAGGAGTCACACTGGGGCAGAGGTTCTGGCAGCTCTGCAGGGGCAGGCCGAGAGGTGGTTGACGCCACGCCAGCTTAAGCCAGGAATGGTGGTTTCTGAGAATGGCACCAACCTCCTCTCCGCCCTGCGTCAGGGACAGCTGACCCATGTGCCCTGTATGGCTCACGTCCTCAACCTGGTGGTGCAGCGGTTCTTAGGCAGGTACCCAGGCTTACAGGATGTCCTGAGGCAGGCCAGGAAAGTCTGTGTGCTTTTCCGCCGATCGTATAATGCCAGTGCTCGGCTGGCTGAGCTGCAAAAGGAGTTGAACCTGCCCAAGAACCACCTTATATGTGACATGCCCACCAGGTGGAACTCAACGTTGGCCATGCTGCAGCGACTGCACACGCAGCAGAGGGCCATCAATGAGTACCTGTGCGACTACGGCAGCAGGACAGGGTCAGGGGAGTTTGGATTTTTTTCCCCACGCCAGTGGAGCATGATCAGGGATGCATGCACTGTCCTGTCACCATTTGAGGAGGCCAGGAGGATGGTGAGCAGTGACAGTGCATGCATCAGTGACACTGTACCTCTTGTCCACCTGTTGGAGCATACGCTGCGTGGGATAATGGACAGGGCACTTGAGGCAGAACAGAGGCCGGAAGAGGAGGACTTCCTTGCCTCTCAAGGCCCCCTTTATCCAGACAGTGTTCCTTCTCTCCCACCCATCACACAGGAAGAGGAGGAGGATTGTGTGAGCATGGAGGTGGAGCCTGGCACTCAGCAGCAGCAGCAGTCTTTTAGGGATGATTTACAGTCCCAACAAACCAGTGGACTTGTACGTGGCTGGGAGGAGGTGGCTGGCGATCATGTCGTCCTCAGTGACCCAGAAGACTCCAGACTGAATGCCTCAGCTAACCTACGTTGCATGGCCTCCC
The DNA here is from genome assembly GCA_028564925.1 of Lithobates sylvaticus. Lineage (NCBI taxonomy): Eukaryota > Metazoa > Chordata > Amphibia > Anura > Ranidae > Lithobates > Lithobates sylvaticus. Next base: position 308,678,949 of record CM053030.1, on the reverse strand, counting down.
TGATCCTGCAAAGCCTGCGGAAGGATCCTTGTATTCTTCGGAGCAAGGAGAGGGACCATTACTGGCTGGCCACTCTCCTTGATCCACGGTACAAGGGTAAGGTACCTTATCTTGCCGTCGCAGAGGGAGCAGAGGATGAGACATCTCAGGGAGGCCTTGCAGAAAGGTCTGTGCAACGCGTTCCTAGAGACTGGGAGGTTACAAACTCCTGATCCTGGACGACGAGTTGCTGAGGCATCGGTCAGTAGCAGAAGGAGCGGTGGGGAAGGTGGACGTCTGACTGATGCGTTCAGACAATTTTTTAGTCTGCAGCCCCAAGGTATGATCGGTTCCAGCAACCATCGCCAGCGTCTGATATACATGGTGCAGGAATACCTAGGGGCAAGGTCAGACTTGGACACCTTTCCCAAAATCCTCTGGCTTACTGGGTCTTGAGGATGGATCACTGGCCAGAGCTTGCACAGTATGCAATTGAGCTACTGGCCTGTCCTGCATCCAGCGTTCTTTCCGAACGCACATTCAGTGCTGCTGGAGGCTGTCACCGATCACAGGGTGCGCCTGTCCACCGACTGGTTGATCGACTGACCTTCATAAAGATGAATCAGTCTTGGATCACCACCAGCTACCAGCCACCTGAAGCGGATATAACTGAATAATTTATAATGTCACATCCCTTCAAGACTGCCTATGCTGATGCTGAGTGACTGTCCTGTTATGTTCACTGACTATCCTCTTCCTCCTCAATGAGCCATTCCTTGATAGCTTGGAAGAACATTTTTGTTTCTGGGTGCCACCACACCAGTGGCTAAGGCCCAATTGTTCAGCCCCTGTTTAACAGTGTGTAATTACAATTTTTTAAGCAATGCTTCGCAACAGGTCTGACTGCTGTGCTCCAAGTACAGTATCTGTGAGTGGTTGCAGTGTTGTCTGTTGTGGCACCAGTGCCTAAGGCCCAATTTTTCAGCCCCTGTTTAACAGGGGTGTGTAATTACAATTTTTTAAGCAATGCTTCGCAACAGGTCTGACTGCTGTGCTCCAAGTACAGTATCTGTGAGTGGTTGCAGTGTTGTCTGTTGTGGCACCAGCACCAGTGCCTAAGGCCCAATTTTTCAGCCCCTGTTTAACAGGGGTGTGTAATTACAATTTTTTAAGCAATGCTTCACAACAGGTCTGACTGCTGTGCTCCAAGAACAGTATCTGTGAGGGGTTAGTGTTGTGGCACCAGCACTAGTGCCTAAGGCCCAATTTTTCAGCCCCTGTTTAACAGGGGCGTGTAATTACAAATCTTGATCTAATAGTTCACAGCAGGGCCCATTCCTGCGCCCACCAAGAGTAACTGTGAGGGCTTACAGTCTTGTGGCAACACCGTCCACACCACCACCACCACCACCAAAGCCCAATTTTTCTGCCCTGTTTAACAGGTGCATGCAATTACAAATCTTGATCTAATAATTCACAGCAGGGCCAATTCCTGTGCCCACCAAGAGTAACTGTGAGGGCTTACAGTGTTGTGGCTACACCAACATCTAATGGGACAAATTTCTGCAGAGTATATACGGCAGGCCCCTACTTTCAAACATCCAACTTCGAAATGACTCCTACTTGCAAACGGAAGGAGAAAACAGGAAGTGAGAGGAAATCTACCCCTAGGAAGGGAAATTCTATCCTGTTACATTTAATTTGGGAAAAAGGTATCTCCTCTCTACTGATGCTTTATCACCAATCCTTGTTTCAATAAAAACCCCTCTTTTCCAAAAACATTTGTCATTGGGACGGAAAGTGAGGTGAAATGTTCTGAACAGGTGCACAGACAGCAAAACAAATGTTACAGGGTTGATAACCCCCTCCCTATGTTATCCAAAAAGCTTAAAAATACATTTTTTTTTGGATGGAGCTACACTACAGCCATCTATTTCACCTGTGCATATTTGGTATTGTCATAGAAAGGACCCCACAGGTTTTGATGGGTGATTCACCTGTGGAGTGTCTTTTTACTGTTTAAGATGTTTGCGTGAATTTTCTAATAAAGTTTACCATTTTTTCATTCATTATATTTCTTAGCTTTCTTGTCCTGATGTGAGCAATCGTGAGTCTGCTATGGTCTCACATCTTCCCTCTTTGTTTGCCCCAAACCTGTTTTATGACATTAAAGCGGGACTGTACTGAAAAACATTTTTTTTTTTAAAAGCCAGCAGCTACAAATACTGCAGCTGCTGACTTTTAAAAAATGGACACTTACCTGTCCCTGGTTCCAGCGGTGTCGGCAGCAGAGGCCGATCGCTCGCTCGGCTCTCTGCTGTAGCCATTCTCGGTGAGGGAATCAGGAAGTGGCTTCACTTCCCGATTCCCTACTGCGCATGCGCGAGTCGCGCGGCGCAATGAGAATCTTCAGCGCTGTCTGCCGGGACACGTGTGTGTCCCCGCAGACAGCGCGCCGGGACAGGAACTTGCGTAAACTCCCACGGGAGTTTATGCCGGAAGTGGGTGCAGATACCTGTCTTAGACAGGTATCTGCACCCCCCTGAAAGGTGCCAAATGTGACACCGGAGGGGGGGAGGGTTCCGAAAAGCGGGAGTTCCACTTTAGGGTGGAATCCCGCTTTAACATGCATATTGGCCGTTATAATTAGCACTTTTGATTTTGAACGTTCGCGTCCATTGTAACGAATAGGGTTCGAAAATTTGCACAAACTTTCGGTCCGTTCGAAGGTTCTGGTGCGAACCGAACCCGGGGTGTTCGGCTCATCCCTACTTGGGAGCGGAGGGTTATTATGGGGAATTGACCGTGTTATTTGTTGGTCTATAAAAATGGCAGGAATACATTATGTTTTGTTTTTTTAGGAAGAATAAGTATTGGTTTGAAAGTGGATTGTATAAGCAGTGTTATGTAAGCATTATTAATAATCTATGTTATGTATTCCTGCAAAGAAATAAAGAATTAAAAAAATAAAAAAAAATAAACAATAAAAAAAGATCACTAAATATAGTTCATACAATAGTGGTGGCCATCTTGGTACACCCGGCGGCGGCCGCTGTCTCATCAGCAAGTGAAGTTCCGTCACCGCCATCTTGCTACACCCCACACTTCTGCACAGAATGATAAAGTGAGAAGGGGGCAAGCAGACATCTTGTTACACCCACCGGAGTTTTAGATTTCACAGTTATTTTCAACACAAAGCAGAGCTTATATGCTTAAATACAGTATTTGTAAATCCGACGGACTGTTTAGATTTAAATTTTAAAAGAAGCAGCAAACCTGCTGACCTTATATGGTTGCTAATGTGACAGAACACCCCTGATTTTGTTAAATGTGAAAATCAGAGTTGTTCTGTCACATTAGCAACCATGCAAGGTCAGCAGGTTTGCTGCTGCTTTTAAAATTTAGCATCTAAACAGCCTGTCGGATTTAAAAATACTGTATTTAAGCATATAAGCTCCTTTTGTGTTGAAAATAACCGTGAAATCTAAAACTCAAGTGGGTGTAACAAGATTTGTCTTGTCTTTTTTTTTTGCTGATCTGAAAAATTATCCGATCCATGACTCTGATCCGAGGAACGATCCGATCCGTGAATTTTTGATCCGTTGCACCTCTATTCCCAATAGCACTGACTATTTGTTACAAACCATAGCACTAGACCTGGACAGCACCCTACAGCCATCTCAAAACGATGCACCATGTGCCAAGGTGCATGCAGGATCCAATGCCCAAAGCAACATTACAGGTAGGTCCCACATCTTAATCCAAGTGGAGTCGAGGTATGGTCCTGTCATGGCTCAGCCGAGGAGTCAGTCAATCAGAAAGCCGCAAAAATAACTGCAGTAGCTATGGTACAGCCAGGATTCTTAATATCCTTAATTATCTGAAAGAAAATATCTCCACAGCAAGAAATAAGCATCTTCAATAAAAATAAGAGCTCCATCACCTAAGGACACCAGCAAGATGGCAGTGGGAGGATTTATATAGGGAATGTTCTTGCAGTTTTCTCTTTTTTGTCATTGTCCAATTACCTGAAGGTAACTGCATAGAACCCATGGTTGAAAACGAAATATCCTGTATCTTGTGCTGTACAACTCAGAAATACATTTTTCAAAGTAGCAGAACTTTCACTTACTCTGAATCAATAATCTTTTGCTTGAGCGTTATTAATGCTGCAACATATTCATTCAAATTCTGAAATAAAAATAAAAACAGAATGCTAAAAACTGTTTAAAATAGAAGACAAATTATTGCACAATTCTAGAACCAATACACGGTTTTAGCCAGGACATATTACTGTGCCTACAAAAACCTATATAGCGTGGAGCCACATCCAGATTTTGCTAAATTGATAACTTGGCCCCTGTATTTGTTCAGCTCTGACAAACTAAAGCAAGAAATATTGATCTCATATTTTTTGATGCAATTCAGAGAGTTGATTTTTGGGGGGGGGGGGGGGGGGGGGATCATGGGGTGCATAAATTACCAGTACTGATGAGAGCTTTAACACTGTTATTCAAAAAGCCTCAATACTTAATGCAGATGATTTAATATAGGGCTGAAACAACTAATCGATTAATCGACAACTAATCGATTATGAAATTAATCGATTACTATTTTCATAATCGATTAATCGGCCAGTAACATATTGGGGTTAAAAAAAAAAACTAAAATTAGTCCTTTATAGTACAAAAAGAGCAAATAATCGCTACTGTAAATATTACTTTCACAGTTCTACAGTAAAAAAAATGAACCCATTACAGTAGTGATTATCTGCTTTTTTTTTTTTTTTTGTACTATAAAGGGCTCCTTTTATTTTTTTTATCCCCCATTATGTTACTAAACGTCTTAGACCTGGTTCACATCTGTGTTTTTTTTTTTTTTTTGGTGCAGAAACGCACTACAGTTATTTACATGGTTTCCTATGGGACACGTTCACATCTATGCTTTTTTCAGCTGCTGCATATTTGGAAAGGGTCAGGGACTCTGCATAGAGATATTTAAGAGTAAATGGCCTTTTTTTTTTAACTTTACATATTCACTAAATTATACACCACACTTTATTACAATTTTTTTTAAGGTTATTAACCGATTAATCTAAACAATAATCGGCCAACTAATCGATTATGAAAATAATCGTTAGTTGCAGCCCTAATTTAATAGGAAAGAAAAACAAAATAATTCTGTGCTCTTTATAACAGATGATAATCTCTTCATGGGCATGCTGCACAATTTGACACCCACAGCAATAGAATACATGTTATTTTATTTTCACTAAAGAGCACAAAATGGAGGACTCGATGACAAGATGACCAAGAGAAAGACCCTGAAAACAAAGAGGTCTACTGTTCTCAAAATATAGGAATCCTTGTAAGGTTCTCCACTGTGCATGCGCAGAGCATGCTGCACTTTCTGAATGGCCTGGCATTGATGGAAGGAGGCGGGGGGCGAACATATGGGGGATTTTGTTGCTGTGGGGACAGGTACCCGCGCTATCCCCCCCCCCCCCTAAATCCCTTTTGGGGAGGTGATTGGCTTCGCCCTCTACAGGAAACACAAATCAGAAACACTTTAAAAAGGCCCCTCCCTTGCACCTCAGTCGTATTGAAGATAGAGACAAAACCTTCACCCATGTGCACAAGGGAAGAAGCCACGCCAAAACACAAAAAACATCTAGGACGTAAAAATGATTCCTACCAAACTGAAAAAAGGACAAAATAAAGTGTAATCTGGACGCTGTCCTGGAAGATTCATGGAAATACAGTTACCGGTAAATCCTTCATCTTCAATGACAGCTTAGAGAGGATAAGCAAGATTAAATACCTTAGGGAGTGGGGGGGGGGGGGGGGGCATGGTCTGGCTATGGAGGAGTAAGGACGTGCCGCGCCTGAGCTCTCTCCGATCCGCAGCACAATCAGCAGCTAAAGGGGCGACTATCCCGTTTTTTTCGCCCAGGGCATGTCACAGCGGCGGCGGACATCCTCACAGCCTAAAAGACCCTACCAAACACGACAGGGATCGCTGGAATCTTTCCTCCTGGACACCCCTCGTCAGCAGCAGGAGAAGGGGAAATCCAAGATGGCGCCGGAACGAGCGGCCTCGCTAGATCACCACGAGGCTCAGCCTGCACAGTCTCCCATCCCCTCTCCTAGGGTGGTACGCGACACTGTCCCCCCTGCCTCCCCCCGCTCCACAACATCACAGGAACAGGGCTCAGGGATAGCTGATCTGGCAGGGGACAGGGACATTAGGCAGCACCTATGGTCTCTCCCCACTAAGGCCGACTTAGAAAGCTTCACTAACAGAGTTGAAAAAGCATTCAAACAAGACATTGAGCAGCTGAAAACTGACACAACTGAGCTGGGCCACAGACTTGAGACACTGGAGCAGAAATTTGATGACTCTGTGCCCGCCATAGCTATGCTCAGAGACCAGTCCTCTGCACATGACCAAATAGAAGCCCTCATTTGCCAATTAGATGACATGGAGAACCGCAGCAGGCGGGCAAACATCCGCATACGCGGCCTACCGGAAGCCACTGCGCCCACAGACATCATGCCCTCGCTGCAGGGGGTGTTTCGTGACATTTTAAGTCTCCCAGCTTCTGTTCCTATTGAAATAGACAGGGCACACAGGGCGCTTAGACCCCCATCGGATGACCCTGAGAGACCTAGGGATATTATCTGCAAGCTCCACAAGTACTCGCTTAAATAACGCATAATGCAAAAAATGCGCAACAGACCGACCTTTGATTTTGATAGGGCCCCCCTGTCTTTCTACCAAGACCTTTCCAGAAGAACCCTTATGCAGCGCAGGGCCCTGCGTCTGCTACTGACTGAGATCCAGGCGGCAGGTCTTGCATACCATTGGGGCTTTCTGTTTAGCCTCCAGGCATCAAAGAATGGCAGATGGGCTGTGCTGCGCACTAAGGATGACCTCCCCCATTTCCTGCACACCCTAAAGCTTGAACAGGTAGACTTCCCGGATTGGCGCAGTCTCCCGAACATACCGATTCCACAAATGCCTCAACCATGGATACCTGCACTTGGCCAGCGAAGATCCCATGGCCGCCAGATCCCCCCCCCCCACCCCCACACAGCTCCTGAGAATGGCTTTAACTTTCTCCTTTTTTGATTTGACCTCAGGAACTGGCAGAGTATCCCCCTGACCATGGTGCCATGTTCATGGCCACACAACATGGAAGATGTTGGAAAGGGCGGCCTATGCAGAACTGGCTGATGTTGGTTTGTTCCCCTTCTTTTTTTTTTTATAATTTTATTTTTATCTATTTTTCTTACAGACAAATCAAGGGAAATACAGAAGGGCAGGGAGCAATTAATATAATAACATAAAATAAACAGAGTCCAGGACTTCCTTCTTCTTATCTTAATATATCCCTTTCACAATTACATCCTAAACTCTAATATAGTGAATTCCAATTAGTCCCATATCCTTTAGCCCATAATCCTATTTTACTTTTTTAAGTTCCCCGTGTAATTTCCCTTTTGACCTCCCCTTCCCCTTTATGTATTTACCCAACCTTCTTTTTCATCTCAATTTTCTCCCAGCAGTATCTTCCCCTCCTCGGAATGTATAAATCTATTCCACCCTCCCCATATTTTGTTATACCGTTCTTTTTTGTTTTGGCTAAAGGCCACTAGATCCTCCATAGCTCCAATCTCCCTTACTTTGTTTAACCACCTTCCTATTGAGGGTGGCTGCGGGTCTTTCCAGGACAAGGTAATATTTGCCTTGGCCGCATTAATCAACTGACATAAGATGGATTTGCTATATGTCCGTTTCGGTATTTGAGTTGAATGGAGCAACAAAAGGGCCGGATCGTCTGGAATTATATTTTCAGTAAATTTTTGGGATATCCTTCGTACCTCTTCCCAGTAGTGCCTAATTTTTGAACATGTCCAAAATACGTGAAGTAGGGATCCAGGTTCCTCTCCACATCTCCAGCATAGTCCTGATGTTTCCGGGTAGAATCTCTGAAGTTTAAGTGGGGTATAATACCACTGCATCATTATCTTATAATTTAATTCCTGCATTCTAGTGCACATTGAGGTATTCTGAGACATATATATTATATCTCTCCACTGAGACATGGTAAAGGTCCTATTAAGATCCTTCTCCCACTTAGCCTTACATGAGGGCACATAATCCTCTGATGGGGTGTTTAATATCCCAAACATTTTTGAAATCAACCGGGGGAGCGGTTCCTCGCCCTCGCAATATTGTTCGAACGTCGTTAAATGACGATCATATTTAACCGCTGACCCCAGAGACCTCAAAAAATTCAATACCTGCATCACCCGCCACGGCCTTAACTGAAAAGAGCCCCCTCTTTGCATCAACCCCTCTAAAGTAGGCCATGCACCATTATTTACAAAATGTGAGACCTGAAATATACCTCTCTCTTCTAAGTTTTTAAATGCTCCCACTTCACTCCCTGGGGGGAACCCCGGGTTCCCCAACACAGGGAGTAAAGGAGAGTCTTTGGAGGAGATTTTAGGGTCACGAATTAAAGAGGAACTGATACGTATTGTGGTCCCTATAGTTGGGTGCTTCTTAATTAGCATTGGTATTCTTTCAGAGCACCAAGGTGCTCTCCGTAGGGGTATCTCACTTGCCTGCTGTTCTAGTTCTACCCATGTCTTCAGTTCTCCATGTCTGCACCAATCCACCACCCTCCCAAGGTGCACTGCATGATAATATTTTACTATATTTGGGACTGCTAATCCACCGAAACCCCCTGGTAGTGCTTGAAATAAATATAAAAATTTAGGTAAAATGGTCATTTTAATGGTATTGCATCGGCCAAACCACGAATGATTACCCTGGTGCCATTTATCTAGTTGCCTCCGGACTGATTCAAATAAAGCAGGGAAATTTACCTCAAACGTCTTCCTTGTATTCGAGGGGATAAACGTGCCCAGGTATTTCAGCTTCTCAGTTACCCATTTAAAACTAAAGTTTTGTTGAATTGCAATACAGTCCCCCTTCCGCATCGCCACTCCCATCGCTTCCGACTACGAATAATTTATTTTTAAATTTGAAAAATGACCATATATTTCAAATTCTTTCAGGAGATTGGGGATTGAAATATGCGGTGCAGACATGGAGAACAGGAGATCGTCCGCATAGGCTGAGATTTTATAATTTGTTTCCTATTTTTAAACCCTGGATATCTCTATTTTGCCTGATTTTACTTAATAAGGGTTCTACTGACAGGGAGAATAGCATAGGGGATAGAGGGCACCCCTGCCTAGTGCCATTAGATATTTTGAAAGGCTTAGAAAATATTCCATTTACCTTCACTTCTGCCTTTGGGCTTGTGTACACACTTTTAATCCACCTAATCATCTGGTCTCCCATGCCAACACATCTCAGCACCGCGAACAGATAGGACCATCTCACCCTATCGAATGCCTTCTCGGCATCGGTGCTTAAGAAAACGCTAGGGGTATCCGACATATTGGCATGGTAAACCAGATTAAGGACTTTGATGGTATTGTCCCTCGCTTCCCGCGAGGGGACAAACCCCACCTGGTCCCGATCTATCAGATAACACAGAAGAGGCTGAATCCGGGTTGCCAAAATTTTTGTAAAAAGCTTCAAGTCCACATTTAAAAGAGAAATAGGTCTGTAGCTGCCACATTCCGAGGGGTCCTTCCCTTCTTTCGGCAGCACAGTAATATGTGCCAGGAGAGTGTCTGGTGGGAATGAGGCAGCCCTACCTAGGACATTCAAGACTTTTACCATCTGCCCACATAGCTGTGTAGAGAATTTTTTGTAGTAGAACAGCGTAAAGCCGTCCGGGCCGGGCGCCTTCCCCGGCTTCGCCGTTTTCATTGCCGCATTCAATTCCTCTACCGAAATGGGCTCTTCCAATCTGCTACGTTCTAGAGATGTTAATCTCGGCAAATTCGCTGAGGAAAGATATTCCTCCTGTGCCGATAGTGATATAGGGACTGGTTCTAGGTTATATAGTGAGGAATAGAATTCACCAAATATCTGTGCAATTGCTTTGGGTTGTGAGATAAGTTTCCCATCTCTTCCTTTTATATATGGAATGTAAGTATTCAAAGTTTTCCCTTTCAATTTGCCTGCACAGTTTGCTACACTTATCTCCTGATTCATAAACAGTCTTTTTACCTCTCTGAATAATTGCTTTGGCTCTGAAGCGTAAAATATCCGAGATCTGGCGCCTCAAATCCCCCAACTCTCTCCCTATTGAAGGTGTCTGATTCTTCTTATGTTGAATTTCCAGGTCGTGAATCCTCTGAGGGAGCCCCGTCACCTGTTGGTCTCTTTCTTTCTTTACTCTTGATCCAATTTTGATCAGTATGCCCCTTATCACTGTTTTATGTGCCTCCCACACTATGGCCGGGTTGCTTTCCGGAGTCTCATTTATCTGAAAATATTCCTTTATTTCTTTTGCTATTTCCTCCTGTATTACAGGATTCTGTAGCAGGCTCTCGTTTAAACGCCATCTTCTTTCAGTGGCCCCCATCGCGCCATAGAGAGATATACATAAAGTGATCGGGGCATGGTCTGACCATGTTATACTTCCTATATGGACCTCTGTTATCCTAGTCAATAGATAGTGGGGTATCAAAAAGAGGTCTATCCGAGTGTACACCTGATGAGGGTTGGAGAAAAAGGTATAATCCCTTTCTCCATCGTGCATTATACGCCATACATCTACCAATTGTAGCTCATGCAATTTCTTCAATAGTCCTCTTCTGACACCGTGAGAAACAGACGATGTCCCGGAGGACGTGTCCCATTTCGGATCTAAGGGGATATTAAAATCCCCCCCCCCCCCCCCCCCCCCCCCCCCCCCCCCCCCCCCCCCCCCCCCCATCCACCCCCCCCCCCAAGATCAACTTTCCCTCTGAGAAATCTATTAAATTGCTAAGAGTTTTTTTTAGAAACACATCTTGCCTTTCATTCGGAACATATACTGTGGCCGGTGTCACCTTCACACCTCCTATCGAGCCCTTGAGAAAAAGGTACCTTCCCTTCTCGTCTACCTTTTTATCTGTCATTATCCATGGGGTCCGATTCGATATCATAATCGAGACCCCCTTTGATTTTGCCTCCAAATTGGAGGCATGGTATACAGTTGGAAAAAATCTGTTTTGGAGGAAAGGAAATCTACTTGCCCTAAAATGGGTTTCTTGTATAAAAGCTATGTCTATATACCTCTGTTTTAAATCATTGAGAAGCATCTTTCTTTTTTCTGGGACATTTAGTCCCCTAACATTCATAGATGTTACCCTTAATTCCTCCATCTTACCGCGGAACGGGCGAGAGGAGGGAAGGAGAAGAAAAAAAAAAAAAGAAGAAAAGGGAAAAAGGGGGTGGAGACCCCTCCCCCTACCTATTCCCTCCCCCCCCCCTGAACTTACCTACCCACTTTACCTACCACTATATCTTCCCACCCCCTCCCTTCTCCTACTAAACCCCCTTACCCTTTCTAACCCCTAAGAGAGACACCCTTCTCTGAGCCCCCTCCTATGGCTCAGTAGGTGCAAAACTACTTATGGGGGGTTGGTCCAAAATGGAAGGGAGACTCCGCTCACCGCCCCCCCCAGGCATATTCCAACTCCAAATCTCATTGATCTCCATTATATTTTCTCCTTATCGTCTCCTCTCCCAAACACAGTCCTTCGGGGGAAAAAAAAAAAAAAGGAGAAATATTTCTCCATCGCAACCATCCTTCTTATCTTATTACCTCCCCATCTCCCCCCTACCGGGATATAGAGGAGCCCCCAAACCTCCCCTTCTCTGCATTTTCTCCTCCTCTTTACTTCCTCCTCTGGTGGGTCTCTAACTAATAATTTCTATATGCCTATCGGGCCATTTGCCCCTAGGCAGTTGTGTGTCAATTTGTGAGTACATAAATTTGTGAATACCTACTTGTGATGCGAGATACCATTCTCTCGCCAGTGAATCAAAATAAAAGAATAAAAAAAAAAAAATAATTCTAAAAAGGGAGGTGAGGGAACCCCCCTGCCCCCTCAAGTGCAATAGTACATTCAATACAATAAGTGCCCTTTGTGTCCGTGTGAAAAAATTAATATCTGTGCATACATGTATATATAATTCAAATACATTCAACATTTATTGTATAAGACCAAAAAAAAAAAAAAGACTGTTTTTCAACACACCGATATTCTTCTAGTGTTCCACTTGCCCCTTCAAATACACCCCCCGAGAAAAAAAAAAGGGGGGGGGGAATTACATACACCAAAACACACCACACAAAAAAAATAAAAGAGAAAAAAAAAATAAGAAAAAGAAAAACAAGAATACAACCCCATCCGTGAGTGAAAAAAAAAAAAAAAAAAAAAAAGAAGGACCCATCAGAACCGTAAAAACATCGAGGGAAAAAAAAAAAAAAAAGTATTTTCCTTCCTCATCCATCTAATTCAACCCTTTAGGTATACAGGTATACAGGGGCCACCTAAAGGGGCGTATCCTCCTCCACATCAAGAAGAAAAAAAACAAAAGGATGAGAAAAAAATAAAAAAAAGATTTTGAGGGGATTTTGAGGGGGAAAAAAAAAAGGGGAGAGGGGGGAGGGAAACAAAAACAAAATCTTTCAACCAAGGGTCCGATCAATGTGAACTTCTCCACCCCCTTCCTATATAATTGAAAGTCTATTTCTTCTGTTCCCCTTTATCGTTTTGTCGGCCCAATGGTTGTAGCCAGTTTGGAACCTCAACCGCCTCTTCTCCCAAAAATAGAAACAGGTGAGGTAGGTCTGATGGTTGCCTCAGGACAAATGATTTAAATTCCTTCTTTATAATTACAGAAAAGGGGTACCCCCAGCGGTATGAGCCCCCTGACTTCCGGATTAAACCCAATAGTGGCCGTAGCATAGCTCTTCTCTGCAGGGTGGCCCTGGATAGGTCAGGTAAAATTGTAATCCTCATTCCCTCGTATATCACCTCTTTTACATCCAATGCCTTACGGCTGATAAGTTCCTTATGTGCGAACCTATGGAAACAGCATATCATATCTCTAGTCCTGTCCGGGTTAGTTAAGGGGGTACCCGACACTCTGTGTAGCCTTTCAAACTCCAAATCTTTCTGGGGGACCTGAATGTCCAATTGCTGACATATTAAGGCAATAGTGGATTCCAGTGCCTCCCCTCCTACCGTCTCCGATACCCCCCTAAATCTTAGATTCTTCCTTCTGCTTCGATCTTCAAGCTCCTCTAAATGGAGCTGCATAAATGGGATATATAAGTTATTTTCTAACTGTACCTGTTCCATCTTCGCCATCCGCTCCTCCAAAGCAGCCTGTGCACTCTCTTCTGCAGATACTCTATCCGTCAGCAGATGGACCTCAGACCTCACCTCCTCCAGATCTCTCCTGTGTATCTCTTCAATCCTGGTCATCCACCCTTCTAGGTCTGCTCTGGTTGGGAGCGCCTGCAGATCTGCCCTTGTTGGAAGCGCCCTCAGGAGCGCTCTGAGGTCTGCGTCTTCCCCTGCCATGTAGGGCACCGCAGCTGTGCCTTCCTCCTGTGATCGCCGGGGATATTCCTCTCCCACACTGCTCCTCGCTGCCGGCGCCGCTAGTGTATCCGGCGCACAAGGCGCACTGGGCGCAGGGATGACGTCACCCGCCTCTCAGGATCCTCCGCACAGCTTCTCTTCTCCCGTCTCCCGCTCCTGACCTCGTGCTGCCGCCGCTCTTGTCCGGGAGAAGTCATGGGGAATTTCCGGCTGGGTAGGTATTCTCTGCACCCGCTGCTCACCCCCTTCCTTCCTTCTCATACCGACCGGGGGGATATCAGGTTTTTACCCGCCGCTGTGGAGATCAAATACCGTCTCTCTGAGCTATATAAGCTGCATAGCCTGGGGGCTTAGAGGGAGCTGAGCCTTCGTATGACTCTCCTACTCAGCCATCTTAGACCACGCCCCCCCCTCCAGGACGGTTTGTTCCCCTTCTACCCGTTAGCACAGGACAATAGTCACACTTAGGGGAGTGATGTTGCGCTTCCTTGAAGATCATCCGTTACTGTTATCGTCACCCTGATATATGATCTCATGGACTGGACGGGGCACCGTGTCCCACGTTCCCTTTATGGTTGCCCACGTTCCCCATTTAGGCCTCACCAACATAGATGTCAGTCCCTAGACACCAGGACGGTACCCGGGGGTCTTTGGTTTCTGAATTCCCAGAGTGCCCTGTTAGTGTGATTAGTACTGTTGGCTGGGCCTATTACTATAGGCCTGGTCTGTGTTCTACCTATACCTTTCTTGTCATTTTCTTTTATATATATATATATTTTATACTTTCAAGTAACTGATCTCCCTTTATTCTCTCTCACTTCTTTGCTTGTCTACCGATTTTCTTTCACAAGGAAGGAGGAACCTAAACTTACCCTCGCCGGACTCTACTGCAATGTGAAGGTCGCCTGGACAAACCCCTTTGCTGCAACATGGCCACAATTAAGGTAGTCACATATAATGTACGGGGTGTGTGCTCTCCTAACAAACAAAATAGACTATGGCTAGAACTGAAAAGATTGGGGGGCGCAGGTGTTATTTTTGCAGGAGACCCATTTCACAGACGCCTCTCTCCCCAAATTGCCCACCCACCTATTCTCGCAATGGTTCATGTGTAATTCTCCAAGACCCAAATCCAGGGGCACGGCCATAGCTATACACAAAAACTGTCAATTACTACCTTTGGACCATAAAATAGATCCCCAGGGTCGTTATGTGTTCCTGAAAGATACTATACTGGGACAGACATATACGTTTGCCACAGTATACGCACCTAATACCCAACAACTTACATTCATAGACCAAGTTCTCTCCACACTGGCTGACTTTCGGGAGGGCAGACTAATCCTGGGTGGGGACTTAAACGTCAGCCCTGACCCCACACTAGACACTTCGGCAAATAGATTGTCATACTCACATGCCTTCTTGCAACATTTTCGGAAGTCCCTCCAGAAGTACACCTTAGTGGACTGCTGGAGAGCATTACATGCTTCTGAAAAAGACTATAGCTACTACTACAGTGTACACAAAATATACACTAGGATTGATTTAATAATAGTCGACCAAGGCTCCCTCGACCTAATACTAGGAGCAACCATAGACCAGATAACGATCTCAGATCATGCCCCTGTGACACTTACACTCTTACTGGCCCAGGCCACGACTAAAGCAAGGACATGGAAATTGAACGAGAACCTATTAGATGAACTGGGAGTGGTGGCAGGGGTTCAGGAGACTGACACACTACTTCGCAGAAAACGCTAATGGGGAGGTGAACGAGGGCATTCTTTGGGAAGGTCACAAGGTGGTAATAAAGGGTAAAACTCAATAAAGAGAGGCAGGCGGACTTCCTGAGGGTACTGCGGGAGCTACAGCTTGCGGAGATCAGACATAAAAGAACGTCGGACCCTGAAGAATTAGTCAGTAAAATAAACCGCAAACTGCGTTATCTGGCCCATACTTACTACGAGCACGGTAACAAGTGCGGCAGGCTGCTAGCTAGAGCTCTCCGCAAAAAAAAGACTCTTAGCACATGTGCATAAACTACATTCCCCTACGGGAGAGCCTGCACAACACACATCAAAAATAGCATCTATGTTCCGTGATTACTATGAGAACCTGTACAACCTGGAATCCTCCTCCTCTCCAACAGAGATAGAACTCAAACGTTCCCGTATAAAAACATACCTTTCATCAATAGGACTCCCCACCATGTCCCCTGAACAGGCGACTGACTTAGAATGCCCAATTACCACAGCCGAAATACTAGCCACTGTTAAATCTCTGCCGGCAGGTAAGAGCCCTGGACTTGATGGCTTCACAAGGGCCTATTACCTAAAGTTCTTCGACAAAATACAAACCCCCCTTCTCAAATCCCTAGCCACCAGTGGATCTTTACCACGAGAGACCTCGCTGGCACATATTACTGTACTCCCAAAAGAAGAGAAAGACCCCACTCAACCACAAAGTTACCGCCCAATTTCCCTCCTCAACACCGACCTTAAAATTTTCTCCAAAATTATCGCCAATCGCATGAAACATCTGTTGCCTGAACTGATCCATGCTGATCAGATAAGCTTTATAATGGGTACAGAAGCCAGGGACAACTCCAACAGAGCCCTCCAGCTTATCCACTGGGCACGTGCACGCGATCGGATGCCTCCATACCCAATTCTGTCCACGGATGCGGAGAAGGCATTCGATCGCGTGGACTGGGATTTCCTGAGCGCTGTGCTTCAGGGCACCGGTATGTGCCCACACATGCTGCAATGGAATTCAGCCCTTTATGTATCCCCCACTGCTTAGGTTAAGGTGAATTGTGGCCTTTCCTCACTGTTCCCTATTCGAAACGGCACGAGGCAGGGGTGCCCGCTCTCACCCCTTCTGTTTGCGATGGTCTTAGAACCATTTTTGCAGAGGGTTAGAGATAACCATAATATCAAGGGGGTGCGAGCGGGCTCCTCCGAGCACAAACTTTCTGCTTACGCAGACGATATACTATTTCATGTAGTGGACCCCCAGGTCTCGCTGCCGAATCTGATGGGAGAACTAACTGCATATGGAGAGGTATCCAACTTTCGGATAAATTATGCCAAATCTGAAATATTGACAATCACTATCCCGCCAACTATGGCGGACACTCTGAAAAGGATCATTCCCGTTCACTTGGGCCTCCCCCTCCATGAAATATCTAGGCGTCCAGCTTACAGACCGACCAGACTCCCTATACGCACATAACTACATACCCCTGCTTAAGAAGATTTCCCAAGACTTACTGACTTGGGACAGGACACTTTTTACATGGCTGGGACTAACGAACATCTTAAAAATCACTATACTGCCCTGGGGGGACTAGGCATACCCAACATATCCCAATACTACCACGCGATCGCCTTGCAGCGCATTTTAAACTGGAAATTTCACACGCCATTTAAGTTATGGGTTCTCATGGAGAAAACGATGGCAGGCAGAGACCTAGCATATGCTCCCTGGATCCCTGCTGGGGGCAGGGGACTCTCTGATTGGGTCTCCCCACTGACAGTTCACTCTCTGAAAATATGGGACAGAGTGAACACACGCTTAGCTCTGGCCCCACAGACATCCCCACTGGCCCCAGTGAGCGGATACCCGTGGTTTCTTCCAGGGGAACAGGTAGCCTCTCTAGGAACATGGACGAGGGATGGGAACGTTAGCCTGGCGAGGTTTGTGGAGGGGGGCTCAGCGACGCCACTCTCCACTTTGCGGGAACGTTAGGGTAGCTTCCCCTTTGACTTCTGGAGACACCGCCAGCTAGAGACCTTCATAGCAAAGTGCCACAGACAAACACAAATTAGAACCACATTGACGGAATTTGAAAGTATGTGGGCAACCACAGACCCACTGCCCCACATGATCTCGGTATTATACGGACTGCAAGAAACAGCGACACCTAACCCCAAGCCCCTCTATGTTAAGGAGTGGGAAAGAGACCTTCAACACATATTTACAGAAGATCAGCTTCACCACCTATACCGCCTGACGCACTCAAGCGCGAATCGATTCTAAAACCCAAGAAAATAACTTTAAAATCCTGTCGAGACGGTACAGGGTTTCCACCACCCTAGCTAGAATTTTCCCCACTGCTTCCGACCGATGTTGGAGGGGGTGTGGAATGAAAGGTACATTTCTTCACATTTGGTGGGAATGTCCAATATTAACACCATTTTGGTCCATGGTTAGCAAACATATTTCAGACAGCTTGGGTATAGATATCCCGGCCCTACCAAAACACTTCCTGCTCCCGATACAAAAGAAGTGCTCTCCCCCACCTCCTCAACGCGGCTAAACGTTTAATTCCAATACATTGGAAAAGCACGCAGATTCCAATCGAGGAGAACTGGTTGGGGAAGGTGGGGGAGATCATGGAAGCAGAGAGCTGGCTGGTCACCTGCCGAGACACTCGTGACAAATTCGAGCCTACGTGGGCAGCATGGAGAACTCGCACGCATGACACAGCTTTAGTCTCCTCTAGTCTGGACATTGCACTGCTTGCCCTAGCAGACCCATCCTTTAGGAGACTTGTCCAGGCGAACCCTCCGTCAACAACTACAAGCTCTACTTAATGGTAGACACCAGCGAATCCGTTGAGACCCATTACATATGCATCTTCCTCCTTCACTAGCCTTTCACTCTAACTATTCACTACTCTTAACCCTCTCTCCTTTTCTCCTTTTTCTCTCCCTTTTTTCTTTTCTTTCTCTCTCTTTTGGTTATGTGTTTTGCCCCTTATTTCTTTGTTTGTTTTATTGTTTTTATTATGCTCTGGTTTTTCATTTTTTACTATGCGATAACCACGGGATATACAGTATCCGACTTTGGAGGCACAGAGGTGGTCACGGAGCATTGGATCAACCTAGGTGCTCAGAGCTCACCTGCGCTAAAGGTAATAAGAGAATATTTACACAAGCACTCTGTATTTACGGCCGAGGAACACCCCACCTCCTTCAAACCCGGAGGGGAGGCCTGTCTAAATGGACCGAATGTCTAAGACGGAAAGGGTGCCCTCCCTTTCACTATGAAAAGAACTGCTTCCCGGCTGACATGGTTATCTTTCTGCTTTCAGACCAAGTGACTTTACATCCCCCCCTCCCCCTGCCCCCTCCCCTACTTCCCCCTTCTTCCCTTTGTTTCCCCCCTGAATGTTACTTTGTTGTGATGTTATTCTGTTTAAAATTTGAAAATGAAAATAAAAATTATACAAAATAGCTTAGGGAGTGATCTGTAGAACTTTCCTTCCATAGGAGAGGCCTTGGCTGGAGAGCATCTGAACTCTATTGTGCTTGCTCAAGGCATGCGAAGAAGACCAAACTGCTGCTTGGATATTTCTACCCATGATGCTCCTGCCCACTCTGCTCATGAAGTGGCTAAGGACCTAGTAGAGTGAGCTCTGATTTTTGTAGGAGGGGCCTGATTGGAAAATCTGTAAACCTAGAGAATCGTGTCTCTAATCCATCTAACGATGGAACTTCTGAATGCTTTAGCACCTTTTCTGGGACTGCTAAACAAAATCAAAAGCCCTAAATTCTCTAGTAACTTCCAAATAATAAAGTAAGCATCTTCTGACATCAAGTAAGCTAAACCTTCCTTCCTCAATCCTATGAAAGGCAGTAGAGACCTTAGGCAGGTATAGAGGATCTGACTGAATAAGTCCTCCAGGACTCTCAAAATGAGGTCCTTGCAAGAGAGGGATTCCAGGTCAGTATAGTGACAGCCAAGAGAAAGGTAATATTAATGTAAACTATTTTAAAGAAGATAGATTCCCCTAGGGGCTCAAAAAAGGGTTCCCTGGTAAGAGCATTAAGAACTAAGTAAGGATAAGTCCCAATGGGCCACTTGTTTGGTTAACCTCAGAGTAAACCTGGCCCTTGCCAAAAGTAATCTCTTGATCAAGGGGTTCTCAGCAAGTCTCATATCCAAGAAAACTGACAGGGCGGCAACCTCCACCTTCAGGCTACCAATCCATAAAACTCTGTCCATATCACTTTGGAGAAAATCCAGACTGCAAAGAACAGAAAAGGAATCACTACCCCTCTTCCTATGCCTGGACCTAAGTCTTCCAAATCTTCCTAGAACAAATCCTAATGACTAACTTATAGCTACCAAGCATAGTGTCAATTACCCTGTTCGAACAGCCCCTCAGCTGCAGGACACGCCGTTCAGCATTCAGGCCGTCAATCTGTAAATCTGAGGGTCTGGATGGTAAGTCTGCCCCCCGCAGGAGTTGATCTCTTCCATCTGGAAATGTCCAGGGAGGACATCGCTTTCAAGACTGACAACCAACTCCTCCTGGGCAACCAAGGAGCTATCAGAATCACATTTGCCTGTTCCTGAATGATCTTTTGGATTATCAGCGGGGAAAAAGAGCAAACATAGGAAAGGAATATGCTAGGCTGCAGGTCCATAGAAAAGTCAATGTATCTGTCCTTAGACACTCCATCTTTGGAAAAAAGGCCACCACCTTGTTCTGTCTGGACACAAATAGATCTACCTCTGGGTCACCCCACTTTAGAGTAAATTCCCCGAAGACCTCCGTATTTAATTCCCAACAGTTGTTGCGAATTGTCATGCGGCTCAGATAATCTGCTAGAATGTTTGTTGATCCCTTGATGTGCACTGCTGCAATTGAGGTTATGATCATCTCTGTCCAACTCAGGATCTGTTAAAGAGAGAACAGGCTGTCTAAGCGGGTGCCACCGTTTATTCAGATATGCCACAACTGTGGAGTTGTCTGTAAAGATTAAAACCTATTTTGCCTGGATTCTGTGTTCCGATTCCAGTAAAGCATTTATTACTGCAAAAGCTCTCTGCAATTTGATGACTGATCTGCTTCCTCTGGCTGCCAGTCTTCTGAGTGGGCACCCCAACCCCAGAGACTGGTGACGGTGGTAATCTTGATGGGCGAGACCTAAACCCATGGTCTTCCAGTCTCCTAAATGTTTTGGTTGCTCCCACCAAGACAGATCCAGAGAATCTCCAGATGCAAGTGGAACTAACTGATTTAGGGGACTCCTTTTGCAATTCCATGACCTGAGGAGAAACGTCAGAAGGATCCTGGAGTGCAACTGAGCACCTGGAACTCCTGGGATAGCTGCTGTCATTAACTTAAATGACTGCATAGTCTGGCACACAGATGCTCATGGAAGTAGCCTGAATGTTGAACAGAAAGAATAATTTTCCTCACTTTTTCTTCTGTTAGTAAATTGTTTTGATTCACTGTTTCGATTTGGTAATCCAAAAAGGTTAGTGTCTGAGAGGGGACCAAGAAGGACTTCGATTGATTCTCCAGCCCAACTTTGAGAGTCTGGAGAATCAGTGATAAATCCCTGTCCGGTTTTTGCTGATCCTGTGCAAAAATTAGAAAGTCGTCCATATAAGGGACAATTGCAAACTCCCGTAGAGGTAGAAAAGCCTTTACTTTGGGCATTATTTTTGTTAAGATTCTCGGGGCTGCCGAGAGAGAAAAAATCTCTGGGGTGGGGGGGGAGACTGAATTACAGCCTGTAGCCTGACTTTACGATCTGAAGGACAAAGACATTTTCTGTAATTTCTACCTACTGACTGAAAAACAGGGATAATCTTTCTCCTACCCCTGGCCTGGTGTCATAGTTACATATAGTTACATAGTAGGAGAGGTTTAAAAAAGGACACAAGTCCATCATCAAGTCCAACGTATGTGTTTGATTATATATGTCAGTATTACATTGTATATATGTATGTTGTGGTTGTTCAGGTGCTTATCTAATAGTTTTTTTAAACTAATCGATGCTCCCTGCTGAGCTCACCGCCTGTGAAAGGGAATTCCACATCCTTGCCACTCTTACAGTAAAGAACCCTCTACATAGTTTAACCACTTGCCTACTAGGCACGAACACCTCCTTCCTGACCAGGCCATTTTTTCAGCTTTCAGCGCTGTCGCATTTTGAATGACAATTGCGCGGTCATGCAACGCTGTACCCAAATACATTTTTTATCATTTTTTCCCCCACAGATAGAGCTTTATTTTGGTGGTATTTGATCACCTCTGCGGTTTTTATTTCTTGCGCTATAAACAAAATAAGAGCAACAAGTTTGAAAAAACATAATATTTTTTACTTATTATAATAAATATCCAATTTTTTTTTTTTTTTTTAAACAAATTTTTTCCTCAGTTTAGGGCGATACGTATTCTCCTACATATTTTTGGTAAAAAAAAAAAAATCGCAATTAGCGTATATTGATTGGTTTGCGCAAAAGTTATAGCGTCTACAAAATAGGGGATAGATTTATAGCATTTTTATTATTTTTTTTTTTTACTAGTAATGGCGGCGATCTGCGATTTTTATCATGACTGCGACATTGCGGCGGACATATCGGACACTTTTGACACATTTTTGGGACCATTCACATTTATACAGCGATCCGTGCTATAAAAATGCATTGATTACTGTATAAATGTGACTGGCAGGGAAGGGGTTAACACTAGGGGGCGCTGCAGGGGTTAATGTGTTCCCTATATTAGTGATTCTAACTGTGGGGGGAGGGGACTGACTGGGGGAGGGGACCGATCGGTGTCCCTATGTACAAGGGACACACCATCGGTCTCCTCTCCAGTGACAGGACGTGGATCTGTGTGTTTACATACACAGATCCACGTCCTGCTCGATTACCGGGCAATCGCGAGTACCCAGCGGACATCGCGGCCGCCGGGCACGCGCATTGGCTCCCCAGCTACGTGGCGGGCGCGCGCCTCCCACGGCGCGCGCCCCATAGTGGCCAAAGTGTAGACGACGTCATATGACGGCGTCCCGCCACAAGAGCCGAACCGTCCCGCCGTCATTTGACAGTGGGCGGTCGGCTAGTGGTTAAGGTTAAACCTCTTGTCTTCTAATTTTAATGAGTGGTCACGTGTCTTGATAAACTCCCTTCCGCGAAAACTTTTTTTTATCCCTATTGTGGGGTCACCAGTACGGTACATAGCAATTTAAATCATATCCCCTCTCAAGCGTCTTCTCCAGAGAGCATAAGTTTAGTGCTCGCAACCTTTCCTCATAACTAATATCCTCCAGACCCTTTATTAGCTTAGTTGCCCTTCTTTGTACTCGCTCCATTTCCAGTACATCCTTCCACAGGACTGGTGCCCAGAACTGGACAGCATACTCTAGGTGCAGCCGGACCAGAGTCTTGTAGAACAGGATAATTATTGTTTGGTCTCTGGAGTTGATCCCTTTTTAATGCATGCCAATATTCTGTTTGCTTTGTTAGCAGCAGCTTGGCATGCAATTGCTGAGCCTATCATCTACTCCAGGTCCTTTTCCATCCTAGATTCCCCAGGAGGTTCTCCCCTCAGTGTATAGATTGCATTCATATTTTTGCCACCCAAAATGTATTATTTTACATTTTTCTACATTAAACCTCATTTGCCATGTAGTTGCCCACCACATTAATTTGTTCAGATCTTTTTGTAAGGTTTCCACAGAGAAGTCGTCCGCTAATACAGAGATTGAACTGTTTACCCCATCCTCCAGGTCATTTAAAAGAGTGCTACACTCTTGGCCTTGTCTTTAATAAAGGGACACTTTTTACCTTGGCTTTTACCAGACTTAAAATCTGGCTTGCCCTGAGGGCTAAGGTTTTTTTTATACTGAAATCGCTTATGTTTTTGTAAGGAATTTTTTACCTTTATCTGAGGAATGTGTCAAAACGGTCTCTAAGGTAGAGCCAAAACAAAAGTTTTCTTTCCATAAGGGATACCGCACAACTTATTATCCCAGGGTTTAAGCCAGATAGCATGTCTAGCCGAAATGACAAGAGCAGAGGTTCTGGCGACAGACTTAACTGAATCAGCTGCAGCGTCAGCCAAAAAAGGTCACCGATTTTGCTACAAGCGGGAGAGATTCTCTAATTTCTGTGTCAAAGGACAGTAGTTGGTCCAGCCTTTGGATCCAGACATCCAAGCTCCTCATCACACATGTGGAGGCCAACGCAGGACCAAGGGCAAAAGTAGATGAGCCCCAGTCTTTCCGCAGCAGGGATGCAGCTTTTCTATCCATGTGATCCGTAGTGACTGCCGAGTCCTCAAAAGGGAGACCTGAATTCTTAGAGATCTGGGAGAGCCACTCTTGTGACCTCTAGAAAGAAAAAAAAAATACTTTTCAGGTTCTATTCATTAAAGTGGTTGTAAAGGCAGAACATTTTTTTATCCTAATGCATTCTATGCATTAAGATAAAAAAGCCTTCTGTGTGCAGCTCCCTCCTCAACCCCCCTAACACTTACCTGAGGTCCCTCTCTCTGTCCAGCAATGTCCACAAGTGTCTCAGTCGTCCGAGATTCTCCCTCCTGATTGGCTGAGACACAGCAGCGGAACCATTGGCTGCCACTGCTGTCAAAGTCAGTTAGCCAATCAGGAGAGAAAGGGGGCAGGGCCAGGTTGGGGCTTCGTGTCTGAATGGACTCAGGGAGTGGTGACTAAGCTCGGGTGCCCCCATAGCAAGCTGCTTGCTGTGGGGGCAGTCGATAGGAGGGATGGGCCAGGATCATAGAAGAGGGACCTGAGAAGAAGAGGATCTGGGCTGCTCTGTACAAATCCACTGCATTTTTGTTATTTTTATAGGAAAAAAAAACACAATACTTTACAATCAATCACTTTAAGGATCATCTCATGCAAGGACTGATGGACAGGAAAGGTCCTATGCTTATGGCTCTGAAACACCCTGTACATTTTGCCCTGAACAGATTGAGGAGCCGGCTCAAACCTCTTCTGTTCAGAAGTGTATATAGCCTTTGAAAGCTTGTCGATAGCTGCGTTATCAACCTCAGACTACAAGGAGGAGGAAGCGCCTTCAGATGTTCAGGCTAAATTCTCACCCTCTTCCAGGTCAGAGACTGCCTGTGAACTCTCTAATTCCAGAGGAGGAAGGGACCTAGCAGTGACTAAAGACTTATTTTCAATAGTAACAGCGTGGGAGGTGGAAGGGCCTGCCTCTGCAAACCTAAAAGTAGAGGACTGAAAGGAAGAGACCATCTCCTTCATAGAGAACATAAAATACTTTAAACATGCCACAGACTCAGAACCCGCTACCTGTGAAACACAGTTATCACACAGTCGTTTTCTACAACTGTCTGGTAACCTAGACCTATTCCCATAATTGTTCTTTATGGGCTTGTCGGTCTAGAAAGGAAAACGAAAAAAAAATGATTTCCAGTCTGAACATTACCAATGAAATGACCTGTCACCCTCACCGAAAGAGAAAAGAGGCACATACCTTGAAAGCAGGATTGGAGGTGACAGCAGCCGTGGAGCCTACCTGAAAAGGCGCTCCATCTTCTCCAAGGGTGTAATTGACATTCATCTCGATAAGTACCCTTCTTCCACCAGGCTGCCTCACAACTGCTGCTTGCGTAACCCCCACTACAGAGGGTCTCAGTGGCGGTAGCCCTGCACACAGTCTGTACAGGCTTCTTAGAAAATGATTTCTCGCGGCTGTAAAAGAGAGCGTCACATCAATTCCGGTTTCAGCACCATCTTGCTGTGTCACCGGAAGTGCGTCATTGGACGTCATCTTGGTACACCCGGAGTACAGGAAGAGCACTCAAAGATAACATGTCCTGAAATTACGCCGCCATGTTACCATGTTAGGACTCCCAAAACATGCTTCTCCGGCTGCACCAATGTGACGCATTCCAGAACCTTAAGCGACCGGCGGGCTGCAGCAGTTGCCTTTTCAATCTAAAAAGGTACAGCATAAAGGGGAAACCTTCTAGAATAAGGCATACAGACCCCAGGCACACCTGGTCCGAGCACCTAGAAGGGGGGTCCGGTAACCACAGACACCAGAACAAACATTGCAGCGTGTACTCCTGGAGGGTTCTGGAAACACAAAACAACTTAGGGGCACGGGAAGGGAGGGGCCTTTTAAAGTCTTTCTGATTTGTATATGCTGTAGACGGTGGAACCAATCATCTCTCCAAGTAAGCCATCCTGGAAGATGAAGTAGGAAAACGTAATATATTTCCACTCATCAGTCCTCAGAAGTGGCAAATGCATGATTTTTCTTTTTTTAGTACAAAAAAAATAGCTGAAGAAAAAAAAAAAAAAGTCATCTGGAATGCATGAAAGTTGTTTATACTTTACAGATAACTTTTCCTGAGTTTAGAAAAGCTAAATGCGCAAGTGCCAGTTTAAATGAGGCCCCACTGTGTCGTAATGCAACACATTCTGTGAATGGGCAAGAGAGATCCTGTAATTTATTGGTGAGCCTCCAATAACAGAGCACATTGCATTGTAGACCAATAATAGTCATGAGGCCATACTGCAAGCATGCAGTATGCAAGAAAATGCAACTGGAATTCCAGAACCAAGTGTATGGAAACATTTCAGATCTTAGTCCCCAGCAATTAGTTGCATGAGTGGACATGGGAAGCAGTGGCCACTTGGTATTATATAGGGGTGCAACGGATCAAAAAACTCACGGATCGGATCGTTCATTTTTCGGATCAGTAAATAATAATTGAATTAGCAAAAACCATATAGTCCCCACTGTAATATCCACAATTTCCCCTACTGTAATATTGTCTGAGTATGGCTGGGTATCGCAGAGTATGGCTGGGTATCGCAGAGTATGGCTGGGTATCGCAGAGTATGGCTGGGTATCGCAGAGTATGGCTGGGTATCGCAGGGTAATGCAGAGTATTGGCAGGGTAATGCAGAGTATTGGCAGGGTAATGCAGAGTATTGGCAGGGTAATGCAGAGTATTGGCAGGGTAATGCAGAGTTTGTTTACAAGTGATCGCTCCGTCATTTGATGGAGCGATCACATTGTAAACAGCCGCTGGGTGTACCAAGATGGCCGCCGCTCCGGAGCTAGGCCGAAGCCGCGGCCTGTTCGGGTGTGCCGATCCGAACAGGGTGACCCATTCGGATCGCGGATCGGCGACGATCCGTTGCACCCCTAGTATTATATGCATGAAGATTCAATGAGATTATTGTAAGGTGTCTCTAGTTTTTGGTCTATGTACAAATCTTGCCTGATCTGGCAGAGGAGGAATGGCATGCAGTATTTGCTATAAATTTGTAAACAACTTTTCATCTATTCAGAAGGGAGATGGCTTAGGAGACACAACCCATTAGTACGAGGGTTCTTCAAAAAGTTTCCGCCCTTTTTTTAAAGGCATTGTAAAAGGCAAGAAGGTTTTTTATCTTAATGCAGTCTATACATTAAGATAAAAAGTCTTCTGTGTGCAGCAGCTCCCCTCATACTTACCTGAGCCCCATCTCCATTCAGCAATGTCCACGAGTCCCTCGGCCATCCAGGACTCTTCTCCCGATTGGCTGAGACACAGCAGCGGCGCCATTGGATCCCGCAGCTGTCAAGCAAGGTCAGTTAGCCAATCAGGAGAGAGAGGTGGTGGGGCCAAAACGGCAGCTCTGTGTCTGAATGGACAGCTTGGCTCGGGTGTCCCCATAGCAAGCTGCTTGCAGTGGGGGCATTCGATAGGAGGGAGGGGCCAGGAAAGCCGAAGAGGGGACCGAGAGGAGGAGGATCCAGGCTGCTTTGTGCAAATCCATTGCACAGAGCAGGTAAGTATAACATGTTTTTTTTATTTTATTTTTTTAACCCGACTTAACAATTACTTTAAACTCTATTATAAGCCCCATTTTCTCTCGTTATTACCCCGCCATCAGTGCCATAGTGTCACCGGGCCATCAGTGTCACCATGCCATAGTGTCTCCCTACCATCAGTGTCATTAGTGCCATAGTGTCAGTGTCACCGTGCCACCAGTGTCTACATCACCGTGCCTAAGTGCTATTTGTGACTTCAGTGTCCCCGTGCCATAGCTATCAGTGCCATAGTATCACCAGTGTCGCCGTGCCATAGCCATCAGTGCCATAGTGTCACCGTGCCATCGGTGTCACAATGCCTCAGTGCCATAGCCATCAGTGCCTAAATGTCATCAGTGTAACCTAGGGCTCGACAAACCCCAGGCGCCAGGTCGCCATGGCGACCAAAAACCGCACCCTGGTATCTAGACTGCCACCAGCCCACTAACTATAACTCCCGATGCCCCACACACGCAGTGCATTAACATTGACCCCCGTTCCTCCTCCCTTCTCCACACTTAGCGCGGCTCTTGATGCTTGCCAGAGCCGCTGAGTGTGTGAAACTGACAAGTAACAGAGAGGAGAGAGGAGGATCTGTCAGATTTTAGCTTGATGTCGGGGTGGGCGGACCAAGCCGGGGTGGGCGGGACCCAGCCGCTATCAAACACTAGCCAATGGGATGGAATCTGGGCGGGCCGCTACGTGTATGTGGCTCCGCCCCTTTTCTTAACCAGTCCAATCATTGGCTGGTGTTTGATTGCTGCTGGGTCCCGCCCACCCCAGACATTAAGCTCAATTCTGACAGATCCTCTCTCCTCTGTTACTTGTCAGTTTCACACAGTTACTGAGTGCTCAGTGTGAAACCTGCCAGTGCCAATCAGTGCCATCTGTCAGTGACAACCAGTGCCACCTGCCAATCAGTGTCACATGCCAGTGCCAACTAGTGCCATCTGCCAGTGCCAATCAGTGCCTGCCAGTGCCACCTTTCATCGCCAACCAGTGCCACCTGCCAGTGCCAATGCCAATCAGTGCCAGCCAGTGGCACCTGCCAGTGCCAATAGTGCCACCTGCCAGTTCCAAACCAGTGACACCTGCCAGTGCCAACCAGTGCCACCTGCCAATCAGTGCCATCTGTCAGTGCCAGTGTCACCTGCCACTGCCACCGCCAACCAATGCCACCTGCCAGTGCCAACCAATGCCACCAGTGCCACCTGCCAGTGCCAATCAGTGCCACTGACCTTACCCCGGGAGCTGACTATCCATACCGCTCTAAAAAAAAAACTGGCTCCTAACTTTAACTGGCTCCTAGATTCAAAGCAAAATTTTTAATCCCTGGTGTAACCGTGCCATCAGTGCCATAGTGTCATCAGTGCCATCAGTGTTCACAGTGCCATTGCATCATCAGTGCAACCGTACCATCAGTTTAATTGGTGCCATAGTATCATTAATGCCACCCTGCCATCGTATCATTAATGCCAGCCTGCCATCAGTGCCATAGTGTCAGTGTCACCAGTACCATCGGTTTCACAATGCATCAGTGCTATTGTCATCAGTGTCATTGTGCCATAGCTATCAGTGCCATAGTGTCATCAATATCAACGTGCCATCAGTGCCATTAGTTCCACAGTGCTATTAGTGTCCACAGTGCCATAGTATCATCAGTGTAACCGTACCATCATTGTAACCGTACCATCAGTGTAATTAGTGCCATAGTATCATTAGTGCAAAAAAATAAATGTAATGTTCAAAATAAATCGGCAAAAAAAATACCGCCTATCAGCAGGAGAGGTGGCTGAAATATCAGTATCATATCGGCACCAAAAAAACAATATTGGTCGATCCCTAGTACCCATCAATGCGGGCTTATCCGCATCCATCTGTGCAGCCTCATCACCACCACGTCAAAAAAATTATTTTCAACTGAGTAAGTTTACCTAATTCTTAGTGTGGCTGTCAAGAGCAACAGGGAACGCACTGTGTCGGATTCTGCTTCAGATTCTGGCACTGATTTAAATTACAAGCCAGTGTTAAGCAGTGGGACTCTGACAGACTCAGAGGAGTAAAGTGTGCCTGCCAAGCAAAGGCGTTCTGGTGAGGAGGCAGTGGCATCCACCAGCAGCGCAGTGCCATCCACTAGTAGCGCAGTACCTTGGCAAGAAAGGCCAAGTACTAGTGGAGTGAACCCATGCCAGCCTTCCTTATGCCCTTCAGAACCCTCTGTGGCTTCCTCCTAACTCAAGAGAAGCTAACATTCCCCCTTTCACTGCCCAGCCAGGAGTTCAGGTGAACACAGAGAATTTTGCCCCAATAGAGATGCCTACATTTAGTTTTTACCAAGGATTTATTATCATCAATTGTTGCCCATTGCAACCTGTATGCACAACAATTTATAGCGAGTAAACCAACATCCTATTATTCCCATCCCTGTGAGTGGAGAGACCCAACAGTGGAGGAGTTCAAGATTTTTTTGGGCCTTACATTCAATATGGGACTCACCAAAAAACAAAAAACAAAGGAGGACTTGGATTCACACTGGTCCACCAACCACATGATCTACTCCGCAATAATACCCAGAACCAGATATTTGATGATAACGAGGTTCCTCCATTAAAAACGACAACCCAGCATATGACCAGTTATATAAAATTCGGCCACATCTAAATTATTTTTCAGAAAAATTGCCCCAATTATTTACCCAAGACCAAAATATCTCAGTGGATGAGTCGCTTGTCCACTTTACCGGCTGGGCTTTAAAGTGGTTGTAAACCCTTATTGCCCAACTTTACTGCATGTAAAGCTATTTGCAATCACTTACTTGTAGGTGGCTTTAAAAATGTCACAAACTGTGCTGTTTAGGAGATATTGCAGATATCCATTTCAGTGACGTCACTCACGCATGCTCCTTTTGTCCCTTGTTTACGGCAAACTCAGCAAGATGTCAATCTATTCATCTATGTGCTGTGCCTCCGATAGAGCTGCACGGCATCACAATCCCACGAGATCCTGGTGTTCTTGAAACACCCCATGTGACCAGCTACATCACAGGGGGTGTGAACAAGGACATTCATGTTTAAAGGGGTTGTAGAGATTTTTTTTTTTTTTTTTAAATAACAAACATGTTATACTTACCTCTGTGCAGCTCGTTTTGCACAGAGTGGCCCCGAACCTGGTCTTCTGGGGTCCCTCGGCGGCTGTCTCGGCTCCCCCCCGCAAGTACTGCTCACCTTAATGCGAGCTCCCTTGCATGGTGTGGAGTACTTGCGGGCACGCTCCCGTGATACAGCCGGCGGCTATAGCCACTCGCTGTATCACTCGGCCCCGGCGTCATTGGATGTGATTGACAGCAGCGCAAGCCAATGGCATTAAGGTGAAAAAACTTTTACCTTTACAACCCCTTTAACACTGGGAGGAAATTTGCATGTGTGCCCTTATTGGCTTGCGGGGCCGTTGCCATGGTAACGGTATACTAAAACGGGGCTCGGTTACTCTTTACTGTGCATGCCCGAGATTCTGGCTTGTTAAGGGAGAAAAGGGCGGAACTACAGATGAGGCTGGAGGCTACAAATATGGCGCTGGCTTAGGCAGAAGCAGAGAAAAAAGAAACAGAGGCAGAAACAGTACAAAAGATCCTAGAACACTAATTCTTATCCTGCTGAGTTTATAAATGTTATACTTAGTGGACATATGATTACTGGGAATATTTATTCTGGGTTTACTTCCTCTTTAAGCAATTTATACCCAGCAAAGCAACGGCCCAGTATGGAGTAAAAAATGTACATATTATGTGACCGAGCCACAGAGTACACCTATGCTTTCCGGGTGTAAGAATGAAAGGACACCGAGCTGCATCCCCCTGAATGCCCAGACTGTTATGGATATGATGGAGGTGATTATAGATTTAATGATAAAATGTCTATTTCACATATTATAATCTTTTTCCTGCTACAAGCCTTAAACCACATTCAGTACATGTCTGCAAAGCTCACCCCACCCTTAGACCCCTTTCACACCACACCGCCCATAGCGTCGGCGATAAAAAGCTGCTATTTTTTGCAGCGTTTTACCGTCGGATTTGCGGCGCATTTCGGATGCTAGCGGGTCGCTTTTACCCCCCGCTAGCGGCCGAGAAAGAATTAAAACCCCTGGCAAAATGCTGCAATAGCGGCGTTTTGCCAGCGGTATTACAGCGCTGCCCCATTAATTTCAATGGGGAGCAGCGGTGGAGGAGCGGTGAGTTCACCGCTCCAAAGAAGCTGCTGGCAGGACTTTTTGTGACGCCCTGCCAGCGCACCGCTGCAGTGTGAAAGTCCTCTGGCTTTCACACTGCAGACAATGGAGCAGCAGTTTGAGGGCGGATTGCAGGCGCTATTTCTAACGCTATAGCGCCTGCAAAACCCCCATCGGTGTGAAAGGGGTCTTACTGTGAAACCGAAAAGCAATCAAGCAAGAAGGCCTACACCTGTTTCTAAAGTACAAGCAATAACGTCAAAGTTTTAGAGACAAGATTAACCTACATAGCCATGAACAGCTGCTTTTCCCTATAAGGACACAATCAAGCTTTTTGCCTATACATTGTCAAATTTGTCAAAATACCCATTTGTGGTTTTATCTATGCACGCCTCATCAGACAGCAGTATATCCGGCTGTTTAATATATAATTGTAAGATCAGGACATTAAAAGCAGAAGTGACTTGTACACTGACTCGTGTCCGTCTCAGTGATTTGAATTGCTTCTCCGTGTGTACACATTGAAACCAATTTGGCCAGGGGGGCAGATATTCATCAATCAGACTGTTCGGTTCTGACCCAAATCAAGACTACATAGGAACAAGCGAGAAAGTCATTTGGGACCTCATATTCCCACTCCTGGAAAAAAAGGTTATTACCCTTTTCGGCGAACCTTCACCGGAGGAAAAATTAGAGTTACGCTTACCGGTAACGTCTTTTCCAGTAGTCTTTCAGGACAGCCACTATGAGAGATAGTCTCCTCCTTCTCCTTAGGAAACACTGCGCCAGCCCATAAATTCTATGAGAGGATGGACGAGCACTTACTAGTTAGAATGGGACTACAGCTTGCAAAACCATTCGCCCAAAGGCTCGCTCACCTGCCGACACCAGGTCCACTTTGTAATGTTTTACGAAAGGGGAATAGCTGGACCATGTTGCTGCTTTGCATATTTGTTCAGGCGTTGCTCAGAGCCCTCTCTGCCTGAGAAGCTGCCATGGCTCTGGTAGAGTGTGCCTTTATACCTGTAGGGAGCTCTTTCCCCGCTAATGCATAGGCTTGGCCAATGGTTAGTCTGAGCCACCTGGCAATGGTGCGCCGAGATGCTCTGTACCCCTTTCTGGCCCCGGAAAACAAAACAAAGAGTCTGATTTTCTGAATGTTTTAGTCAGCTCTAGGTACTGAAAAATACACTTTGGGCAAAAAAGCCGGATCGGTCTTGAAAACAATCCGATCTGGGAAAATAACACAAAAAGGGGGTCTCATTGATAATGCCTCAATCTCGCTGACCCTCCTGGCAGTTGTTACTGCAACTAAAAGTACCGTTTTTAGGGTAAGATCCCTTAATAGACACCCCGCTAAAGGCTCAAAGGGGGTTCCCGTTAGGCTCTGCAAGACCAAGGACAGGTCCCATTTAGGGAAGGGTGGACCTATGATTGGTCTCTGCCTAGTCAGAGCCCTAAAGAATCTGACCCCCCATGGGTTGGTGGCCAGAGGCTTTTCCAAGTATGCACTGAGTGCTGAAACTTGACCCTTAAGCATACTTACGGACAAGCCTTTGTCCACCCCCACACTGTAGAAATTCCAATATAGCAGTGGGGCTCTGCACCGTAAAGGACCTTTCTACCCACCATGCGTTAAAGCAGAGCCAGACTTTTCTATATATCCTGCGCATCTCCTTTTTCCTGCTACTGAGGAGGGTGGAGATTCATTTCTCTGAAAATCCCTTAGATCTTAATATACCCTCCTCAGTAGCCAGGCCGCTAGCTTCCACTGATGTACTTGTGGACAGAGGACTGGGCCGTGAGAGAGAAGATCCTCCCGAGGTGGTAGGAATAGAGGAGGTTCTACTGCCAGTTTGAGCATTGAGAACCATGCCCTCTTGGGCCAATGTGGTGCCACTAGGATCCGAGCCGTGTTCTCTATCTGAAACTTCCTCAGGACTGCTGGTAGCAGAACCGGAGGCAGGAAGGCATAACATATGCTCAAGTGCCAGTTCTGGGTCCAGGCGTCCACCCCCAGTGCTCCTTCCCCTTCATTTAGGGAGAAAAAAACAGCGGGTCTTTGCGTTGGTTTTGACGCAAAGAGGTCCACATCTGAAGGCCCCCATCTTTCTGAGATAAGATTGAAGACCTCCTGATTAAGGGCTCAGTCGCCCTCTCTCAGCTTCTTTCGCGTTCTTCTCGTCTCTCAGAAAAATTGCTGAGAGTGAGAGGGTGTTGGTTTCGGCCCAGCTCAGGATGTCTGATGCTAGGGCTAATAGGACTCCGCTTCTCGTGCCGCCCTGCTTGTTTAAGTAGGCCACGACGCACGAGTTGTCCGACCACACCCGAATGTGGTGGCCCTGGAGTGCTTTTTCAAAAAATCTGAGGGCTAGCCCAACGGCTCTCAGTTCTTTCCAATTGGACGAATTTCTTACCTCGTCGTCCTTCCAAGTGCCCTGTGCTAGAAGGGATCCCAGATGTGCCCCCCAGCCCTTGCCGCTAGAGTCTGTGCTTACTAACCGAGAAACTGGTAAGACCCACAGACGACCCTGTGACAGGTTTGTTACCTTCCTCCACCACCAGAGTGATCACTTTACCTGGCCTGGAACGTGTACAAATGTGTCTAGCTCTCTCTGACTGTGGTCCCACACCCCTAGGACAAAAGTCTGTAGAGGCCGGAAGTGCAGAGCTGCCCACTGTACCGCTGGAAGGGTAGAGGTTAGAAGGCCCAATGGTGACATTAGGGACCTTATGGTGACATATTGGCTGCTCTGAAGAGAGGCTACCGCCCTGTCCAGCTTCAGTATTTTCTCCGAGGGGAGAAAGACTCTCAACAGTGTTGAGTCCAGCAAGTACCCTAGGTATGTGATACTCTGTGAGGGGATCAGGTTGGATTTTTCCAAGTTCAGCAGCCACCCCAGGTTTGTCAGGACCCTTTTTGTTAGCTTGAGATCTTTAGCTAGTTGATCTGGAGACATTGCAAATAGGAGCAGGTCGTCCAGGTAGGCTATTATTGACACCCCCTGGAGTCAAAGAAAAGCCATGGCCTCCGCCAAAACCTTAGTGAAAATGCGGGCCGAGGAGGATAGGCAGTGCCTGAAATTGCAGATGCACTGTTAGACCATCCAAGTTTACTGCTAGCCGAAGAAACTTCTGAGAGCTTTCGGCAATGGGAACGTGTAGATACGTGTCCCTGAGATCCAGTGAGACCATGAAGCAGTTGTGGGGTAATAGGGCTCTGACTGTGTAAATTGACTCTATACGGAATCTTTTGTAGGTTATTGACCTGTTTAGGGGTTTCAAATTCAGAATTAGTCTGAATTTCCCGGAGGGTTTTTTCACCACAAAATCTGTGTGAATAAAACCCTACTCCTTCCTCTGCCTTTGGTACTCTGCAAATTACATTTTGAGCCTCTAGATCCCTTAGGGCTTCTATCAGAGCCTCAGGCCTTTGCCCTGCATCTGGGTAGATGTGCGACAAGAAATTTTCTTGGGGGGAGGTGTAGTGAATTCCAGGAGGTACCCCCTTTTTATGACCCCCAGGATTAACTGGTTGGGAGAAATTGTCTCCCACTGAGAGATGAAGGCCCCCAGTCTTCCTCCCACCGTGTTTGGAGGGTCATTGGCTTTTGCGGGGCTGCTCAGGAGGGCGAAAAATTGATCCTCCTCTGCCCTTGCCTCTTTGGCCCCAGGTCTTGTTTCTTGCCTCTCTGGTTTTGGGTTTTCCCTACGCTTTTGAGGGCGAAAC
Organism: Lithobates sylvaticus; assembly: GCA_028564925.1. Classification (NCBI taxonomy): domain Eukaryota; kingdom Metazoa; phylum Chordata; class Amphibia; order Anura; family Ranidae; genus Lithobates; species Lithobates sylvaticus. Next base: position 308,643,864 of record CM053030.1, on the reverse strand, counting down.
CCCTTTTTTGTTTGAGTTGGTGCCTTTCGTTTAAGTGGGAAGGACTTTTTTCTGTCTGCCGTGCGGTCTAGAACTGTATCTAAACCTGGGCCAAAAAGCAGGTCTCCTGTGAAAGGAATCCCGCATAATTTGACCTTAGAGGCGCTGTCACCAGGCCAAGTCCTGAGCCAGAAGGCTCTCCTGGCAGAGTTGGCTAGGGCCGCTGATCTGGCCGACATCCGAACCGATTATGCCGAGGCGTCCGCTATGTATGCGATTCCTCGCAGAATCGTGGGAAAGGAGGATAGGATAGTATCCTTGGCAGGACCCGCTTCAATATGCTCCTGAATCTGGGAGAGACAATATTCTAAGTGATGGGCCACCACAGTAACGGCCATTTCTGGCTTTAAATTACCCACTGTAGAGTCCCAAGTCTTTTTAAGGAGGGAATCTATCCTTTTGTCCATGACGTCCGCCAAAGCCCCCATGTCCTCAAAACGCCAGATCTGTGTGCCTGGAAACCTGAGAGAAGGCAGCGTCTAATTCGGGATTTTTGTTCCAAATGGACGTGGGAACCTTCTCTTTAGAGATCTAGAAAAGAAGGTCTTTCTTTCGGGACCATGCCACTCTTTTTTTTTTTTTATGGTCTCTACCAGTACCTCATGTACTGGGAAAACTCTTTTCTTTTGTTCCCCCAAACCCTTGTACATCTGGTCATGGAGGGTAAGGGGTTTCTTGTCCGCCTGAATACCGAGGGGTTGTATGAATTGCTCCCAAGAGGTCCTCTCCTCATCCAGGGACAATTTATATCTGGAGGGTTTCCTGGACTCCCCGTCCTGGTCCTCACCCTCTGACCCCTCCTGAGAAATGGAGGAGGTACTGTCTGGCTGTCTGGGCTCCACCTCGGAAGGGCCTGAGACTTCCTCTGCCCTAATCTTAGTGGCAGATTTAGCAGGTGCCGAGCCTTGAGCCTATGGCGGGGTTGTATCCTGGGTAGTGGGATTGGTGGGGAGCTGAAAACTTTTAAATAAAGTTTTAAATAAAGAAAAGGTGGACAAGAGCTCCCTTTACTGAGGCTGCTAATCCTGACTCCTGTTCAGAATCTCTGACTAGGGAATCTATACAGCCTTTACACAGAACTTTTGTCCATGTTTCCCCAAGAATCTCCCTACAGGAGGCACACTTCTTTTTAGAACTATGTGTTGACTTTGATTTTTCTGTAGCTTTCTGAAAATACAATAAGTACAAAAAGTGCAGAAAAAAAATTACCATTTAGGCCTTCAGAATACAACCTGGGAGTGCACTAGACCCTCTTAGCCTGCAGGAATCTGAGCCTCCCCCCCTGACCACCCAGGGAGTCTGCCCCCCCTAAGACAGGAACCATACCAGGAGGGGCCGTCCTAGGTAGAGAGTACCCTTACCCAGGGTGCTCTTACTGGAGGAAGTGTCCGTTAGTTGAGCAACAGCTTCAGACATCTTGGCTGCAGGTGGTTGCCGTCACCGAGTCTCACGCTGCCTGTGCACGTTCCCGCGTGCCCGGCCCCCTATCAGCTCCGTGACCCAAAACCGGAAGTCGCGGGTCAAAGAGATACGTCCGCTCTCTGCCGGAAATGACGTCGCCCGGCCCACGTAGTTCCAAAAAATGCGGCCTATACTGGGTACAGGGAGAGCGGAGCTGTCTCCCTGCTGCGCACCTGTGGATGCAATAGGGGTCCCCCAGATCCCGCTTCCGCACTCGACAAGGATGTGGTGGCTAAAGATGGCAGTTATGTACCACATCTTCCTTCCTGCTTCTTTTTAGAGGAATAAAAAATGGTCACAGTCTCCCTGAATGACCGACCAGGTTCCATGCACAGTGTATCCCTGCCAGAGAAAACACTAATAACTGAGGTCCGGCAGGGGGAAGTGAGAATTTATGGGCTGGCGCAGTGTTTGCTAAGGAAGGAGGAGGAGACTATCTCTCAGAGTGGCTGTCCTGAAAGACGAAGGGGGAAATTCTAGCATGTGGCACTGTGAGAAAGAACAGGAAGGGCTTCCCTCAAAAGCTCCTTAATATGAAGCCAAGAAGAGGGAACATGGCGAGTTTGCGTAACAAGGAAATTCTGTCTGTTAAGTGGAGAGACAGAAGGAAGGTCTACATGCCGTCTTTAATCCACAATAACACCTACATGGAAATCCCCAGAAGGCATGGCTCAATCCAAAAACCAACATGCGTCTACGAATATAATTTGTTCATGGGGGAGTGGACTTCAATGACCAAATGCTCCATTCCTACCTTGCCACAAGAAGAACCCACCATTGGTATAAAAAAAAAAGTCTCAATTTATCTTTAAATTAATTTTGCCATATACAATACTTCTGTAATATAAATGCACATCCCCCGAGAGACCCTTATCCTTCCTTGGCTATCAGGAGAAAATCACCACTGCCCTTATATACCTAAACAGCTCACAAGAAAACATTCATTCAGATGTGATAGGCAGACTCCACGAAAGCCACTTTTCCAAGAAAATCCCTACCAGACAAACAGGCCAAAGATGTAAAAAAAAAAAATAAATAAATAAATAAAAAAAATGTAAAAATGTAGGGTGTGCTCCAGAGGAGGAGTTAGAAGAGACACCCCTCATTATTTTCCCCAGTGTCCTTCCCAACCAGGCCTCTGCATAGGTGACTGTTACCGTTGTTACCATATTGCTATACATTATTGGTGAAGTATGGTAAACATAATAAATCGTAATAATCAATTCCTACCATTTACCTTATGCCACTGCCTGCTCTTGAACTGACCCTGTTTTCCGACCATGCCTTTGCCTGCCGCTTTTGTATATACCTGTGCCTGCTCTGGAATGGACCCTGGCCCGTTATTCAAAAACGTTTCTGCCTACCGCTACTGTACCTACCTCTGCCTGCTCTGGGAGAGGTTGGACTGATCTTTTACCCTGCTACTTAAGTAGTGGGATCCATAACACAGGGGTCTCACATATGCGAGGGGCTCCAGAATTGTTTTTCTGAATGAAGAAAAATACATTTTTTGGTTTTCTCAATCCTGGATTAGGGTCTGGAGTCCAGAGACTTCAAAGAGGTTTGGGTGGGAGAAGCCTTTGTCCCTGTCCCCATTCTGTCCTGACCGAGGCCCTACTTCTACTACAGGCCCTACCCGTAGGACTTACTGCCATCAGTGTCCAAAAATGTGGTAATCATAAAATTAGATGCATGATTTATGACCCTAGAAACTCTGGATTTTGGGCCTCTCTATTTTAGGCTAGGCTGTAAAACAGTCTCACACATCTAGTATCACCATTCTCAGGAGGAGGAGCAGAAAGTGTTGAGGTGCAATTCCAAGTATGCCTATGCTGTTTTAGAAATATCTTATAGACAGCCTTTTTTATCTTCATTCCGCATTTTTTTGGCTTCAATAGACTTGCCTCTTATAAATCCCCTTCCCGCTGAGCGTACGCAGATATGCGGCCTTGGTTTTCGGGGGTTATACCGGAATGATGCCCGCAGCTGCAGGCATCAACCCGGGACCGTTTTTTAGAGCGGGCGATCGGCTTTCCAGGGAAAACTGATGAGGCTAAAACCGGGCCTCCCGTGCCACCGGGAGACCCGATCCGCGATCCAGCATTTCCAGCGCCTAGTGATAGATGGGAACAAAGCCAAAAACTACTCTGTTCCAGTCTCCTGAATGTAAAAACGGAAGCGACATCACAACGTCACTTCCTGTTTACTCGGCTGCCAATGGCGCCGGATTTTAAAAAATATACAGTATTCACATACGCCGTTTTCTTGATCTGAATACTTTGAAGTGCAAAGGAGGGATTGGAGGTCTTTTAGACCCCCGATCCCTCTATAAAGTGTACCTGTCACCACCTATTACTGTCAACAGGGGTTGGTTACATTCCTTGGGACACCAATAAAAGTGATCAAATTATTATTTTATTTTTTTTAAACACACAATTTAATAGTATAAAAATAAATAAAATAAATAAGAAAAAAATAATTTTTAAAGCGCCCCCGTCACCACGAGCAGCAAAGAAAACGCATACAGAAGTCGCGCCCACATATGTAAACTGTGTTCAAATCACACATGTGAGGTATCGCCGCGATCGCCAGAGTGAAAGCAATAATACTAGCCCTAGACCTCCTCTGTAACTCTAACCTGGTAACCGTAAGTATGGAGAATCTTACTTACCAAAGTTTGTCGCCATTCCACGAGTGCGTGCAATTATAAAGTGTGACACGTTTGGTATCTATTTACTCGGCTTAACATCATCTTTCACATTATACAAAAAAACTTGGGATAACTTTACTGCTTTGTTTTTTTTTTTAATTCATGAAAGTGTCCCTTTTCCCAAAAAGTTGCATTTAAAAACACCGCTGCACAAATACTGTGTGACATAAAATATTGCAACAATCGCCATTTTATTCTCTAGATTCTCTGCTAAAAAAAAAAAAAAAATTGATATATATATATATATATATATATATATATATATATATATATATATATATATATATATATATATATATATATATAAATAAAACATAGGCTTAGTCATAAAAGGGCTATAGATACCTTGGGGTGTTTGTTTTCCAAATGTGGTCATTTTGTGGATGTTTCCACTGTCCTGGTCCTGGCACTTCAGGGACTCAAGAAATGATAGGCAGTCAGAAAATTAGACATGTAATTTGTGCTCCTTGAAAGCCCAAAAGTGTTCCTTAAATTTTGGGCCCCTATACAAGTCTAGGCTGTGAAAGTCTCACACGTGGTATTCCCATCCTCAGGAGGAGTAGCAGAATGTGCTTTGGTATGTAATTGTAAGTGTGTCTATGTTGTGTGAGACAATAATTACAACTTTTCAGATTTTTTCAGATTTCAGCGCTGTCGCACTTTGAATGACAATTGCGCGATCATGCAACACTGTACCCAAACAACATTTTTATCATTTTGTTCACATAATAAGAGCTTTCTTTTGGTGGTCTAATCATCACTGGGGTTTTTAATTTTGAAGACTGGAAATTTTGAAAAAAAATATAAAACGAGTTTCTTTGTTTCCGTTTTGTAAATAAATAGTTGTTCTTCACAAATTCAGGACAAAGTGTGTTCTGCTATATTTTTTTTGTGAAAATAATAATAATCTAATTTCTTGAGGCTCAAAAATGCCAGGACAGTACAAATATCCCCCAAATGTCCCATTTTTGGAAAATAGACAGCCCAGGGTATTTAGTAAAAGGCAATGGTGAGTTTTTTTGAGGTTGTAATTTTTTGGAAAATTAGAAAAATAATATACATATATATTTTTTTTTACATACTGTCACCAGTGCAGTACAGCATCATCATCTAACTGGTGTGGCGGTGATTCAGGACACTGTTGACAGTACGAAAAAAAGAAATTCTTCAATTTAAAGTGGTGGGACACCCTGAAAATGAAAACTTGAGAAAAAGTTAGTAACAATTAAAAAAAAAAAAAAAAATTATTTTTTTTACTTACCAGAAATGGCTGTTGCTACGCAGATCGTCCTAATATGCCTCCTCCAGCGCCGCGGTGATCTTCTCTTCTTCCGTCTTCAGGTGAATGGGGCGCGGTGTGTTGTGGGAACTGTGTCCCACAACACACCGCGTTCCCCATTCACAAATAAGACTCGCGCATGCGCAGTTGGCCGTGCGCCGACTCGCGCATGCGCAGTAGGAAACGAGCAGCCGTTTCCCTTACTGAGGATGGCGACGCTGGATCCGGATAGCCGAGGGACATCTCGGCCTCCACGAACGACATCGCGGGCGCCCTGGGAGGGTAAGTGTACTTTTTAAAAGTCAGCAGCGACTTTTTTTTTTAGCTGCTGACTGAAATTTTTTTTAGGTGAAACCCTGCTTTAAATTATTTATTCAATTTTTTTTAAAACACACTGTGACCAGAGCAATATATTGTTACTTAAGTAACATTGTACCACTCTGAGTAAGTGATTTTTTTTTAACACATTGCGATTGCTTATAGCAAAGCGCCCTGAAAGAGTCGCTGCTGTCTCTCCAATGTGAAAGCCCCGAGGGCTTTCACACTGCAACGGTGCGCTGGCAGGACAATAAAAAAAAATCCTGCTAGCAGCATCTTTGGAGCGGTGAATGAGCAGTGTATACACCGCTCCTGCCCATTGAAACCAATGGGGCAACGCGGCTATACCGCCAGCGCTTTGCAGTGGTTTTGACCCTTTCTCGCCCGCTAGAACCGCAAAATGGACGGTAAATCACTGCTAACAAAAGCGGCCCTTTACCGCTGACGCACCCACTGCCCCAGTGTGAAAGAGGACTTAGACATTTTACTGAATGAAACTGATCCATTTAATTTGCTTTGATTAGCTATGATTGGCCAGAGCTAATCACATGGTACAGATGGGCCCTGTCTGTACCACGTGATCAAACTGACCAATCATAGCTAGCAACACAATTGTACACAAATCGATGGCATGAAAGGAAGCCATCCATTGTTTACAACTGTCATGTGACCTGCAGTGATTGGTCACAGCGGTCACATGGTACCAGCAGCGAGCCAGTACATTGATCAGTCAAAGCCAATGACAGATCATGCCGCAGTTTGGCCCCGTGCGAGGCACGATCTGAGAGGATGTCATATGACATCCTCTCAGATCGTGCCTCGCACGCGGCCAAACTGCGGCATGATCTTTCATATGACATCCACCCAGATCGAGGGAAGGCCCTTCTTCATTTTCCAAAAAACAACTTTAACCACTTGCCTACCAGGCACTTACACCTTCTTCCTGCCCAAGCCATTTTTTCAGCTTTCAGCGCTGTCGCACTTTGAATGACAATTGCATCATACCCAAACTAAATTTTTTTTGTAAAAAATAAGACCAAAAATTTTGAAACAAAAATGTTTACTTTTTCTCTGTCAGTAAATTTTGTAACCAAGTAATTTTTCGCCTTCACTGATGTGCGCTGATGAAGCGGCACGGATAGGCTGAACTGGTGGGTGTAGTACATATATATATATATATATAATGTGTAGTGTTTTTTATGTAGTTCGTATAAGCATTCTATTTAGGCATTCTAAAGACAAGTTTATTCTAGGCAGGCCACTTTGGTAGCTGTTAATCTAGTTGCGCATATTAAAAGAGGGTTTGTTGCCACATATCAAAGGGGAACAGATAATGATTATCTTAATCTAATCAGTATTCACACATGTCAAAGGGGGAATATGCAAGAATGTAAATTGGGGCAGCTTTATAATTACAGCTATTCACAGCTTGGGGTGATCTCCTGTCACTCTGAAAGATGGGAGCAGATCAAAGCATTTAATGGAAACGGCCAATCAAATTGCTCAGACATTCAGTGTGTGTGGGGGATATAACAGGACGTTCAATCTGTTTAGAAGTGTGTGTTCTTATGAAGGCACCCAAGAGTCACATGTTTCCATGGGGCTCTAAATATTTACTAGCACTGTCGTGATATGAACTGTGTTGGATTTTGTCATCTGCAAGAATGTTCTGTTTTAGAAGTCAATAAATTGCTTCTCTCTGGGAGAATCGGGTTTTGCTGCGGGAAGACAATACTTTTATTAATAACTACAAACCATCTAGGAACTATAAGATTAGATCACTACAGTGGGCATTGATGAGGTGGCACTGATGAGGAGGCACTAATAAGCTGCACATATGGGCACTGTTGGGCGGCACTGATGGGCAGTATAGATGGGCACTGGGTGGCACTGATGGGCATTGATCGACAGCAGTGATGGGCAGCACTGATTGCCAGCACTGACTGGCATCGCTAATGGGCACTGATTGGTGGCACTTGTGGGCACTGATTGCTGCCACTGGTGGGCACTGTTTTGTGACACTGTATTTATTGTAATCAGGGCACTGGTGATCAGTGCCCTGATTACATCCCTAGATGTCCCCCTGTGAGGAGATGCCGCTGATTGGCTCTCCTCTCCTCACACTCTGTCAGTCTGAGGCAAGGAGAGCCAATTACCGGCATCTCCTTGTTTACATGTGACCGACTGCGATTGGACACAGCCGATCACGTGGTTAAAGAGCCGCAGAGATCGGGGTCGCGCCGTGTCCTAGCAACACAGCGCGGCCACGATCGCCGTGCAGCGCGCCCCCGTGGGCATGCGAGAGCAGTCGTTCTGGGACGCCGTCATATGATGTCATTCCAGAATGAGAGCTGCACTGCCCTGCCATCATTTGACGGTGGGTGGGGCAGCAAGCAGTTAAAAACTCACTATGCCCCTTACTAAATATCTTGAACTGCTTACTTTCCAAAAAGGATTAAATTTGCAGGTATCTGTATTGTCCTGGCATTTTCGGCTTTCAAGAAAGGGAGATAAGCAGTCAGTATATCAGGACTGATTAATTTTCAAAAATACTGCGTATACCATAGGATTGTAGATGCTATAACGTTCACACAAATAATATACATTGATTTGCCCTTTTATCACCAAAGAAATTGAGCAGAATATATTTTTGTCCAAATATATGAAAAAGGACGATTTGCAAAGTTTTACAATAGAAACTAAAAAAAAGTTTTTTTCCCAAAACGTTGTCTTTTTTTCTTTATATAGTGAGAACCTACTGGTGATTAAACACCACCAAAAGTAAGCTCTACCTGTACAGTGTTGTATGGCATTCAAAGTGTGAGAGCACTGAAAAATTGCTTGGACTGGAAGGGGATGAAACAGTCCAGTCTTCAAGTAGTTAAAGTGTTTCCTAGTCATACTATATACTTCCAATATGACAGCTCATGTATCTTGTGACATTGTGACAAACCCTCTGTCCTCAAACAGAGCTTGGTCCACCGTCAATGCTTCCTCCGTCCAGAACCAGCACTATCCAAGACACTTTAGCCCACCCAATCACCAGACACCAGTCTTGGAGTGGCAAACAACAAACTCCTTTATTATCACACATGGACACACATATATCTCACTTTAAAAAACACTTCCCTCCCACCCTTGGAAAACAGGGCGGGTTAAACTGTCCAATGACAATAAACACACAGGTCAGGTGTGTTCAAACTTCTCCTCAGTAAACAGTCTTATCCGCAGGGGGGCTGCTGGAGGAATCCCCCCTCCCTCTTTCCTCACAGCAAGACAGACACTTTCACATCCCATAATATTTGAGGCAGACAGCCACAATAGAATACAGGCACACCCCAAACGAATCACAGCAAATAGTCCAACAGAATGAGACAGCACACATTATATATTCACATATCAACAGCATTGAATCCGACTAGCACAGATCATAGTGGGGTTCTCATTCACCCTGTGCCCCTATTATAGACACAGGGTGATTTACACATAAGAGGGTTCGGGGAAGCTGGACAAGGAGCCTCCAGAACTCTCCAGGGCAAGCTGAGTTCCACAAACCCCCGACCCAAAGTCACTCCTGTCACAGACATATAGGAGAATATAATCATCTGACCTAAAAGGTAATCACATGGATATAAGACATAATACAAGTATAACATTTTGTAGAGATGGGTTGCACATATCAGGCTTCCACGAAGCCTTTAAAATAATAAAGACTTGTTTGTTAAATGTTATATTTGCCTGCTCTGTGCAACGTTATTATATATTATTATAGCCGTTTCCTACTTCTGTTTTGGAAGTCTCCCGCCGGTGCTCTCCACTCCTCCTTCCTGCGTGTATCCCCTCAGCACACCGGCTGCTAAGGTGGTACCCATGCTTGCTCTCTCAAGCTGGGCTGCGTTTGTCCATTGACACACACATTGCAGCTCCACACAGACAGCTGCCTTCTCAATGCATATGAATGGAAGCAACAGTAGCCTGTGTCTCCTGTGAGTGCAGGAAGAGGGAGAAAAGGTGATGCAGGCAGAGCTGCACAATTCTGGCTAAAATGAGAATCACAATTTTTTTGCTTAGAAGCTAGATCACGATTCGCTCACGATTCTCACGGTGTAACATCATCTTTCACATTAAAACAAAAAAAATTGTGCTAACTTTACTGTTTCGTTTTTTTTTTTTATTGAAGTGTATTATTTCCCAAAAGATTGCATTTGAAAGACCGCTGGGAAAACATAAAATATTGCAGCAATTGTCATTTTATTCCCTAGGGTCTGTGCTAAAATGTTATATATATATATATATATATATATATATATATATATATATATATATATATATATGGAAAATATTAGCAAATCACAGATACATGACTACCATGAATAGTACGTGACAATAGTCTTCAACTATTGAAAATTATATCAAAAGATTATATCAAAAAAATGTAAAGCAACAACGTAGAATTAGTTACCCTATCACCCATGTATGACTTCAAAGCAGTAAGGTGAGTGATTATAAAACATACATATCAATGCTGCAGTGAACAAACAGATTTTGGAAAACTGACGCTAAACAGTCCACAAGATGTTCACATAGGACTATAAGCACAATCAAAGTGGCATCGGTGTAATAAGTGACTTTTTTAATCAGATTGGCATCCGTGATTGAGTGACTTTTTCCTCAGTGATCCCACCACAAAGTGGATTGAAGGCTTACCAGCTGTAGATAAAGAAATTGCCTGCGGCTACAACCCAGCCAGGGCCTTTTCCTCTGTCTCCCTTCGGTACGGCAAATCAGAGCGTCTGTGTCCTTACCAGGAATTGCTTGATCGGTCCAGGGTCACCAAAGTATGTGTCTCGTCAGGTAATAAATCCCCCAAGGGCCAAAAAAGAGAAGGAAAGAGGGCAGACCATAGGTGGGATATATCGATCCTGCCTGGTTTTGCCCTCCGCTTTATAAACTGGCCACAGTATCACGGCTGCTGAGCCCCGACACTGTGGTCACAGTTTACGTGCCTCTGTCATCTGCTCTCCCCTCCGTCCTCTCCCCCCTTCTTCCCGCCTGTCAGCTCCCACCCTCCTCTGCTCCTGCTGCTCAAAATTACTGTTATATTTTACACCATCCTCTTGGTTTATTTATGTAATCTGCCCTGTGTCTGGCTGGGCCTTATAAAAAATAATGCAGCTATATACCTCATTTGAAAAGCGCCGATCGGCACTCATGTGCCCCGCCACCTCTCTCCTCCTCCCCCCTGACTGACGTCAGTGGGGGATCCTCGGCCCTGCCCACTGCAGCTGTCAGACCGAGCGAGGTGGCGGGTCATGTGAGCACAGATCAGAGCTTTTGAAATGACCCGCCACCTCTCTCGGTCTGACAGCTGCAGCGAGCGGGGCCGAGGATTCTCCCACCCCCGCTGATGTTAGTCAGGGGGGAGGAGGAGAGGGGTGGCGGGTCACGTGAGCAGCGATTGGCGCTTTTGAAATGAGGTATATAGCTGCATTATTTTTATAAGGCACAGACACAGGGCAGATTACATGAATAAACCGAGAGGATGGCTTAAAACAATAACAGTAATTTGAGCAGCAGGCGCGGAGGGGGTGGGCGCTGACACAAAGCTGACAGGCGGGAGGGAGGGGGGGGAGAGGATGGAGGGGAACACGGAGGAGGACAGGGGAGAGAGCGGATGATGGAGGCACATTAACTGACCACGGTGTCAGGGATCAGCATAAGTTTTTCCCTGGTTTAGAGAAGGTGATTTGGCCTATAAAGTACATAAAATTGAATTATCTGCTCTGTGCAGTGGATTTGCATAGAGCAGCCCAGATCCTCCCCTTCTCGGGTTCCAAGCCAGCGCTCCTGGCTCCTCCCTCCTGCCGGGCGCTTGCTGTGGGAGCACCCAAGCAGGCATGCTCCTGATCCACGGCTCAGTGTGTCCATTCACACACGGAGCTATGGTTTGGCCAGCTATGGCCCCGCCCCCTCCATTCAATGCAAAGAATGTTTAAAGTTAAAAAAAATAAAAATAAAAACTTGTGCCTTTACAACCACTTTAAGCTATTCTCCTTTCCTGTTCAGCAATTCAGAGTCCTACCTGTATCCAGTCTCTTCAACTGACAATGAACCTGCATCATCTCTATCCAGGGAGAACAAAACCAGTAAACACATAGGTGTGTGGAAATTCTGTCCACTAAAAGAAAAGTTGTACCCCTTTTTGTTACAAATAATATTCTGATTTCAACCAATATAATGGCTGCGGGTGACGTCATGCGTGACACCTGACCCCCGTACGCGTTACGTCTGTGGGCGGGACTTCCTTAGCGTTAGTGTTTTGATCTGTTCACATGCCTGCACTCGGCTCTGAGTGCACCTCTTGTAAGTGAGTTTTTGCTTTAATTTATGTGGAAATATTAAATGGTTCAAACAGAGAGCACTAGATCCCTTTTTTCTTGTCCCCATACATGATACCTACCAATGGATTGAGTGTAATCTGGTTAATGGGAGAAACAGAGGATCTGTGAGCCCTGGTCTTATGTACATAGCTTTGTGACCTGTCTCAGGTCGAATATTGGAGGTGAGAGGCCATCTGTATATGTGGTGGAGGGATCACTGATTTGTCAGACCTGTATTGATGTTCGCTTCTTTCTTCACCTTCACCATTTCGGATTTTAAATGGACCGTCTTACTTAGTTTAATTTATTGCGCAGAACTGTTTTATTATTCTGTTACTTTGAGGAATTGCTTGAATTTTGCCTTGAGTGCCTGCTTGCATTATTTAGTATCAATAGGTATATTAGCGCTGAATATTACATTCTTTTTAATATTCTGATTTCGCCTTGAAATGCTTTCACTTTTTTTTTCCAATATGCAAGATCAGCACTACCATTTAAATATTCTGTTAAAAAGTGCTAGCTTCCAAGTTGTCAAACTCATTCTCCAACTTCACTAGCGAGTCACTGTCCTGGGACAATGTAAGTTAGGAATTTCAGATTCCATCTTTGTATTCTTGGTCTAGCTTAATAAATAAGTTCCAGGATAAGCATTGAAGCGAAAAAACAAGCACAATACAATGGAGTCAGTACAAATATTAGCAATGATTTAAATTAAGATTGAATATGAAAAAAAAAAAAAAAAAACCCCAACACATTTAGGCTACATTTCCACTAGTGTGACTTCAAAGTCACGCGATTTAGAGTGCAACTTTGATGCAACTTTATACTCTCTGGATCAGTCGCATTAAAGTAGTGCAGGCACCTTTTCAAAGTCGCTGCAGCTTTAAGTCACATAGATTGGAACAGTTGCCATTGAAATCAGTGGCCTGCGACTCGCCATGCGACTTGGTGTCCTAAGTCGCAATAGTGGAAGCAGAGCCTTAGACATATAGAAAAAAGCAAACAGTTTTAATGGTAAGAATTATATTCTGTTTATTCTACATCAAACTAAGACCCCATACACACTATACAACTTTTGTTGTCCGATTTCCTTTAGATTTACAAAAACCATGTAGTGCAAAGTCCTGTCTGATTGCATACTAGAGGTCGACCGAGATGGGTTTTTCTCTGGCCGATGCCGATATTTAGAAATCACGGCGGCCGATGGCCGATATATGATGCAGATTTTTTTGGGCCGATATGTTAAGCCGATTTTCTTTTTTTTCCCCCTTCATCTCATAAAATCAAAAAAAATCTAAAATCTAAAATTTCACACTGAGGCGTTTTTCAGGCGCTTTTGGGCTAAAAATAGTGCCTGTAAAGTGCCTGCAAAATGGCTCCCCTGCAGTCTCAGTGTGAAAGCCTAAGTGCTTTCACACTGAGGCGATGCGCTGGCAGGATGTTAAAAAAAAAAAAAAATGTCCTATGGAGCGCTGTACACCACTCCTCCACTACTCCTGCCCATTGAAATGAATGGGCACCGCTGTTGAAGCGCCTGCAAAGTGCTTCAGCAGCATCGCCAGACAGGTGCATTTAACCCCTTCCTCGGCCACTAGCTGGGTTATAAGCGCCCCGCTAGCAGCCGAATAGCGTCGCTAAAATGACAGTAAAGCACCGCTAAAACTAGCAGCGTTTTACCGTCAACGCCTGCCTGCTCCAGTGTGAAATCAACCTTAAGTGATTCAGAACATTTCTTACATTTTATTAAACAAAACAAAACCTCCAATTAGTTCACTTGTATGTATAATTTAGATAACAAAAAAAAACTATATCTTAAATATTAAATACACAAAAACAGGTAATGAAAAAAAAAATGGGCTAACTTTGCTGTTTTTTAGTTTTTTTAATTCATTAGTGTAGTTTTTCCCAAAAAATTGCGTTTGAATGACCGCTGCGCAAATACCGTGTGACATAAAATATTGCAACAACCGCTATTTTATTCCCTAGGGTCTCTGCTAAAAAAATATATATAATTTTTGGGGGTTCCAAGTTTTTTTCTAGCAGAAAATACAGGATTTTTACTTGTAAGCATCAAGTGTCAGAAAAGATTTAGGCTTTAACCACTTCAGCCCCGGACCAATTTGCAGCCAAAGGACCAGGCCCCTTTTTGCGATTCGGCACTGCGTTGCTTTAACTGACAATTGCGCGGTCGTGCGACGTGGATCCCAAACAAAATTGGCGTCCTTTTTTGCCCACAAATAGAGCTTTCTTTTGGTGGTATTTGATCGCCCCTGCGGTTTTTATTTTTTACTTTTTGCTATAATAAATATCCCCAAAAAATATATAAAACATTTTTTTTTCTCAGTTTAGGCGGATACGTATTCTTCTACATATTTTTGGTTAAAAAAAATAATAAATCGCAATTAGCGATTATTGATTTGTTTGCCCAAAAGTTATAGCGTTTACAAAATAGGGGATAGTTTTATAGCATTTTTATTAATATTATTTTTTTTTTTTTTTTTTTACTAGTAATGGCGGCGATCAGCGATTTATATTGTGACTGCGACATTATGGCGGACACATCGGACATTTTTGACACATTTTTGTGACCATTGTCATTTATATAGAAATCAGTGCTATTTAAATGCACTGATTCCTATGTAAATGACACTGGCAGTGAAGGAGTTAACCACTAGGGGGCGGGGAGGGGCTAAGGGTGACGTGTTGTGTTTTTTTTTTTTTTTTTTACAGTAGGGGGGCGTGGCTGTACGTCTGACGTCATTGATCGGCTTTCCCCGATGACAGGGAACAGCCGATCAATGACAGGCAGTGTAGGAAGCGTGGGGAGAGGTTTGTTTACACAGACCTCTCCCCGTTCTTCAGCTCTGTGACCCGATCGCGGGACACCATCGGCGATCGGGTCCGCTGGTCCCGCGGCCCTGGTCACGGAGCTCCCGACCGGGTCGCGAGCGCGCCGCCGGCGGCGTGCGCGTGACCTCATGGCTAGGCAATTAAAGGGGACGTACCTGTACGTGCTTTTGCCTAGCCGTGCCATTCTGCTGACGTATATGTGCAGGAGGCGGTCGGGAAGCGGTTAAATGGTTAAACTGAGAACTTCTCCACACAGCTGAGTTCATTTATAAGAAGAAACATATCTTTTTCTCACACTTGGCAGGCTGCCCAGACAAGTCGCTTCAGGGAAAACTTCAGGCAACTTGCATTGACTTCTATCAGAAGTCATTTGCAAGTCACTCTGAAGTTTTAAAACCGGACTTTTTTAGCAGCACAATCGGCCGATGCCGATTAATTAAAAAACGCCAAATATCGTCCGATATATCGGTCGACCTCTATTACATACAAATGTAAACTCTTATGATTAGCCCTCATATTATATGGTTTTGGTAAATCTGACGAAAAAATATAAAATCTGCAGAAAATTGTATATAGTGTGTATCCAGCTTAAAGCTGTGAATATACAAACCGATCCTGTTACTTCTATTTGGTAATCAACTGCTGGAAATTAACCACTTGACAACTGGGCACTTAAACCCCCTTCCTAACCAGACCGATTTTCAGCTTTCAGCGCTCTCACACTTTGACTGACAATTACTCAGTCATGCAACACTGTACCCATATGAAATGTTTGTCCTTTTTTTAAACACAAATAAAGCTTTCTTTTGGTGGCATTTAAATCACCGCTGGATTTTTTATTTTTTGCGCTATAAAATGAAAAAAAAGACGGAAAATTCTGTAAAACAAAATAACATTTTTCTTTGTTTTCGTTATAAAATTTAGCAAATTAGCGAATATACTCAAGTATAAGCCGAGTTTTTCAGCACATTTTTTTGTGCTGAAAATGCCCCCCTCAAGCACTTTTCTGCAGCAGAGAATTACATTTTCTGACCCGACTTTGGGGCCCCATATTTCGGGGCCACTTGGTGCTAGGAAATTTGGTGTGCAAACCCAGTGGAACTAGCACCACAACATATCCAAAGATGGGGTTCCTAGCACCAAGTGGCCCCGAGTTACGGGGCACCAAAGTCGGTTCGGAAAATGTCATTCTCTGCTGCAGAAAAGTGCTTGACATTTTCCGAACCGACTTTGGGGCCCCGTATCGTGGGGCCACTTGGTGCTAGGAACCCCATGTTGTAGTGCTAGTTCCACTGGGTTTGTACACCAAATTTGGGGTTCCTAGCACCAGGTGACCCAGAGATACGGGGCCCCAAAACCAGTCAACTGTGTGTCCATCTGCAGCAATGTAATTTCGGGACCCTTTGGGTCCAGACTCCAAATTGGCTGCAGCTAGGTGGCATCTAGGAACCCTTAACTAACAAGTTTGAAGTTCGGGGGACCTATGGCTGCAAATAGGCACAGTGAGGCTGCAAATGGGCATTGTTGACCCTCTTTTCCACTTACAGTAGCTGCGCATTTCACACCCTAGGCCAGGGATCCTCAAACTACGGCCCTCCAGCTGTTGCGAAACTACACATCCCATGAGGCATTGTAAAACTCTGACATTCACAGACATGACTAGGCATGATGGGAATTGTAGTTCCTGAACAACTGGAGGCCCATGCCCTAGGCTTATACTCCAGTCAATACGTTTTCCCATTTTTTTGTGGTAAAATTAGGTGCCTTATATTCGGGTCAGCTTATACTCGAGTATATACGGTAGGAATTTTTCTTCATAAATTTTGGCCAAATTTTATACTGCTACAATATCTTTGGTAAAAATAATCCAAATCAGTGTATATTATTTGGTCTTTGTGAGAGTTAGAGTCTACAAACTATGGTACCAATCACTGAAAATTGATCACACCTGAAGTAATGATGGCCTAGTTCATTTCTTAACAGGCCAGGGCAGTACAAATACCCCCCAAAGGACCCCTTTTTGGAAAGTAGGCATTCCAAGATATTTAGGAAGAGGCATGGTGAGCTTTTTGAAGTTGTAATTTTTTCCCACAATTCTTTTTTTATTTCTTCACAAAAAAAGTATCATATTATCAGGTTACTTCTCACACACAGCATATGCATACCACAAGTTACACCCCAAACACATTCTGCTACTCCTGAGTATGGTGATAACACGTGTGAGACTTTTACACAGCGTGACCACATACAGAGGCCCAACATTGAGGGAGCGCCATCAGGCATTCTAGAGGCATAAATTACACATCTAATTTCTTGACTACCTCTTACACTTTTGAAGGTCCTGGAGCACCAGGACAATGGGAATGCCCCAAAAATGACCACATTTTGGAAAGAAAACAACCCAACGTATAATCTATGAGGCATATCGAGTCTTTTGAACATGTCATTTTTTTCTACAAGTTTTTGGAAAATGTGGAAAGAAAATGAAAAACTTCTTTTTTTTTTTTTTACACAAAGTTGTCCATTTATACAATATTTCTAACACACAGCATGTACATGGCAAAAATGACACCCCAAAATAGATTCTCCTACTCCTCCCGAGTATGGCGATACCAAGTGTGAGACTTTTACACAGCCCGGTCACATACAGAAGACCAACATGCAGGGAGCAAAGTCAGGTGTTCTAGGGGCATAAATGTCAAATCTAAAATTTGACTACCTATTTCACTTTGAGGCACTGTAGTGGCATGGATGTGAACGGATGTGGCATGGATAAGCTGTGGATGGGGATGGCTATGCATGGTTGAGCCATGAATGTGGATGGCTGGGTATGGCTGAGTATGTGGCTGGGTGGGTATGGATGAGTATTGCTGAGTATAGTTGGCTGAGCATGGATGGATGAGTATTGCTGAGGATAGATAAGTATTGACAAGTATGGATGGATGCATGGATGGATAGATGAGTATTGCTTAGTATGGATGAGTATTCCCGAGTATGGATGGATATTGGTGAGCATGGATGGGATGGATGGATGGATGAGTATTTCTGAGCATGGATGAGTATGGATGGGATGGGATGGATGAGTACTTCTGAGCATGGATGAGCATGGATGAGTATGGATGGATAAGTATGGATGGATGAGTATGGATGGATGAGTACTTCTAAACATGGATGAGTATGGGATGGATGGATGAGTACTTCTGAGCATGGATGGATGTATATTTCAGAGCATGGATGGGATGGATGGATGAATACTTCTGAGCATGGATGAGTATGGATGGATGAGTATTTCTGAGCATGGATGGGATGGATGGATGAGTATGGATGGGATGGATGGATGAGTACTTCTGAGCATGGATGAGTATGGATGGATGAGTACTTCTGAGCATGGATGAGTATGGATGGATGAGTACTTCTGAGCATGGATGAGTATGGGATGGGATGGATGGATGAGTACTTCTGAGCATGGATGAGTACTTCTGAGCATGGATGAGTAATGATGAATGAGTACTTCTGAGCATGGATGAGTATGGATGGATGAGTACTTATGAGCATGGATGAGTATGGGATGGATGGATGAGTACTTCTGAGCATGGATGGATGGATATTTCTGAGCATGGATGGGATGGATGGATAAATACTTCTGAGCATGGATGGATGAGTATTTCTGAGCATGGATGGGATGGATGGATGGATGAGTACTTCTGAGCATTGTTGTGGATTCATGAAGAAATACATTTAATAGTTACTGGAAGAAATGTATAAATTCAAATAGGCCTCAAAAAGCAGATGAACTGTGGGGTCACAATAATTGAACTGTTAACCTCTTGGAGACCTTAAAAACAAAATAGATGATCTCAGGTTTTCCAAGTGGTTAAATGAATCAACCATCTTGTAAAGTTTTACAAGCCTGTATTGAGACAGAGACTTGCAGGAACAATAAGGTCCCATTTAGAAAACAGTGAAGATGGGTTGCTATCTGTGGGGGGTAAATAAAAGCTATAAAACCTTTAACTCAAGGAGACGTTGAGTAAATATGTCCTATTGTATCAGAAGATGATATTGCTTTCCTAGTCAAACCACGATGATGACTCAGGTTTGTTCCCCAAAACAATGGCAGGGGATTCCAGTTAATTATACGCCAGGATGACAAACCCAAGTGAAATGACAAATACATGCATCTACATATGATATGGACATATAAATATATTATGTTGCAATGGATGTTATAAGAATCAAGGAAAATATACCAGAGTCATCCATATCTTTGATAAATGATTTAGATCATCTATATTATTTGTAGGTCACAAAAGAGATATTATACTTGGTATCTGATGAACTAAGAACTCATTATAATAAGAAAATATAATTTGAAAATTGACTTTATAATTAGAAGTGTTTTAAGAAACAAACAAAATTAGTATTATGAAAAACATATAAGTGTGATTATAACTATATAAGATTTTAACCTGCTTAGATAAACAAATATTAATCGGATATACCAGAATTATACATGTATCCATATAGATAATCATTCGATTTAATATTGATTGATACATATAACCTGTGTCTTTCATAGATAGACTAAATTTTATAAATAAATATATATATATATATATATATATATATATATATATATATATATATATATATATATATATATATATATATATATATATATATATATATATATATACATACATATAACCATTTTTATGTAAGTGATTAATCAATAATTATGCTAAGCGTATTTTATATTATGTTGGTTACTAGTATCCCTGAATACTAAATATATATTCTTTTCACTAAGATACAAATAATATACATTATAAAAATAAAATATATTAACTTAAAGAGATAAACACCAAACACATGTGAGACACCTGGTGGTTAAAGGTGCTATTACCTTAAAATCATTAGGCTCCTAGAAAATGTTAATTATTACGTTTTGACTACCAATGAAACACATACCTTTTGGGCTGAACATATAAAAATGTTATAATCTTATTGTTTGAGAGGGTATTTAAGGAGCAGTTGGGGTGCCAAAGAGGGAGGAAGCTCAGGGACCCACCCTGAGAAGGGACACTGGGAGATACACATACTCCCAGACAGACTGACACCCATGCACCATGCATGAATACATATTTTAACACCTTGCTCCTTTGAAAGCCACGGCAGCCATCTTAAATCCTGGTAACCAGCACTCCAGACTAATAGCCATTTTGGAATGGGTAAATATGCCATGTTGATTATATCTTGTATGTTCTTCCAAATATTAATGTATTGAATATTCTATTATTGATAATAGTTCTCCAGAATCAATAACGGCCTTTTAGATTTTTTTCTCTAAAATTACATTTTTCCTTATATAGTTCTTTTTGCATAGTTGCCACTTTTATTGACAAACGTCTAATTTATTTCACGTGATTAACCACTTACTTACTTGCAGCATAGTAACGGTTGGGTGTGTGAAATACAGACGTTCTGTTTAATTGTCAAGTATCATAAGGTTATTGATTCTACTGAGAAGTTATCATGGTGATATTATGTCCAAGGTATTTCAAGATGTTCATGTAATGCAATCTGTATTTTAATTTCATGTAGATATTTGTTTTTTGTCAACCAATAAATTTAACTATTTTGTATGATCACTTGTCTCCGTGAATAAGTTTCACATATATATACTGTGTCATATAGATTTATTTTGCATCTTAAAAATATCTTCATTAAAAATTACTTAATAAATACTGTGCAGGAACTGTCCTTAAAAAGCACAACAGCATGGATAAGATGGATGAGTACTTCTGAGCATGGATGGGATGGATGGATGAGTACTTCTGTGAGCATGGATGGGATGGATAGCTGGATTGGGCACAGAGCAGCGCTGTGGGCACTACAAATCCAGCACTTGATCTCTCCCCTCACACTGTACCAAAAGGTACGGGAAGGGGAGAGAGTAACCGGACATGATGCCGGTTAGTTTAGAAGTGATCACTCCATCATTTGACTGAGCGATCACGTGATAAACGGCCGATGTTAGCGGCCATTTACAGTGATGCGTCACGGATGTTCCCGGGAGCAAGATTCTGGGAGGACGTCCATGGACGCCCTCCCAGAATAAGCCGACCACACTGCAGACGTCTTTTGGCTATGGCCCAGTTGGCATGTGGTTAAGATTTAAGAGTTCATTTAGCCTCAATATGCATTACAATTTAGGTAACTGACCTACAAAGTGGGTTCCATTTATACAGTTTAATTTTTTAATACCTGCTGTAAGGATGTACAGTTCTGACAAGATCCTGCTGCTTCTGACGCAATTCCTGCAACCTTTGAGGGATTCTCCCCAGGCATCATGGTGCATGAACTGATAAAAGTGGCCTGGTCAACTTGGAAAAAATTTGATTTAAACCTAAAAATAGGAAAAACAAAAATACTGTATGTCAAAGCACGCAGTGCACTTTTTCTTCAAATAATGTACATACTGATTTAGTTCACATAGCTTCTTTCATGCTAGTTCTGTAGAATAGTTTAGTATTGCAGACCTCTGTAACAGTCAAACAATGTCATGGTGGAAGACCACTATCATACAAATATGAATTATAGCTTATCAAAAAAGTTACATTTCCAACATGCAGTTTACCATTCTGCTGAAACCTTTATAGTATGTTATTTAACCCCTTTACTGCCGACCGTACATACATATGTGGCCTCAGCTTTAGGGGCTTATACCGGGATGATGGATGCAGCTGGAAACGGCTTCTTCGTGTAAACACGGAAGCAACGTCACTTCCGGTTTACTCGAATGCCAATGGCGCAGTTTAAAAAAAAATTACAGTATTCAGAATTGACGTTTTTGGCGATCTGAATACTTTGAAGTGCAAAGGAGGGATTTGGGGTCTTTTAGACCCCCGATCTCTCCATAAAGAGTACCTGTCACCACCTATTACTGTCGCAAGGGATGTTTACATTCCTTGTGACAGCAATAAAAGTGATCAATGTAAAAAAAATTAAAATTTTTAAAGCACACCTGTTGGTGTGAGCTCGCGCAGCAAAGAAAGCGCACATGTAAGTCATGCACACATATGTAAATGGTGTTCAAATCACACGTGTGAGGTATCGCCACGATCGTCAGAGCAAGAGAAAATAATTCTAGCACTAGACAACCTCTGTAACTCAAACCTGGTAACCGTTATTTTTATTTTTTTTAAAGCACCATTAACCACTTCAGCCCCGGACCAATTGGCAGCCAAAGGACCAGGCCCCTTTTTTTTCGATTCAGCACTGCGTCGCACTGACAATTGCGCGGTCGTGCGCTATAAACAAAAATAGAGCGACAATTTTGAAAAAAAATGCAATATTTTTTGCTTTTTTGCTATAATAAATATCCCCAAAAAATATATAATAAAAAAAAAACATTTTTCCTCAGTTTAGGCCGATACGTATTCTTCTACATATTTTTGGTAAAAAAAAAAAAATTAAAAAAAAAAAATCGCAATTAGCGATTGATTGGTTTGCGCAAAAGTTATAGCGTTTACAAAATAGGGGATAGTTTTATAGCATTTTTATTAATATTTTTTTTTTTACTAGTAATGGCGGTGATCAGCGATTTTTATTGTGACTGCGACATTATGGCGGACACATCGGACATTTTTGACACATTTTTGGGACCATTGTCATTTATACAGCAATCAATGCTATTTAAATGCATTGATTCCTGTATAAATGACACTGGCAGTGAAAGAGTTAACCACTAGGGGGAGGGGTTGGGCTGTGACGTGTGTGTTTTTTTTTTACCATTAGGGGGCGGGGCTGTTGTCTGACGTCATTGATCGGCTTTCCCTATGACAGGGAACAGCCGATCAATGACAGGCAGAGTAGGAAGCACGGGGAGAGGTTTGCTTACACAGACCTCTCCCCGTTCTTGCTCTGTGACCCGATCGCGGGACACCAGCGGCGATTGGGTCCGCTGGTGCCGCGGCCATGGTCACGGAGCTCCCGACCGGGTCGCGAGCGCGGCGTGCGCGACCCATGGCTAGGCTCTTAAAGGGCCACGTACCTGTACGTGGATCTGCCTAGCCGTGCCATTCTGCCGACGTACATCGGCGTTAGGCGGTCGAGAAGCGGTTAATGTTTTTTTTTTTTTTAGGTACCGTAGTTTGTCGCCATTCCACGAGTGTGCGCAATTTCCAAGTGTGACATGTTAGGTATTCATTAACTCAGCGTAACATCATCTTTCACATTATACAAAAAAAAATTGGGCTAACTTTACGGTTTAGTGTTTTTTTTTTTTTTTTTTATTCATGAAAGTGTCTTTTTTCCCAAAAAAAAATTTTGTTTGAAAGACCACTGCGCAACTATACTGTGACATAAAATATTGCAACAATCGCCATTTTATTCTCTATATTCTCTGCTAAAAAAAATATATAGAATCTTTTTGGGTTCCAAATAATTTTCTAACATAAAACACGGATTTTAACTTGTAAGCAACAAATGTCAGAAATAGGCTTAGTCATGAAAGGGATAACATTATGTGGCATGTGTAGAAAGATGATACATTGCAACATGCCCATAGCACAGTATTAAAATTGGTCATCCAATTGACAAAAACCCAGCACCACCTGAGGGAATGAATGTAATATTTTGCTCCCATAAAGTTCTCTGCAGGAACTCTTTTCCAGGAACTGGGCCTGTAATAGTGCAGTTCTATCCCCACCAGAGCTGCACGATTAATCGTCAAGAAAGGTTATCACGTTTTTTTCCCCGTTGCGAAAGTGTTTCACGATTCTTGCTATGCAAAGAATTCCCTCTGCTCTTCTGAAGCCACAGCTGTCAAAAGAAAGGGAGAGAAAAACTGGGCAGTCTGACAAGAATCATAACATTCTTTATCAGTTGAACTTAAAGTGGAGCTCCGTCCTGGGGAAAAAAAAAAAAAATATTTTTTTAAAAGTCAGCAGCTACAAATACTGCAGCTGCTGACTTTTAAAAATCGGACACTTACCTGTCCCAGGGTCCAGTGATGCGGGGGAACGAGGCCCCCCCCCCTCGTTCCACGAGCCGCTCGCGGCGCCGACATTCCTAATGTGCATGCGCGAGCGGCGCCGTGATTTGACGCTTAGTCATCTGGGACACGTGACAGGTCCCAGATGACTGTGCGGCGCCGAGGGGGAAGTGACGTTTAGCCCGGGCAATGAAGGTGGCAGACTACGAGGGACCCCATAGCAACAGGCATTTGGAGGCGAGTAAAACATTTTTTTTCCCAATTATTTTTTTTATTTTTTTTTTTTTTTTTTTTTTTTTTTGACCGCAACCCCACTTTAAGTATAAACATTGTAGCAATTTCTCAATGGAATAGACTTGTGTGTAAGTGAAAAAAGTTTAACCACTTAAAACACTAAAACCTTTTTCTGACATTTGTTAGTTTCAAGTTGAAATCTTTTTTTGGTTAGGAAAAAACAGTCTATATAAATTCTATGCCCTTTGGGGCAGCATACTCCCTGTCTGGCATGGTAAATGTCACTACATACATCAGAACGGTAGTTATGCAACTGCAAATAAACAGTGTAATTTGCTAGATGTCTTAAAGACCTGAAAGACATAAATAGGAAGGTAGTTAGAATCTCGTAGGTAAGTCTTGTAGAATTAAAGTCCATAAGCATAGAGTCCAATATTTTACGTGTGATGCCCATCATTCTTTCCCATGAGCCACCCATGTGGGAAGAATGAGGAGGATAGAAATTCCATGTACAGCCTTTTTTAGCTAAAAGGTCTTGGATTGGCCTAGAGTTGAGATGTAACTCTCGACAGGCTCCAACAAAATTAGTTCCACAGTCAGATCTTAGTGTCTTGATTGGTCCTCTGATGGCTAGGAATCGTCTTAAAGCATTGATGAAACTTGAGGCATCCTTGGATTCTATTACTTCGATGTGTACTGCACGCACACTCATGCAAGTGAACAGCACTGCCCATCGTTTGCTATTTGCTTGGCCACCTCAAGTACTGCGGGCTGTTACCCATCCATGTCCCAAAGACATCCAATCCAACATGAGTGAAAGTTGGGTCAGTACTTAACCTGTCAGCTGGAAAATCTGACATTTGCTGTTGCTTCCCTCTCAGTTTGCGACACTGAACACAGCTGTGCAGTGTAGCTGTGATCTGTCTTTTTGCTCCAATAATCCAAAGGCCTGCAGCTCTTATGGCACCCTCTGTGAAGTGTCTTCATTGGTGCTTAACCCTTTCATGGTAGTGCCGTATGAGCACAGTGGTGAAGTGATGGCGAGCAGGTAAGAGAGGATTCTGTACTTGCTCACTTAACTCAGCCTTGTTTAAACGTCCACCAACCCTAAACATACCATCTTTGTCAATGAATGGATTTAGGTTGGCAATTGGACTGTTTTTTGTAATGTCCCTCTTGTCACGGATACATTTAATTTCCGAGACAAAGACAGTCAGCATCCGTGGGCTTTGTGTGGAAGCAATCTGCAATATGAGCTAACCTTGCGATGGTCCGTACAAGCCTTCTCCACTTGGAGAAATGTTCAAAGCGTTGACAGCCCAAGACAAGTCTTTGTTCAGTTCTGGTGACAAGGGTTTTAACTTCAGGACGAATCTCTGGATCCTTGTCAGGTTCTAGAAGACTGAAGACATCAGCTGTGGTTTCTTCTGGATGATCCAGCAGGAATTCAGGATCTGTTAACCAAGAAGAATTTGCAAAGACACTTGCAGACACTGGCCTGGTGGCATGATCTGCAGGGTTAATTTCAGATTAAACCTAATGCCATTGTTCAGGTTTAGATGATTTCCTGATTCTCTACACGGTTGCTGACAGACATAGAAATGTTTAGTTTGGTTGTATATGTAGCCCAGAACAACTTTGCTGTCTGTGTAGAATCTGACGTCATCTGAATGTCTAGCTCACGCAGTATGAAATCTGCTATTTCTACAGCTAGCACAGTCCCACAAAGTTCAAGCCTAGGAATCGTGTGTTCAGGCTTGGGTGAGAACTTAGCTTTCCCAAACAAAAACCCTATGTGGGCTGGATTAGAAGAATCTCTTACCTTGAGGTAAGCGACAGCTGCTATTGCCTCAGTAGATGCATCTGAGAAGATGTGAAGCGCTTTCTTCTGACTTTTAGCAATGCAGGCAGAAGTGTAGCAGCGTTGTATATGGATTCCATCTAAGGCATGTAGAGATGGTTTCCAGGACTCCCACATTGAAAGCTGGTCTATTGGCAGTGGAGCATCCCAATCTTTAATAGTCTCTGAGAACTGTCTAAGTAAGGATTTACCTTGTATGGTGATGGGAGTTACGAATCCCACTGGATCGTATAGGCTGTTCACTACTGACAGAACACCACATTTTGTAAATGGCTTGTCTGCAGAGCTGACTTGAAACCCAAAGGTGTCTTTTAATAAGTCCGACCGTAGGCCCAGACTTCTCTGTACAGGTGGTATGTCCATTATTTTGATGATCTCTCTGTCTTCGACTGACGAGGCTATTTTGTTGTCATTGCTTGTAGTACAAAACACTGTGGTACCTAGGTTGTCATCACAAAGGTTAGGCGTGACATCAGGTACTTGGATGATGTCAAGAGGCTTCTCTTTTACTTTATAATGGCGAGGGCACTGTTTGAAGTGGGATGCACGTCCATTTTCTAACATGTAAGTTTTGAAGGAGCGGATCTTGGATAACGTACGCATTCTATCCAAGCATACATCGCCCACGATTACCCAGCCTAGATTAAGTTTTTGTGCGCAAGGGGCATCATGAGGTCCATTGCACTGCTTGCGTACTTTGTGTACTCTGAGAATGTCTCTTCCTAGCAATATCAAGATTTTAGCATTCATGTCCATTGCAGGAATTTCATTAACAAGTTGCCTCAAGTGAGGATAGTGATATGCAGTCTTTGGGAGTAGGAATTTCTTCCCTTTCGTCTGGTATCTGGTCACACTCGACTAATGTTGGTAGGGGTATGCCCTCTCCCTTATTGATATGAGAGACCATGAACCCATCGGCCCTTCTATCGAAGGTCTCTTCCCGACCAGAACAGGTTCTGAGAGTATACGGTGATGCGTATCCCTCTATACCAAAGATCTCAAAGAATTTAGGCTTAACCAGGGATCTGTTGCTCTGTTCATCTATTATGACATACATTCTAATAGCTTCCTAAGGTTGACCCTTTGGGTATATTTTGACTAGGCATATCAGACTTCTGTGCATGAAGAAATATTAGCTGTGGCTGGAGAATGACCTTGTTGCTCCCCGCCATGACTTGAGACAGGGCTGGAGGTAGGAGGCTGCTGTGAATTGTCTGAGGGTGGACCCGGATGCATAGCTGTAACATGTCTGTTGCTACTGCATTCTGTGCATTTGATGACAACTTTACAGTCTTTAGCGAAATGTCCATAACAAGCACAGCACCTGTAGCATATTCTGAAGAATCTCCCTGCGCTCTTGTAGCGTCTTTGCCCTAAGCCCACGACATTTCTTTAGGGGGGTGAGGCTTCTTGTGAATAGGGCACTGACAATTAGGGTCTTTATCTCTGTAACCCGAATCACTCTGGTGAGCAAGAGAGGATATGGGTGGTGAGATGTCTGTCCTTTTAACAGATATCTCTGTATTAAAGTCTCTACGTTTAGCTGCTATGTTATCATACCTTGATGAAGATGATGAAGCAGGCAAGTTGGGTCCACTGAAGCTGAGATCGTTTCTCGTCCAGGCTTGATCACTGATGAACCCGCAAAAATATGCGAATGGAGGAAAAGATACATTAGTCTCTTTTGTACCTTGAGCCCTGTTGTGGCCATTTCTCTTGCAGGCCTTATGGCAGTTTAGACACCACTGGATTGACACCATGAGCAGTGTCCAGGAAGCTTAGTCCAGGTAGACGTGGGTCTGTCTTTGCCAACTCCAGCTCCATGAGAAGATCACTCCGATCTTGTGATAGTCTTTGTTCCCTATTTTTGGAAAGTTTGTAGTCTCTTGAATAGAGCGCTTTCTATGGCTTCAGAGCTACCATAGGCTTGCTCAAGTCTTGCCCATGCAGCAACAAAACCTGCATCTGGGTGGTCAACAAGCACTGTTCTCAGTCTTTTAACATGATCTGCAGATTTTGGCCCTGGCCACTTTATGAGCAAATCAAGTTCCTCTTGGTAGTAAGGTTGAGATCAGCAATGGCAGCTTTGAAGGTTAATCTCCAGGCCCTGTAGCTCTCCGGACAGTCGTCAAACCTTGAGAGGGTAGTGTTAATGAGCTCATGGCGTACCATATATCTGGCAAAGTCATTCAAGTCTGATCTCTCACTCTTCGGTGCCAAAGTAACTTGTGGAACCCCTCAGGTGTGAAAGTTCTCTGGTGAAGTAGGGTGAGCGTTTTAACTGTGGTGTAGTCCTTAAGGCTTGCGCTGGCTGTGGCTTCAGTTGCGGCATGTCACTGGAAGTCACCTTGTCAGCAAGAGGTGATGCGGTTTGCTGCATAGATGCACTTGTGTTGTAGACTTGAAGAGGCTGAGGCATTTGGAGCTGTGAGGTCTCTGTGTTGAGAGTCAGAACAGTGTTGTTAGTACTTTAGTACATATTCACTGGTGCGTTCAACTGGGTCTTGCGATTTCGCTGGGATGGACCAGTCTGAGTTAGCACTTTCTCCCATCGCTTGTTTGAGAACTCTCAGCCTTGCTAGGGCAGCTGCTTCTTCCTTTTCCATTTGCAGAATCTTTAATTGGGAATCTGCCTCTGCTTGTTGAGCTTCCATCTTTGCCTTTTGTGTTTCCATTTATGCTTCCTTTCTGGTAAAGGAGCTTCGCACTTTATTTGCTTCCAGACTTACGCGGGCCTCTATTAGCTTGTCGCTTAATGTTGAACTTCTGGAGCGAGGGGATCTAGAAGAACGTGCAGTGTGCTTGGTTGATGTGGATCTGTGAGATCTGGTCTCCTGCAGTTGAGCAATGCGGAGTTCTGCCTTACACTGGGCATTTTGCACTAAGAGATCCCTTTGTTAGTTTAGCGCATCAGCCCTGGTCAGTTCTGCTGAAGAGTTCTCTATATTACAGTCCTGCAAGAAAGCTGTGTATTTTGCAAACAGCCGCTGGTAGCGTTCGTACGCGCCAGATACGCGATCTATAGAGTCTCTTAGTTCAGCTGGTTGATCATTAAAGTGTGACAAAACTGACATGCAGTGTGAAGTTCTGTCCCATAAGTCTGACAGATTGCTGGAGAATTCATCTCTAGTGGTTTTATAGTTTTCTCTGAGTTTCTGTGTAGGTTTTATTGTACGTTTGTGTCTTATACTCTGTTCGGCAATATCTGCAGAATCAGCTCCCTGTACATCTGCGGGTTCAGAGGCATGATGAATCTGTGTTGGTTCAGCCACAAAGGGGTCTCAGAGTCTTGTCTATACATTTTTTACGTTTTTACAAGAAATGGTACTGTCTCTTTAAGAAAACAAATAGCAGCTTAGACAGGTGGGGGTAACGCAATTCAAAGTAGAGAAACACTTTTTAACATTCATGAGGTGGAGTAAACTGATGTGCTTCACAAGATGGCGGATGGCACTGAGCTTGATTGCAGATCAGGCGCACACATATACACAGCAGGCTGTGGGAATTCTATACATCTTTTGACTATTCTGACTCCGATTATTGTAAAGCGATTTATCCCTTGCGAGACATCTCCTGCCTGGCCTGTATAAGATATAATCACGGAGGACAATCCTCATCAGATATTTGAACTCACCAAATACCAATTCCATCCACAAAGGTGTTTTTATTCTCAACATCAGGTTACAGCTGATTAAGGGACACAAACAGATGAATAGGTTGTTGTATTTATGCGGTCAAAAGAGGATATTGTCTGTAGCTTACAATGCAGAATACATGTGCCCTGCTACATGTGGCTTGTAGCTGCATCCATGACACAGGAGGAAGTACAATCAGGAAGAAGGGTGGAGCATTACATACAAAAGGAAGTGTGTCATAACAGAAGGGAAAATAAACTAGAGAAAACAAGTGCATTACCACAAAAGGTCACTAGATGGCAGCATGTGACCTAAATATAAAGTCCATAGAAAATGGTTAGGAAAACAGGCTATACAAATTCTATGCCCCGTTGGGGCAGCACAGTGGTTGTTGCAATATTTTATGTCACACTGTATTTGCACAACGTTCCTTTCAACTGCAATTTTTTTGGAAAAAAATGACTAATGAATAAAAAAAAAAAAAAAAAAAAAAAAACGAAACAGTAAAAAGTTGGCCCATTTATTATTTTCTTTTTGCATTATGTGAAAGGTTTTACGTCGCGAGAATCATTTTCTTTTTATTCTAAGCAAAAAAAATGGGATTCTCATTTTGGCCAGAATCGTGCAGCTCCAATCCCCACCAATCCCCCCCTCTCACCTGCTTTTTACATTCAGCTGGTGACTCATCCGTTGCTAAAGACGTGGCGGCAGGTTTTCCGACCCTCCCCTTAGCAACCAGCTATATACAGTGAAAAAAAAAAAAAAAAAAAAACACATACCACACACACGACACAAATCACAGCAAAAATGCAGTACGCCGCATTTTGCGGAAAAAAAATAAAAATAAAAGAGTCCCCTACCCTTTCCAAAAACATAGATGCAAAAAAATGCATTGATGTAAACATGTTCCATAGGAACCCATGTTTTAAAAAAAATAAATAAAAAAATAAAAATAAAAATAAATAATAAATAAAAAAAAAAAAAAATAAAAATAAATAAAAAAAATCGCTATACATACCCTTTCTGAAGCCATGTCGGTCCAGTCTCCAGCATTGGAAGCTCTGTGCAGGAGACAGCCGACGACGGCTGAGAAATGCCTGGGAAGTGATGTCTCCCATAGAGTTACTATGGGGCTTCCGTTGTCAGCTTTCTCTTCTATACTCATCTACACAGAGAAGCTGCTGCTGACAGCTCAGAATTTGGACCGAACCTGAGCAGCTTCAGCTATGTATAGCAATTTTTGTTTTACAGGGATAGATAGGTTAGTGTTAGATTGTAGCTGCAAGTAGGATTTCGATTTTAGGCTGAACTTCCACTTTAATTTCTGAGAAATTAATGATAGAATGGACAACTTCCAACAGAGCTTTTTCCTTCAGCAACAGTTTATGCATGCTATCACTGGGTATTAGGCCCCTTTCACACTGGGGCGGTTTTCAGGCGGTACAGCGCTAAAAATAGCGCTTGTACACCGCCTGAAAAAAACGGCCCCATTCACTCCAGTGTGAAAGCCGGCGGGCTTTCACACTGGAGTGGTGTGCTAGCAGGACGGTAAAAAAAAGTCCTGCTAGCAGCATCTTTGGAGCGGTATAGGAGCGGTGTATTCACCGCTCCTACCCATTGATTTCAATGGGACACCGCGGTAATACCGCCGCAATATGGCGGCGCTTTGCGGGGATTTTAACCCTTTTTTGGTCGCTCGCGGGGGGGGCAAAACCGCCCCGCGAGCGGCCGAATACCGCGGCTAAAACGATGGTAAAGCAGCGCTAAATATAGCGCTGCTTTACCGTCGCCGCGGCTCCCGCCCCAGTGTGAAAGGGGCCTTAGTGAGATTAGCTCTAGGGCAACCGGGTGTAAAACGCACACCCCGCTGTCCGATTACATCGGGCTACCACAGATGTTGTCCTTTCCCATTTTTCTTTTGCCAGACCTGGATGGACCCAGAGGTAGGCTGTGTAAGTGGACACAAGTCCATAGGCCTGCAAGGACCTTTCTGATCACGTCCACCTGAGAAAAAAAAAACAGGCGGACCTGATCGGAATGCCTGTGTGAAAGGGCCCTTATTGTTTGCCAGCATTGTCTGCAGGTAATTCATGTAAAAAAGACTTGCTGGATAGCAATTTCATACATTGCCAACTACATGGACAGGATTAATATATTCAAGAAAAAGATTTTCAGACAAGTACAAAAGTTGTATTTTCTTTATCGTTCATGGAGAAAACTAATAAGCAATCCAACTGAGGGGTGGGCAGCAGCCACTGAAAAATCAAATGGGCATGAATATCTTACGAGAAGAATATCCAAATGGATCAATGCTTGAACAAAGCTAGATGGAAAGTAAAAAAGGTGGAGCAAAAACTGATACTATCAAGGAAAGGCACCCACAAAGAATATAGTGCTCCACAGCAGGGCAGATAGTACCAATAGGGGAAGACAGTCGTTTGAGAGAATGATGAACCTTAACAGGAATGAGGACGACAACCAATAAACCACCATAAGAGGAAAAATGGTTAGAAGAGAACTTACACTAAAACACTTGAAGAAGTGGTCAACAAAACAAAATGTTTTTGAAGATAAAAAAGCTGAAGCCTAAAATTCTTAACCCAAGACTTCAGGGAAAGGAATGTTGAGCAAAGTATATCCTGACCAAAGACCTACCAATGAACAACATAGGATAGAAGTAGGATACACATAACTATTTTAAGGGAAAGGGATCTATAATATAACATCTCTTTTCTGTAGTCCATAAGAAGAGAGGGAACGAGAATCTTTAATAAAACCTTTAACTCTTTCGCTGCCAGGCCCTGTGCTCCATTTTGTGCACACAGGTGGCCAGACCAGTTTTTGCAATTTTTCCTATGCTTTTAAATTTTTCAAAGTTTGTAAAAGACCCCCAAACCCTATATTTTCTGAAAGCACATGACCAGTAGAATAAAAAGAAGGTGCTACTGATTTCTAAAGTCCCACGACATTTGCGCAAATGTTTATCAAAACAATATTTTTGCTAAATATCCACTAAAATCATGATTGGCAGATAAATACACAGCAAATTTTACGAAATTCATACTAAATATAAAAGCTTAACCTGTATTGAGTTAATAAATAAAATATTTGTAACTGTTAAATTGCACCTTTTTGCGAAATGGTGAAAAATAAACAGACGCAAAAGTGTAAAATATCCAAATTTTACTAAAAATCGAAAAAGGTTTTAATTTTTCCCTTACAGCTTTAAGAATTTGTGAAAGACCCCCAAAACCATATATAAATTTTCTGAAAGCATACGACCTCTAGAATAAAAAGAAGGTGCTACTGATTTTTTAGACCCCGCGGTATTTGTACAAATGTGTATCAAGCCAATATATTCACAAAAAAATACAAACACTATAACCCTTATTAGCAGATAAAAACACAGCAAATTTTACAAGATTCCTGCTAAATCCCTACTAAATATAAAAAGCTTAACCTGTATTGAGTTAATCACTAACAAGTATTTATACATTTTAAATTGCGCCTTTTTGCAAAATAGTGAAAATCGAACGTAACCAAAGATTTCTCAAAAAATCTGGAAGTTTTCATTTTTCACTTGCAGCTTTCAAGGTTTGTAAAAGACCCCCCAAACCATATATTTTCTGAAAGCATATGACCTCTGGAATAAAAATAAGGTGCTGCTGATTTTAAAGACCTTATGATATTTGCACAGATATTTACCTAAGCAATATTTTCGCTAAAGATACACTAAAACCAAATATTAGCAAATACAAAACACAGCAAATTTTACTAAAATTCCTACTAAATATAAAAAAACTTAACCTGTATTGAGTTAATAAATAACACATTTTTTATTATTTCAAATTGCGTCTTTTTGAGAGCTAGTGAAAATTAAAACTACGCAAAAGATTTAGAAAATCCGGAGGTTTTCCTTTTTCACTTACAGCTTTCAGAATTTGTAAAAGACCCCCCAAATTATAAATTTTCTGAAAGCACATGGCGAGTAGAATAAAAAGAAGGTGCGCGATATTTGCGCAAATGTTTATCAAAACAATATGTTTGCTAAGTCAAGCCCCCCCCCCCCCCCCCCCCCCAAGCCCCACGATTAGATCCTCTAATTGGCTTGAAAAAGGTTGGGCACGAGGCGCAGAGCATTGCACCCCGAACCCACCCACTTGTGACAATAGTGAATTAATATTCGCTTTTGTCTTCCCTTACTCGGGAGAAGCCGGAAGGAAGGTTGAGTGCGGGGGGGGGGGGACCTTCACTGTGGATGGGTGAGTGGGGCGTCACTATGCGGGTGGACCTAGGGGGGTTGCCATCCCCCAAAAAAGTTGCTGGGTCTTACTATGTTTTCTTTTAAATTTTTTAAAGTTATATGTTTTATTTTTATTTTTGGGGGGGGGGGGGGGGGTATCAGAGGTCTAAACAGACCCACATAGCTCATTTGTTTGAGACAGAGAAAGTTCTTTTCTCTGTTGCATTTTGCTTGAAATGAAAATGAAATATGGAAACTGTATAGAGGATTCCATTCATTCATAAAAATGACAGTCTGATACATAGTAACTCTCGTGGTTACTATATATCAGCTGTCAGTGGATATAGGCGCGATCGCTTCCTATATCCACTCTACTACAGAGAGGAACTTGGTAAACGCATGTTTATCAAGCCCCCCCCCCAAGCCCCAACTTCACCATTTGGATTGGATGGGGGAGAAGGGTGAAGGGTATAGGAGAGGAGAGTGGAGTGGGCAGTTTTAGGTGGAAGTTAGCGGTGGAGGGTGGTCACATTAGGGATTAATAACTTTCAGAGTCTGCTGAACAATTCTGCTATAAAAAAGTTTATGGTCATTTAAGTGACCATGAGCTCACAGCAGAGGGAGAAATGGAGTCCGTACGGACTTGGCCACCTGCAGGCACTTCTGTAGGTCCGTACGGCATACGGACCTGGCAGTGAAAGGGTTAAAAGGAGTGCATCTAGTCCAGGTTTTTTGTCAAAGCTTACCCACTTGACTTCCAGAAGACTTACCACCCTTCATTACCAGGCCGTTCTTTGCAATACAGCACTGCGTTACGTTAACTGACAATAGCGCAGTGCCACACTGTACCCCAATAGGATTTATGTCATTTTTTCCCCATAAAATAGAGCTTTCTTTTGGTGGTATTTGATCACCACTACGTTTTGTTTTTTTCTCGCTATAAACTGACAATTTTGAAGGAAAAAAAAAAAAAAACACACACACACACAATATTTTTTACTTTCTGCCATAAAACACATCCAATAAAAGAAAAAAAAAAAAGAAGGTATTTTAATACATGTTTTAGTAAAAAAAATCCCAAGAAGCATATAGTGATTGGTTTATGCGAACGTTATATTGTCTACAAACTATGAAAGCTTCAAGACGCCTCCTGTATGAAGAAATTAGTTACATGCATTGCTCAGGTGTGATTTTGGCCCATTCTTCACACAATCTTCAAAATCTTGAAAGTTTACGTGGGCCTCTTCTATGAACTCTGATCTTTGGTTCTTTCCATAGATTTTCTATTGGATTCAAGTCAGGTGATTGGCTGGGCCATTCTAGCAGCTTTATTTTCCTTCTTTGAAACCAATTGAGAGTTTCCTTGTCTTTGTGTTTGGAATCATGGTCTTGCTAAAATGTTCACCCTCATTTCATCTTCATCATCCTGGTAGATGGCAGCAGATTTTGATCAAGAATGTCTTGGTACATTTTTCTATTCATCCTTCCTTCAATGATAGGATGTTTGCCAATATAGTATGCGGAAAAACAGCCCCACACCATCATGTTCCCACCTTCAAACTTTACTGTTGGTATAGGGGTGTTGTGCCATTTGACCGCCAAACATGGTGTGTATTATGGCATCCAAAGAGTTAAATTTTGGTCTAATCTGACCAGACTATATTCTTCCAGTATTTCACAGGCTTGTCTAAATGTTGTGCAGCAAACCTTAAACGAACTTCAACATGCTTTTTCTTCAGCAATGGAGTCTTGCATGGTGAGCGTGCGTATAGGCCATGGCGGTTGAGTGCATTGCATATTGATTTCTTTTTAACAATTGTACCCAATAATTCAAGGTCTATCTGAAGCTCTCCACAAGTGGTCATTGGCTCTTGGACAACAATTCTGATAATTCTTTTCACTCCTCTGTCAGAAATCTTGTGAGGAGCACCTGGTCATGGCCAGTTTATGGTGAAATTATGTTCTTTTTACTTACGGATTATGGCCCCAACAGTGCTCACTGAAACATTCAGACATTTAGAAATCCTTCTGTAACCAATGCCATCAGTATGGTTTGCAACAATAAGATTGTGAAGGTCTTGAGAGAGCACTTTGCTTTTACCCATTATACCCACTGATGAGGGGCAGGATTGCTTTCCAATTAGACACCTTTCACACTGGAAGCGTTTTTTTCAGGCTAAAAAATAGCACCTGTAAAGCACCTGAAAAATGCCTCCCCTGCAGCCCCCAGTGGGAAAGCCTGACTTTTATGTTAGAAAAAGTCCTGCAAGCAGCATCTTTGGAGCAATGTAGACGCAGCTACAGTCACAGCCATCACATTCGGTAAAGGAAGTGACGTTCTGTGTCTTCGTCGGAGGGTAAACATTACGACGCCCATCTTGGTACACCCTGCACTCGGCTGCAGTAAGCCAGCAGTGGACATCTTGTTACACCCAGCCCATGTAGTTTGTCCTGGGTGTAACAAGATGTCCGCTGCTGGCTTACTGCAACCGAGTGCAAGGTGGAAGTGACGGTATGACGGTAAACATTACGACGCCCATCTTGGTACACCCTGCACTCGGCTGCAGTAAGCCAGCAGTGGACATCTTGTTACACCCAGCCCATATAGTTTGTCCTGGGTGTAACAAGATGTCCGCTGCTGGCTTACTGCAACCGAGTGCAAGGTGGAAGTGACGGTATGTCTGCACATGAACGCGTTATCTCAGGCATGCGCAGACAGGCTGTGGGTCTCTGCCAGGTCCGTAGATCTAGCAGAGACCTGTACAGCATGTCTGTACATTCACAGGATCTTGATTTGAAGACAGAAGAGTGGTAGGAGAATTTTGACTGCAAGGAAAACAAACAATGCTGAACTCCATAAACTAGTATGCATGATTCTTTAAAGTAGAACTAATGCCTGCTATCCTTTACAGACAAGGAAGCTGCCATGTTAGTCTCTGCATTATCCACAGTTGCCATGATGCTGCACACGTGCTTAGTTATGACACCAGGCATTTGATGGCTTGACAATTTGGTTGAGAGCAAAGCTGCTGTGACAGTTCTCATTCATGGCATGCCTTGATTTTAACTGTTTTGAGAAATTATTAGATCAATGGGTGTACAGCTGTGGCCAAAAGTTTTTATGATGGCAATTTGCATTTACTCCAGATTTTTATGAAGAGTGATCAGATGAATTGCAAAGTCCTTCTTTGCGAAGAAAATGAACTTAATCCTATAAAAAACATTTCCACTGAATTTGTGAAGAAGGCTTCAGGACGCTCAAGAAAGTCCAGCAAACGACAGGTCCGTCTCCTACAGTCGATTCAGCTGCGGGATCGAGGCACCACCAGTGCAGAGCCTGATCAGGAATGCCAGCAGACAGGTGTGAGTACAGCTGCATGCACAGTGAGGCGAAAGACTTTTGGAGGATGGTCTGGCAGCAAAGAAGCCACTCAGCTCCAGGAAAAAGTTCAGGGACAGACTGATATTCTGCAAAGGGTACAGGGATTGCACTGCTGAGGACTGGGGAGGAAAGTAATTTTCACTGATGAATCCCTTTTCCGATTGTTTGAGGCGTCAGGAAAAAAAACCTTGTCTGGAGAAAAAAAAAAAGGTGAGCGCTATCATCAGTCCTGTGTCATGCCAACAGAAAAGCATTCTACGACCATTCATGCGTGGGGTTGCTTCTCAGCCAGGAGAGTGGGTTCACTCACAATTTTGCCTAAGAACACAGCTATGAATAAAGAATGGTACAAAAACATCCTCAGAGCAACTTCTCCCAAGCATCCAAGAACAGTTTGGGACAAACAATGTATTTTCCAGCATGATCCCGCACCTTGCCATAAGGCAAAAGTGATAACGAGGTGGCTTGGGGAACAAAACATCTACATTTTGGGTCCATGGCCTGGATACTCCCCAGATCTTAAATCCATTGAGAACTTGTTGGTAATCCTCAAGAGGCGGGTGAACAAAAAACCTCCACAAATTCTGACAAAGTCTAAGCATTGATTATGCAACAATGGGCTGCCATCAGTCGGGATGTGGCCCAGAAGTTGATTGACAGCATGCCAGGGTGAATTGCAGAGGTTTTGAAAAAGGGTCAACGTAATGCAATTGTCAATAACAAAGTAAAAAAAGGGAGCTGCGCTAAATTAATTGACCACACCAAATAATAAACCTTAATATATAGTGTGCTAAATATATAATTGAATATAAATCATTATTAAAATGTAAAAAAAAAATACCATAAAGTGAAATAATGGCAATAATTAATTAACCACACCAAATACTGAAATAATGACGATAATAATAATTAATTGACCACACCAAAATAATATTTTGGTATCTGCTGTGCAATAAGAAACACTTATGGAAGAAATAACATATAGTGAATTGTTATGATGGGAATGAACCAATAAAAATGCTTGTAAAATCGTGCAAACAAAACATTTAGTGTTCCCAAATGTGTGTTGAATCATAAAACGGAAAAAATATCATTAAGGAAAAAAAAAAAAAAAAAAAAAAAAAAAAAAGGTCCACAACAAAGTGTCCAGATTGGAAATAGCGAAATTCTAAATGTCCAAACTCCATGAATACCATAAAAGGGTGACTTCAAAACAAACTGGTAAGTGAAAAGAACCTCCACCACAGAGACACGCTGCCGCTTACCAGAGCTCGTGGTCCCTTATTACAGGGGACCACACTGCGCAGATGGCTTTAACCCCAGCCTGGGATATGAAGTGGCAATATTCTGGACTCCTTAGCCTCAAATAAGACGTCTCCACTTACAACTAATATAAACCTAGAAGTGCCATCAGCTCAGGAACGTCCACAGGATAGCGTATATATGGCAGGTACCCAAAAGGATAGAAATAACTCGCATATAATAAACGTCCAAAAGGATTTTACGCTATCAAAGAAAGACAAATGAACACTTACGCAAAAGTAGATATAAAACAGCATAAAGCGAGCCGGCCGGTCTCGCAAACAGCCCGTGGTTTGCGGGACTTGCCGTTAATTGGTGACGTCAGTGCGTCGCTCCTCCTCCCTACATCAGTAGGATGTCGTCACGGGGCACTGGCGGCGTTCTGACGCACCACATTAAGTACACAACAAACGAAACCAAGCCTCGGTCTGACTCCTGGGCAACGAGACAGTGGGCGCCATCTTGGTTTCAGGAAGACAATGTTTTCTATTGACAATAGTAAGGGCAAAGTAAAAATGGCAATAAGTTGCAATTCTAAAATGCTACCAGAGTATAGATGGCAACCACGCATGTTTCTCACACAGTGTGCTTCGTGAATATCTGCTAACTGTAGGCTCATAGGCCCAACCTATATAGGCAAAAAAAATGATATACAACAATATCATTGCCTCAAGGTTTATATATAGCCCCTAGTGACATCAGAAATTGGATTCGTCAAAATTGATGTACAAATCCATATGTCCCCCATAAATAGACATTGGATCTATCGGAATCAACCATAAATCTATATGTCACCTATAGGTATGACTCCTCATACCCTCTGACTCATAAATATTATACGCTATTATCAAAACGTAAAATAAAAATTATTATATTGTAATAAAATATTAAAAAAGGGAAAAGGGGAAGAAAAACAAAAAAATTATATTGTCATCATACAATGCCCTCATATTACTGCAACCGCTTGAACAACTGAGGCAGTGTGATAATATCAAAGATGAAAATAAATGGATCACTTACATCTTTGTATCATGGGGAACTGGACACATCCACACGCGTGTCCTCATGTGTGGTTCTCCATATGTATAGTGTAAAAATTACACAATTGTGGATAAAATATCATACCGTATATAACACATACATATGGATTTAACGTGCATTTAACGTGTCATGAATCACGAGAAATGTTCATGGCTAATGCAAGCCTTAAATCTGTCACAAATTTAAAGTTCCTGTTGCCCAGGTTTCAGACCAAGGTTTACAAATTTGCCATATAATACAATTAAATTTGACAATCAATATCTAAATCATATAAAAAATATGTATAAAAGTATCTAAAAAATATAATGAATTCTGGAAATTAGTCACTAGGAGTTATCAATAAAGCAATTGATGTCTACATCAATGTTAAGTCCAAACGGGGTGTAGCTTTTGTGCACCCAAGCCATTTCTAATTTGGAAATGCTGTTCACCAAACAAGTACCCCTCCAATGTGGTTTAAATTTGTCGATACCCAAAAAGATGGTATTAGTGGGATCTCTATTGTGGGCCAAAAGGTAATGTTTTGACACAGAGTGTTTAGTGAAACCTCTACGTATATTGTTGATGTGTTAATTCAGGCGTACCTGTAGTGGTCGTTTGGTACGGCCCACATACTGCAGGCCACATGGACATTGGAGCATATACACTACTCCAGTTGTGGAGCATGTAATGAAAGGCTCGATGGTATAATTTTGTAAGGTGCAGGTGGACAAAAATGACTGGGTTCTCCTAGTCCTGCATCCATTTAATGTGCAAACTTGGCAACGTCTGCACTGATGATAACCGGTAAGGCCCGAAAAGAAATTTAATCTTACACTCGGGGGGGTTCAAGATGTTTGGTGCCAATTTGGCCCTAAGGGAGGGAGCACCTCTGAAGACCACCTGGGGCTTTTCAGATAGAAAAGACCTCAGAACCTTATCACTCTTTAAAATATGCCAATGTCCATTGATAATATGGTTCACTCTTGAGTGTTGGCAAGAATAACTAGTAATGAAAGGATTACGATAAGTATCTCTTATGTGTTGGTTTGTCTTTTAACAGGGTATCTCTATTGATCTTATCAACTCCACTTTAGGGTGTCACCAAGAAACTCAGCCTTATAAACTATAGCCCATAAACTTAGCCTTAAATCTCTTGGTGAGAACCTGAGACTGGGCAAGAAAGGTATTCTGATCTGTACAGTTATGTTTTAATCTGAGATATTGGCTTTTAGGTACAGATCTCAGCCAAGATGAGTGATGGCAACTGTCATTGGGGATAAATGCATTTCGGTCAGTGGGTTTGAAATAAGTGGATGTTACAAATACATCCTCACCGACCGAAATGGATAGATCCAGAAAGTGTATAGTTTCTAAATTAGCCTCATAACTGAGATGTATGCCTCTAGTATTTGAATTAAGATGGTTCATAAATTCTGCAAGGTCCGCCTCCCCCCCATCCCATAGGAGGAGGATGTCGCCTATGTAGCGAGCCCACAGGACCACCCCTGGCCTCGATTGAGCATAGACGACATCCTCCTCCCACTTGGCCATGAATAGGTTTGCCAAACTGGGGGCACATTTAGCCCCCATGGCAACACCCCTATCCTGTCGGTAGAACTGGCCATTGAACCAAAAGAAATTATGGGTGGCAGCATATTCAAGTAACTCCATAATGTATTGTATCAGTATATTGGGTAAATTGGAAGCCTTCCTTAAATAAAAAGAAACGGTCCCCAGACCCAACTGATGTGGGATCACTGTATATAAAGAAGTGACATCGGCAGTCACCAGCCACATACCCATCCGGGGTTTATAATTTTAAAGAAGGTTGATGACATGCCTGGTGTCTTTTACATAGAAAGGCATAGACTGTACCAAAGGCTGCAAAAAAAAGTCAATGTACTTGCTCACCCAATAACAGCCTTTGACAGTTATGAAATGCTTGTAATTATACTTCAATATACCATAGTAACAACTGACAAAAAAAATCTAAAAACACTGAGGCAGCAGACTTAGTGAAAATTAAGATTTGTATCATTCTCAATATTTTTCACCACAGCTGTAGTTCCGCTTTAATTTTCATACAGAGACAAATAGGGATTTAAAGCTAGATAGGGTGTAATTCCCCTTGAAAGCGGTTGTAAAGACTATTTTTAAATTAAAATAATAAACATTGGGGGTTATTTACTAAAGGCAAATACACTTTGCACTACTTGTGCAACGTGCACTTGAAATTGCACTTCGAAGTGCAGTAGCTGTAGATCCAAGGGGGACATGCAAGGTAAGTAAAAAACAGCATTTTAGCTTGCACATGATTGGATAATAAAATCAGTAGAGCTCCCCCCCATTGCAGATCTACCCCTCAGATTTACAGTGACTGCACTTCCAACTTGTAGTGCTAAGTGGACCCCATTGTGACAACTTGGAGGGCTTTGTAGTTCCTTGGTAGTGCAAAAGAGTGAGTTTACTCCAGGCCAGAAGTACATTACAGGGCTTTTTCTTCCCACTTTTATATAACGAAAGCAAAAGTTCACACATGAATATTGTCCGACACAGGGAGTTCTCACCATCAATATGAACAAAACACAGGATTCAACCTACCACCTCTTTATCGGGCCTCATTCATTGGTCCTCCTGGCTGTCAACCACAGTCCGAGTGCTCGTGCACAAAACTCTGTACCTCTGTCAGCTTGGCTTCTTACCCAGCAGCTCCCAGCTGCTACATCCTTCACAGGTTTGAGCCTTGGTCTGTCCTGACCTAGTCAGCTTGGTGCTCCCGAGGCATGTTCATGCAGGTGAGGGGTGGATTTGTACATGTTGGGGTGGATTTATAAAAATGATGGCCTGTGCTGCAAAGATGAGGGTGAAATTTTTAAATATGGCCAGTGCCGAAAAAAAAAATAACAATCTTTTTGAAACCATTTGCAAATTAGAGGCTACTGCAACGAAGCTGCAACACAACATCAAAATCGGCACGGATACTGCAAATGGCTTGTGTTAGCTAGCTAAATATGGCCTGAAAACCCGCCCATTAACATAGAAAAACCCGCCCTTCAGTTGACTAAACACTCCCCGCAAGCGTCCAGGAAGAATAGCAGAAAAAGTTTTGTTTTGCAGCACTGGCCATCTTTAAAAATTCCGCCCCCATCTTTGCAGCACTGGCCATCATTTATAAATCCGCCCCCAACATTTCCAAATCCACCTCTCACCGCCTCTGACAGAAAAATGTCTTCCGTCGGCTATTGTGCGCAGGTGCCGTCACAACAGCTGATCGTAAAATCAGCTCATGCGCTGTTCCAGAACGGCGCTAGTGTTGTTCGTCCTGGGCACGGCGATGGATCGATTTAGGACTCAGGTAAGTGTTTAGGGAGAGAATGGGGCACAGCAAGTGGTAAAACATTTTTCACCCTAATGTAAAGATAGCATTAAGAAAATTTTAAGTTTAAAACCAGTTTAATTTCCTGTCCCAGAAATGCAACA
Source organism: Lithobates sylvaticus (assembly GCA_028564925.1). Lineage (NCBI taxonomy): Eukaryota > Metazoa > Chordata > Amphibia > Anura > Ranidae > Lithobates > Lithobates sylvaticus. Next base: position 308,600,669 of record CM053030.1, on the reverse strand, counting down.
GGAAATAATCAGAAATTCAAAAAGTGAAGGCAGGGGGCTGTGTATGTTTACAAGCAGCCATAGAGAGTTTCCAAACAACAAGAGGTAAAAAGGTGACAGGGGAGGGAGCTCCAGCACACGGCCTGCGATTGACAGCCTCAGCTTTGTTCCTGTGTGCAGGGGGTGTGTCCCTTTCCTCCAATCAGCTTTCACTGAGCTCTGCAGAGTTAAAGAGGAACTGCAGTCTGCTCACAAAAGTTGTAACAAAAACATCTTTGCCATTCTGAAGCTTCCCCTCCAACCACTTTGCATATTATTTTATACATACTGTACTTTCCAAATATGCTGTAGAAATCTCCCTCCACTGAGTCTGGCTGCAACTATTATAACTGTGGGCAGCTGAAGCTACAGCCTGTTCACTTCCTGGATTTACACAGGCAAACCTCCAGCTCTCATTGGCCCGCTTATGACTGAGAATTATAGGGGTCTGATAATGTTGAGTTATATATACACAGTGCCTTACAAAAGTATAAACCCCCTTGGCTTTTTACCTATTTTGTTACATTGCAGCCTTTAGTTAAATTGTTTTTAATCTGAATTATATGTGATGGATCAGAACACAATAGTCTAAGTAAAATTAGAAAAATATATACATAAAACTATTGTTCAGAAATAAAAAAAATTATAATTGGCATGTGCGTATGTATTCACCCCTTTGTTATGAGGCCCATAAAAAGATCTGGTGCAACCAATTACCTTCAGAAGTCACATAATTAGTGAAATGATGTCCACCTGTGTGCAATCTGTGTCACATAATATGTCACATGATATGTCATTACATACACACCTTTTTGAAAGTCCCCAGAGGCTGCAACACCTAAGCAAGAGGCACCACTAACCAAACAATGCCATGAGGACCAAGGAACTCTCCAAATAAGTAAGGGGCAATGTTGTTGAGAAGTAAAAGTCCGGGTTAGGTTATAAAAAAAAATATCCAAATCTTTGGTGATCCCTAGGAGCACCATCAAATCTATCAGAACCAAATGGAAAGAACATGGCACAATCGCAAACCTTCCAAGAGACGGCCGCACACCAAAACTCACAGACCAGGCAAGAAGGGCATTAATCCGAGAGGCAGCACAGAGACCTAAGGTAACCCTGGAAAGCTGCAGAGTTCCACAGCAGAGACTGGAGTATCTGTACATAGGACGGCAATAATCCGTACGCTCCATAGAGTTGGGCTTTATGGCAAAATGGCCAGAAGAAAGCCATTACTTTCAGCACAAAACAAAATGGCACGTTTTGAGTTTGCGAGAAGGCATGTGGGAGACTCCCAAAAATGTATGGAGAAAGGTGCTCTGGTCTGATGGAGGCTAAAATTTAACTTTTTGGCCATCAAAGAAAAACACTATGTTTGGCGCAAACCCAACACATCACATTGACCAAAGAACACCATCCCCACAGTGAAACATGGTGATGGCAGCATCATGCTGTGGGGATGTTTTTCAGCAGTCGGGACTGGGAAACTGGTCAGAGTTGAGAGGGAAAGATGGATGGTGCTAAATACAGGGATATTCTTGAGCAAAACCTGTACGACTCTGTGTGTGATTTGAGGCTAGGACGGAGGTTCACCTTTAGCAGGACAATGAACCCAAACACACTGCTAAAAGCAACACTTGAGTGGTTTAAGGGAAAACATGTAAATGTGTTGGAATGGCCTAGTCAAAGCCCAGACCTCAATCCGATCTGTGGTCAGACTTAAAAAGATTGCTGTTCACAAGTGCAAACAATCCAACTTGAAGGAGCTGTAGCAGTTTTGCAAGGAGGAATGGGCAAAAATCCCAGTGGTAAGATGTGGCAAGCTCATAGAGACTTATCATCCAGACTAAGCAACTTGGAGCGGTGATAGCCACAAAAAGGTGGCTCTACAAAGTATTGACTTTAGGGGGATGAATCGTTATGCACATTGACTTTTTCTGTTATCTTGCCCTACTTGTGTTTGCTTCACAATAAAAAAAAAAAAAAAAAAAAAAAAAAACGCCCATCTTCAAAAGTTTAGGACATGTTCTGCAAATTAAAATTCAACAACCCATGTTAATTACAGGTTGTGAGACAAAACACAAAAATGCCAGGGGGGTGAATACTTTTGAAAGGCAATTTTTTACTTTCCATAGGTGTTTTTTTGTTTTTGTTTAGTTTCAATTCCTGGGAAATCAAAACTGTTGGCTATGTGACTACAAACTACAGATAAGAACCCAAGAAAGCTGCTCAAAATAGGCTTTGGTACCAAAACCAGTCTTTACTGACCAGATACTGCTGAAATCTCTTTTCCTGGTGCCTCGATGGCAGCATACCTGTGATAAGCTCGACCCCGGAGTCCTCCCCTCAGGATAGTTAATACATTATAAAAGTGACAACCATACCCCCCACTAGCATTCTCCTTTTTTTTTTCCTCATACCTGATGGATAGTTGTTAGTTCGTGCCTTACCTCTGCCATGTGCAGCTTCCGTCTGGGTTCAGGCCTCTCCCAGATGCAGTCCCCTATCTTGGGTTGCTTACAGTACTGATAAGAGGGGAGCCCCTTCTGAGGGTCTTTTGGGGCAGCAGCAGCTTCCAAACTTGAAACAATAGTTCTGCATTTTTTAGGCTAAGCTGGCTTTCCGCAGTGGGGACAGGTAAGGGCTCTTTCCCTAAGCCTTTTTTCTATGGTGACGGTTTTTCTTTACCCTGCTATGCCTGCATGTCTGTTCACTTGGCTTCCCCTGTGCAGCGAGCGCCGAGGCGCGAAAGCGCAGCTAATAGGGTGGTATAATAATCTCTGTTAGTTTGTTTGGCTGAGCGGGGGTTCTCGGCCGTTCGGCGCATTCGCAGTTGGTTGATGCTGACGGCGCCATCTTTCTTATGGGAAAGCCCTGCATAGTTTGCCCTCTTAGGTCTGCATCTTCAGGGAGGCGGAGCTGGGGATGTGCTTGTCGACCTCCACTGTTCATTTTTAAATGGCTAGGAGTTGTAGTAAGCATTAGGTTCATTTCTATCAGTTCCTGCCCTGGGAATGCTCCTGTAGCTGCAGTTTCTTCATATGTGGTAAGCAGTTTAGTGTGATAATTTAGAAATAAATAAATAAATAAATGTTGGTGTTCATTATTTTTTTTTCTGAGCTGTAGGTTTTCTTTGAAAAAAATTAATAAAATAATAATATTATTTTAGAGGGATATAAAAGTTTAAAATTAATATATATTTAGTGCAGTTGTTTTTGGAGTCTGGGAAAAGGCTTTGTTTCTCTGCTCTAGTATTCTGCTTTGCTGCCTTTTTGCCCTTGCCTGCCCCCACAGTTATGAGTCAGCCGCTGTCTGACCAAGACCATTGTTTTCTTAGGCAAGAACACATTCCTAATGAATAAAAAAAGTAAATTTTTTTTTTATTTTTTATCAAAAGAGTGCCCTTATGCTGTTACTCTCGTTTCAGCCCTATACGCCAAGGCATGTCTAATAAGACTTCTGGCCATCACAGTGGACACTCCCGGCCAAGCTCTGATCACAGTCGATCGACTAGTTCTCAACACCATTCCGATAGAAGGTCAGCTTCTAAAAAGACACAGGTCATCCAGCCCTCCCAGGTGGGAAAGTTCCAAAAAATGCCAGGCATGTGGAGCAACCCCTATGGCAGATAAGTTGATCTGCAAAGACTGCTTGCGGGGTTATGCGGAACAAGATAAAGCTGAGGTTCAGCAGGTGACAGATTTAATAAAGAAACTGGTCAAGGACTCTTTAGCCGAGATAACGTCAGCTAGAGCGATGCTGCACACGATTATGGCCAAATGAGCTCTGTGGCTGAAACCTTGGGCAGCCGACGCAGCATCGAAACAAAACTGGTGCAAAATCCGCTTTGACGGGAAAGCGCTGTTTGGGGATAGGCTGGAGAAGGCAATCTCTAGTGACTGGAGGAAATTTCAAGTTAGACTTACCGGTAACTTGTTTTCCAAAACGACTTTCAGGACAGCCACCCGAGAGATCATGGCACCACCTCCCAAAATGAAACACCTCCTCCATCAGAGCTTTAAAAGGAAAGCCTCCACGCAGACACTCCGACCCCGACTGCAACACATAAGTGACAGTTATATTATAGTATTACAGCAATAACATCAAAACAGGGTGGGTTACTGCTGTCCTAAAAGTCTATTGGAAAACAAAGTTACCGGTAACTGGTCTAACTTGAAATTTCCAAAATGACTTTCAGGACAGCCACCCGAGAGGATTACAGAGACTTACTCCATTCAGGGCGGGACAACAGCGTGTAAGACTTTCCTTCCAAAAGCCTGATCCCCAGCCGTCATGAGATCTAATCTGTAATGGCGGGTAAATGTCATCAGACTTGACCAGGTAGCTGCCTTACATATCTGCTCGGGGGTGGCACCAGCTTTCTCTGCCCAACTCACCGCTGTAGCCCTTGTGGAATGAGCCCGGACACTCACTGGACTCCTCTGGCCTGCAAAGGAATAGGTTTCTGCAATAGCCATCCTTAACCATCTTGCTATGGTACTTCTGGAAGCTTGCTTTCCATTTCTTTTGCCAAAAAATAAAACAAAAAGTGCATCCGCACGTCTAAAGTCCTTTGTGGCTTCCAAATAACTTAGGACTGCTCTCATAACGTCCAAGGTGTGGAATTATTCCTTTTTTCCTACCGGATTAGAGCAGACTGTAGGGAGAACAATCTCCTGAGAATGATTTTTTCCTGACGCCACTTTGGGCAAAATATTAGGGTCCGTTTTTAGGACCATCCTGTCTGGCAAAACAGAAAAAAACGGCTCCCTGATAGACAAAGCCTGCAACTCGCTGACTCTGCGAGCAGATGAAATGCATACTAAAAAAAACTTTTAACGTAATCAATTTCAAGGAGGCCAATCCAATAGGTTCGAAAGGCTCCTTAGTCAGGGCCTGTAAAACAGTTGTCAGGTCCCATGCTGGGCAATTCTTAGTCACTACTGGTCTAGACCGGGAGAGTGCTTTAAAAAAAATCGGATCTGAAGCAACAGACTTTTCCAAGAAAACCCCCAGCGCCGCAACTTGGACCTTGAGAGTGCTGGTTGCTAGGCCACTATCTGCCCCCTCATGCAGAAACTGCAGCACCGAAGCAATCTGTCTTGGTGATCTTGCAGAAGTTGCGTACCAGGAGTTGAAGACCTTCCTATACTTAAAGTACATAGCTTTTCCTACTGGAAATCAAAGTAGCCACCAGCCTATCTGAGAACCCCTTTCTCTTCAGGAGCTGCTCCTCAGAAACCAGGCTGTGAGTTTTAGCTTTTCTAGATCTTGATGAACCAGAGGGCCCTGCAAGAGCAGATCCTGTCTCAGTGGAAGATGCCAGTATGGCTTCAGCTGCATCTGCAGCAGGTATAAGAACCACGGCCTTTTGGCCCAGAATGGAGTGATCAAAATTATCGATGTGTCTTCTCTCCTGATTTTGCTTATGACTCGAGGTATCAACTGGAATGGGGGAAAAGCATAACATAGGCGAAACTTCCACCTGTGTGCCAAGGCATCTATTCCCAGTGACGGCTCGTGCCTGGTCAAGGAAAAGACTAGAGGGACCTGGACATTTCCCTGGGTCGCAAATAGATCTACACTTGGTTGTCCCCACCTTTTTACAATCAACCTAAAGACCTCCGGATTCAACCGCCACTCTGCCTCTAGAATCTGGTTCCTGCTGAGAAAATCTGCTATTTCTTTTAGAGTTCCATTTAGACCGCGGACAAGGATAGTGTGCGCCGCTCTGCCCATACCAGAATACCTCCTGCCACATCTTGTAGTGCCCGACTTTTGGTTCCCCCTTGTCGGTTTATGTAAGCCACCGCCGCGGCATTGTCCAATAGGACCTGAACATGTTGCCCCTGGACAAAACCTGCAAAGGCTAGAATTGCCATTTCCACTGCCTTCAGTTCTCTCCAATTTGAAGACCTCCCTGCTTCCTCTGCGGACCATGAGCAATGAATCCACTGACGGCACATGTGAGCCCCCCAACCCCAGGCGCTGGCATCTGTCATCAGCCGTACCTGGACTGGGAAGAACCACAACAGACCCTCTGAAAGAACCTCCCAGTTCCTCCACCACCACAGGACTTCTTTTTACTGTGGTGGGGATCCTTACCAGAGAATCTAATCAAGTCTGCTGGCGGTCCCAAACCTTCAAAAGAAAGGTTTGCAGAGGTCTGAAATGGTACCTTGCCCACTGGACCGCCGGGATGGAAGAAGTCAAGGTCCCCAACACTGACATAACCTTCCTAATGGACAGGGTTTGGTTGGATTGTAGTTGGGACACTAACTGTATCAGCTTCTCCTGTTTCTTTTCTGGCAGGAAGATTTTCTGATCCAGCGAGCTGATACGAAACCCCAGGAAGATCACTTCCTGAGCAGGGGTCAAACTTGATTTTTGGAAATTTATAATCCAGCCTAACTCTTTTAGGTGGGTGCAGGCCCTGTCCAGGTCTTTCTGCAGACCCTCCCTGGACTGGGCAAAGAAAAGCAGGTCGTCCAGGTAGGGAATCACTGCTATTCCCTCCAGACGTAGTGGCGCTAATGTTTCGGCCATAATCTTGGTACACACCCTTGGGGACGAAGACAGGCCGAACAGGAGTGCTCTGAACTGTAGATGAACTGTCCTGCTCCCCTCTCTTATTGTCAATCTCAGATATCTGTGTGACCCGGCGGAAACCGGGACATGGAGATAGGCATCCTGTAAGTCTACGGAGGCCATATAACATCCCTAAATTCAAGAGGTTCCTTACGGAAAAGATGGAATCCCTCCGGAAACTTTGGTATTGTACCAACTTGTTCAGACCTTTGAGGTTTAAAATGAGTCAGAACTTCCCCAAGGGCTTCTGAACTAGGAACATATGAGAGTAAAACCCCCGACCTAGCTCTCCTGACGGGGACCGGCACTATGACTTTCTGATTTATCAGCTCCTGAATAAAAGGGACGTCATGGCGAAAGCCTTGACCTGGTCCCTTGGGATGTTAGTGACCAACAACCTTTCCGGGGGGACCTCTGAACTCTATCTTGTAACCCTGGGAGATATCGTTCCCAAAATAAATTGATTTTGGGTAATGGCTCCCCACTGAGGGAGAAACTCCTGGAGTCTCCCTCCCACCTTGACAGGCGAGTCATTGTGGTTTGGTGGCGGTCGCAGTACTCCACCTCTACCCTTGGGATTCTGTGCACCCCAGAACTTCCTCTTGTTCTGCGATCTATCCTCCGGTTGCCCCTTTGGGGCCAGAAAAAAAACAAACACTTATGCGTTTGCACAGGTTTTTTCTTGACTGGAAACTATTTTTTCTTGTCCGCCGTCGGGTCAAGAATAGATTCTTACTCTGCGCCAAACAAAACATCCCCAGCAAAGGGGATACTGCATAGTCTATTCTTAGACGCCGCATCCCCTGGCCACGTTTTCAGCCACAAGGCCCTTCTTATTGAGTTAGTCAGGGCGGCTGTTCTGGCTGTCATGCGGACCGACTCGGCTGAAGCGTCTGCGATATAAGCAATCACAGCCGACAAGGTAGAGAAAGAGTCTAATACCTCCTGTTTAGGGGGAATTAGCCAAAATGTGTGCTTTTAATTGGTTAACCCAATGATCTAGATTCCTTGCCACACAGGTCGCTGCCATCGCCGGTTTCAAATAACTCATTACCGACTGCAAGGTTCTCTTTAAAAAGGAGGTCCATTTTTTTGTCCATAGGCTCTTTCAAAGTGCCCATGTCCTCAAAAGTGAAATCTGTCGACTTTGAAATTTGAGAGAAGGCAGAATCTAACTTCGGGACCTTCTTCCAAATCAAGTCCGAGCCGTCTTCAAAGGGAAACCTCCTTTTGTGTGCCTTAGAAAAAAACGGGCTCTAACCATTCCTTCTTGATCATATCAGAAATCAAGGAATGGACCAGGAAGGTGAGACTTCTGGAATCACTCAGCCCTGCATACATACGATCATGTAGGGAGAGGTCCTTCCTTTCTTCCTCAATACCTAAAGTCGCATAGATCACCTTAAGGAGACCTCCCACCTCTTCTAAAGATAAAATTATACAAAAATATACGATACTTCCCTCCCCCCCATAAGAGCAAAAGGATCAGAGTCACAGCTCCTACCTTCACCTTGCTGGCGCCTTGGCTTGCCCCCTTGTCTGTATCGCTTTCCATCTCAACAGCTTCAGCAGACGCGTGGTATCCTCACCACCGGTCCCGGGATTCAAAAACACTGCTGCACTGACCCCGGAAATAAGGCGCCAGGTGGTCCTCCTCTCTCCCCCTGCTTTCCAGTGGCCGGAAATGACGCTGTGTGCCGCCCGGAAATCCCGCCCCTTTCCCGAAGGACGTGGCCGAAGTCTCTCCTGTCCACCAGAATGATGGTGGCCGTAGGGCTGAAACAACTAATCGATTAATCGACAACTAATCAATTATGAAATTAATCGATTACTATTTTCATAATCGATTAATCGGCCAAAAAAAAAAAAGCAAATAATCGCTACTGTAAATATCACTTTCACAGTTCTACAGTAAAAAAAAAAAAAAAAAAAAAAAAAAAAAAATGAACCCCTACAGTAGTGATTATCTGCTTTTTTTTTAACTATAAGGCTGCATTCACACCTGAGCGTTTTGTAGCTTGAAGCCTGAAGCTACAAAACGCTAGAGGGGAAAAAATACATTATTCTCTATGTAGATGGTTCACATCTCCACTCCAAAACGCCTGAAGCTCAAACAAGTTCCGGACCCTTTTTTGTCGCGCGAATCGGGCAGATTTGGGCGTTTTTATTCTTTTTACATTGGTGACCTTTTGCTCTGCACAAAATTCGTGGCAAAAAACGCTGCGAATCGCAGTAAAAAACGCAGCAAAAAACGTAATTTTCTGCCTGAAAAGCTACGCTCAGGTGTGAATGCAGCCTAAAGGGCCAATTTCTTTTTTTTTTTGTAACCCCCATTATGTTACTAAACATCTCAGGCCTGGTTCACATCTATGTGTTTTTTGATGCTTTTTGCAGAAACGCACTACAGTTCATTTACATGGTTTCCTATGGGACATGTTCACATCTATGCTTTTTTCAGCCGCTGCTGTTTGGAAAGGGTCAGGGACTTTTTTTTTTTTTAACGCAAAACTGTGCTTTTCTGGTTCAATATACTTCAATAGAGAAGCTGCAGAAAAGCATTTAATGCGTTTTTGCAGCAATTTGTGTTTTTTAATCTGCCCAACAACTAATTGGTCAAAAAAAGTACATCTCTTCTGTCTGTTATTCTCGGAGTGGATTAAATATTTAGCTCCCTAACCATATAGTTGGTTATTTATATTTACCACTGCATAGAGATGAGAATAAATTGCCTTTTTTTTTTAAACTTTACATATTAACTAAATAATACACCACACTTTTTTTTTTTAAGGTTATTAACCGATTATTCGAAACAATAATCGGACAACTAATCGATTATGAAAATAATCGTTAGTTGTAGCCCTAGGTGGCCGCCACTCCCGCGATGCAGCACGCGCTGCCCGTGGGAGAAACGAACAATGCGGCAGTGTTTGTAGCTGCTGACTTTTAAATAAATTTTTCTTCAGCTGGCCCCCCACTTTTGTTTTTTTCAACTAATAAAGAATGATTCTTGGCAGACTGACCAGTTTTTCTCTTCCTTTCTTTTGATGGCTGTGGCTTCAGAAAAGCAGAGAGAATTCTCTGCATAGAAAGAATTGTGAAACACTTTAGTCAAGATCATGATAACGATTCTTGACGATTAATTGTTCAGCTCTAAAAGAAAAAAATTAAAAAGAATTGGATAAGTACTCAAGCCACTTTTCTAAAATCAAACAAGCAGAGGAGTTTGCCAAAGTATGGTCCAGCCGGTGCAAAGACCAATGTGTGGTATCTATCGTCGGTTTTGGTCATTTTTGGGAGGTTCCTAGATCATCCCCCACAAGACTCATTTATTCTGATGAAACATCCAGCTTCTCCTCAAAAGGAGGAAGCTCTGCAGAAATATCTTCACCTACTGCAAGTTCAGCAAGCAATAACCCCTGTCCCTCCTGAGTGGTTCACAGGATTCTATTCTCCTCTCTTTCTTATTCCCAAAAAGAGTGGAGAACGGAGACCAGTAGTGGATTTGAAGAGATTAAATAGTTTCATACATTTGGACTCTTGAAATGGAATTCTTACAAACTATCATCCAGATGGTCCAACCGGGAGACTGGCTCTCGGTAGACTTACAAGACGCCTATTTTCATGTCCCCATTCTCCCTGCCTTTCAGAAATTTTTAAGGATGGCAGTGGGTCACACACACCTCCAGTTCCAGTGCCTTCCTTTCGGGCTGTGCACATCCCCGAGGATATTCTCAAAAGGTGTTAATCGCAGTCCTAGCACCCCTCAGCGAAAAAGGACTGCAAGTTTTTCACTTTCTGGACGACATCTTACTGATAGCCCCCCAATCCAGCACAGCTTCTAGAGCACAGAGAAATTCTCCTGTCCACCCTGAAGGAGTTTGGGTGGTTGGTGAATGCAGAGAAGAGTCTCCTGACCCCCACTCAGTCAATGATTTACCTCAGAGCTCTTTTCAACACTTCAGCCGGAACAGTGTGTCTCCCTCCTCAGAAAAGTGGCAGCTATAGTCCAAAAGATGTGTCATGTAAGAACTCTCTTTCTCACCTGTCAGCTTAGAATTGTCTAAGCCTGATCGGGACCATGTCATCCTGCATCCCGATGCTGCCCTGGGCTCATTGGCATTTGAGGATTTTTCAAGTATGCTTCCTGATTCAGTGGAGGAGGGGAATTTTGATCTCAGTTCCCATGAGGAGAGGGGGGGTCTCCTCTGGTGGTCGAAAAAGGCCCTAATCTCAAGACTTCCTCTTCTTCAATGCCTCCCTGGACCATTCTTACACACTGCCATCACCTTGCGGTTCTAGGTAAGTGGGACGTTCCCACGAAGAAGGTAGTCTCCAATATCTTAGAGTTACAGGTGGTCTATCTAGCCCTAGTGAGTCTGAGAGAACATCTACACCAGAAGCAAGTCCTAGTGCGTCTGGACAACAGAGCAGCAGTGTCGTATATCCAACGACAAGAGGAAACAGACAGCATGCTTTTGCTAAGAAAAGTGGAGCCCATTATGTTGTGGGCGGAGAGAATCTGCTGGATCTGAAAGCAGTCTACCTTCCGGGCCATCTGAACAAGGAGGCAGATCATCTGTCTCGTTTTCAAGACAACAACGAATGGTGTTCGATTGGATCATGAATCTGCAGACCCCCCCTGAAAAAAAACGTTTTGCTTCTCCAACGAATGCCAAACTGCCAAGATTTCATTCCCACCTGCCTCATCCTCGAGCAGAAGTAGATGCCCTCTCGAGCCTGTGGAATTGCAAGACGGCTTATGCGTTTCCTCCAAGGCCTTTAATCTCAAAGTTTCTGCTCATGCTGATGAAGCAACCAGTCAGAGTGGTGGCTATTCTGGTCAAGGAGGCCATGGTTCCCCTGGGCAATGTCCCTCAGTATGTGTCTCCCGCTCAAGATTCCGGTGCTTCCTCAACTTCTTTCCCAAGGGAGATGTGTGCATCCAGCTCCTCACAAACTGAATCTGCATGTTTGGATGTTGAAAGGGAAAAATTCCGGTCCTTAGGTTGTTCTGCAAATGTGATCTTGACTCTTTTGAAGGCCAGAAAACCTTCCACGAATTATGTTTATTCTAAAATATGGAATAAATTCAAAGTTGTTTGTGGCAGATAAGTGTTCGGATCCTACAATGCCATCCACTTGGTCTTAGTCTCAGTTCACTTCAAGTTCGGGTGGCGGCTATTTCGGCAGCTACCCAGAAAAGATGGGCAGAAAACTCACTCATCATTCAATTCTTCAGGGCAGTCAAAAAGATTCGACCTCCAGTAAAACACTTTTTTCCTGCTTGGGAACTGCTTATTGTCCTGGACTGTCTGATGTCTCAACTGTTCGTCCCAATAGAATCCGCTTCCCTATGGAACCTGACGCTCAAAACAGTCTAATTGCAGTGACTTCAGGAAGAAGGTCCTCGGAATTACAAGCCCTGGGGGCAGAAGAGGAGCACATATCTTTCTTTCCAGATAGGGTGGAACTGCGGACAGTTCAGGGGTTTGTCACAAAAGTCTCTTGTCGGTCCACTCTCTCAGAAGCCTGGGCACTTTTCACCTTTACGGATCCACTCTCGGGTTCGCTACAAGAATTGGACATTTCTAAGGTGCTAAGATGCTACCTGCAAGCAACAAGTCCCTTTAGAGAAAACAGATTGTTCATACTTCCTTGGGGCAGAAATAGAGGAAAAGAAGCCACATAAAGGACTATCGCGTCCTGGATTTGCATGCTAATCCAAAAAGTGTATAAGGCCAGAGGGATGGATCCTCTGGCGGTGAAAGCCCACTCAACGAGGGCAGTCTCTTCATCATGGGCGGCAAGGGATATAACGTCTCTTTAGAAACCATTTTCAAAGCGGCCACGTGGTCATCTCCAAACACGTTAATGCATCATTACAGGATTGATCCAGGGGCACTCACTTCAGTGGAGTTTGGAAGAAGGGCAATTGAATCAGCTCTTGCATGTCCTTAATAAAATTTTCTTTATTAGCAGTACCCACCCTGTTAGCTATTTATTTTATCACAGGTATGCTGCCACGAAGGCACCAGGAAAATGGAAAATTGTATCATACTTACCATAATTTTCCTTTCCTGGTGCCTATCCATGGCAGCATACATGCCCTCCCATGGTATTAGATATAATAGGAGAATGCTAGTGGGGGGTATGGTTGTCACTTTTATAATGTATTACAGTATATACTCGAGTATAGGCCGTCCCGAGTATAAGCCGAGGCCCCTAATTCACCACAAAAAATGGGAAAACTGCATTGACCAGTGTATAAGCCGAGGGTACAAAATGCAGCAGCTACTGTAAGTGGAAAAGAGGGTCAGCAATGCCCATCTGCAGCTGCCTGTCCCCTGTACAGACCCCCCCCGTGTCCCCATTGCAGCCTACCTGTGCCGATCTGCGGGTCCTGTGCCATCCGTCCTTGTGCCCTCCGTCCTGTGCCCTCTGCCATCGGTCTTTGCTCGGTCTCCGCTCGGTCCCCGCTCTGTCAGCGTGTACGGCGCCATTGTAAAAATTAAAAAGACGCGCCTCCTCCTCCTCGTCCGTGATAGGAGGATTGCTGTTTTCCCTGTGCAGTGTTCCGTCTATCACGGACATTCTCTCATCCTCGTCCATGAGATGAGAATGACAGGCCATCCGTGATAGGCGGAACACTGTACTGCTGGGAAAATTAGTGTCCGCCTATCACGGACGGGCGGGAGGAGGCGGCGCGGCTTTTGAACACTGCCGTCTGTCTACATGACACGCTGTTCATGTAGGCAGACGGCGGTGACACGAATATAAGCCGAGAAGGGGACTTTCAGCCCTAAAAAATGGGCTGAAAATCTCGGCTTATATTCGAGTATATATGGTAACTATCCTGAGGGGAGGACTCCGGGGCAGAGCTTATCATAGGTATGCTGCCATAGATAGGCACAAGGAAAGGAAAATTACAGTAAGTATGATACAATTTTCATTGTTCACATTATGTAACCATCCATTTAACTGTCCCCTTATTACTATTTTTTAGGCTTTCTTCTATTTTCAACTGATGATCCAGCCAGCAAGTCTGTTGTTTTTCAATAGAAAAGCTTTTTTGCCCTTGCAGGGAAGAGATAAACCATTAACACTGACAGAGGTGCTTAATCACTTGACAACTGAGCACTTAAACCCCCCTCGTGACCAGACCAATTTTCAGCTTTCGGTGCTCTCACAATTTGAATGACAATTACTCAGTCATGCAAAACTGTACCCAAATGATTTTTTTGTCTTTTTTGTCCCCACAAATAGAGCTTTCTTTTGGTGGTATATGATCACCTCTGGGTTTTTTATTTTTTGCGCTATAAATGAAAGAAGATCAAAAATTTTGAAAAAAAAACGAATTTTTCTTCGTTTCTGTGATAAGATTTTGCAAAGTTATAAAATTTTCTTCATAAATTTTGGCCACGATTTATACTGCTACATATCTTTGGTAAAAATAACCCAAATTAGTGGATATTATTTGGTCTTTGTGAAAGTTAGAGTCTACAAGCTGTGGTGCAAATCATAAAAAATTGATCACACCTGATGTACTGTACCTATCTCATTTCTTGCGACCCGAACAAGCCAGGAAAGTACAAATACCCCCCAAATTACCCCTTTTTTGAAAGTAGACATTCCAAGGTATTTAGTAAGATGCATGGTGAGGTTTTTGATGTTGTCATTTTTTCCCACAATTCTTTGCAAAATTAAGATTTATTTATTTATTTTTTCCACAAAATTGTCATTGTAATGGGTTATTTCTCTCACATGGCATGCGTATACCACAAATGACACCCCAAAATAAATTCTGCTACTCCTCCTGAGTATTACGATACCACATGTGTGGGACTTTTTAACAGCCTGGCCACTTAGAGAGGCCCAACATGCAGGGAGCACCATCACGTGTTCTAGGAGCATAAATTACACATCTAACTTGACGACTACCTATTATACTTTTGAAGGCCCTGGAGCACCAGGACAATGACACGTGACACTGACGTGGCACTGATGACACTGACGACAGTTGGCACTAATACGTGGCACTGACAGATGGCACTTATACGTGGCAGTGGGGACAGGTGGCCACTTTATGTTCATTTTTTTTTTCCACTAACCGCTGCATCTCTGACTAAGCCGTTCATCTCTCCCTCCTCACACGCAGTCTGTGTGAGGAGGGAGAGCCGGCGATGAGAGATGATCTCATATGTTTACATATGAGATCGTCTCTCATTGGACACGCCGATCGCTGTAAAAGGCTGCTGCGATTGGCCATTTACAGCGATCTGTGACTGGCTGTGTCCAGGGGACATGGCCAGCACAGAACTTCCCAGATGCACGCCCGCGGGAGCGCGCATTGCGGAAGTAAACAGGAGGACGTCCAGGGACGCCCTCCCAGCGATTGGCGTCAGCGCTGCAGCCGTCTTTCGGCTATAGCGTGGACGCCTAGTGGTTAAAATTATCGGATTTTATTTACACAAAACCTTAATCCCCAAAAAAAGGAAAAAACTGTTTGCTATAAAGCTGTGCAAAAAAATGTGCAATGTCAAAAACTTATAAAAATGTGCACTACTGTGCAATCCAACAATAAAGTGCAAATGCCAACATTCAAATCCTGATGTAAAGATATACAAAATCACATGAATACAATTTGTGCAATCAAAACAATAAGAGCAAACAGACATTTTAAAACAAACGTACGGCGCCGGTCGGCAATAATGGAGCCCTTCCTCCTAAGATAGCGTGGTGACGTCACTGCACGTCCTCCCAAATGTCTGTTTGCTCTTAACCAAATGTGAGTAAAATTTTTTACATTTACAGTATTATGCTATGGTGCTCTTCTTAATTTTTATTTTGCATGCTGTTATGCCATACATGGATTGCTGAGCGTAAGGGTTCACATGTATCTGGAGGAGGCTGCGCTGTTTGTCCAAAATCTACATGCAAAGTTTCTTGCTGAGTCTATATGATTGCCTTTGATATTCAAATATCTGGTAAGCGGCCTATATATCGGTGGTGGCACTCTATATAGATGTGGAACACAGCGGTGGTTGTATAGGGATTTGTATTACATCAAAGGACTGTTGATTCCTGCATATCACCATTCCTATATCCATGAATTGAGAGAGAAAATAATTCCTTTCCAGCTGGCGTTCATTACAGATTTGATGCTCTCCGGATATGAAAAAAAGGAAAACCACAATAGTGTAGCCTATCATATCCGGAGAGCATCAAATCTGATAAACATATATCTTGAGTAAAAGACCCCACAAGCATATACCTCAGTGAGTGAACAGAGGAAAAGGTCTCCTATATCTGAAGGACCAGCCAGCAGACAACACATAGGAGCCTGATCCGTACTGCTAGTGGATTAAACGGAAAATTGTATCATACTTACCATAATTTTCCTTTCCTCGTGCCAATCCATGGCAGCATACATGTGAAAGAGCTCCGCCTCTACTCCGCCTTCAGGACTAGTGAATAGCATAAATTAAAGGGCATAGCCCCTCCCCCAACATTCTTCGTAATATAGAATACCGAGGGTGGGAGTTTATGCTGCCATGGATTGGCACCAGGAAAGGAAAATTACGGTAAGTATGATACAATTTTCCGTTTTCCTGGTGCCTCCATGGCAGCATACATATGATAAATAACTAGCTCACATGGGTGGGTTTAATGCGATTTTCTCCTGAACTCTACGGTTGCAAGAGCCCCGGGATCAATACGATTATGTTTGAGGAACATGTGTCGGGAAGACCAAGTGCCTAATGTTTCAAGAGAAACATTTGCCCTCGCTGCCCAAGATGCCGATACCGCTCTTGTTGAAAGAGCATTCACCTGAGCCGAAACTTGCTGTGGCTTCCAAGTAGGCCCTGAGAACTTTGGATATGTCTAACTCATAACAGTAGTTTGATTCGGAGTCCATGGTTCCGATAGGTTTGCCGTTAAGGTGACCTTGGGTGTGAAACCTCTGAGGGCAAAGTTCTAACCTATCTGGAAAAAAAGGATATGTGATCATCCCCAATGCCTAGGGAGTGGATTTTCGAAATCCTCCTGTCAGATGTAATAGCCAACAGAAAAGTTGTTTTTAAAGTCAAGTTCCAAATT
The DNA here is from genome assembly GCA_028564925.1 of Lithobates sylvaticus. Lineage (NCBI taxonomy): Eukaryota > Metazoa > Chordata > Amphibia > Anura > Ranidae > Lithobates > Lithobates sylvaticus. The sequence goes on along the minus strand of CM053030.1, from coordinate 308,583,965 downwards.
GAGACCTGTTCAATCGGTACAAACGGATGAGTGGATAGGACTTCCAATATTAGAGGAGGATCCCACTTTGGAAAGGAATGTCTGGATGGGGGACACATCTTCAATACTCCCCTGAGGAACGTAACCACTAGAGGGTCTTCTGCCCACCTGGTGTTAGTTGCTGCAGAAATTGCGGAAACTTGTACCTTGAGGGAACTCTGGCTGAGCCCCAAATCGAGACCAGTTTGCAGAAAACTCAGAACATCAGCAGTGGAAAGAGAGATAGGATCAAATCCTTTTCCTGGGGCATAGGATAAGAACTTGTCCCAAATTCTTGCATAGATTTTGTTGGTTGTAGGCTTTCTAGCTTTCAACAGGGTGGATAGGACCTCTTGGGAACAGCCTAACAATTCAAACCTCCTCCTTTCCACTTCCATACACAAAGATCCCGCTTCTGTGGGTCTGGATGGTCCAGCCTGCCCTGGGTCAACAACTGCAGAAAGGGAGGAATTCTGATCGGATGATCCACACTGAGGTGCATGGCTAGTGGAAACCACGGTCTCTTCGACCAATAGGGTAGCACTGCTAGCACTTGGACTGGTTTGTTCAGGAGTCTGAGGAGAAACCTCAAAATGAGTGGGCGAGGAGGAGAGGCGTAAGCTGTCTTGAAGGTCCAAGGACAAGATAGCGCATCTACTCCTTCCGCCTGTGGATGTGGAAGGTGAGAGAAGAATCTCCTGATTTTGCAATTCTCATGCGTAGCAAAAAGATCCACCAGTGGCGTCTGCCATAGATTGGAGATTTGGATGAACACATGGGGATGTAGAGACCACTCGTTGTCCCCAAACCTCCTTGATAAGACATCTGCCTCTGTGTTCATCTTACCTGGGAGATACATTGCCCTGAGGTCTACCAGGTTCCTCTCTGCCTAGAGCATTACAGGTTCCACTTCCCTCAGATGTGTCTTGCTGTGGGTGCCCCCTTGTTTCTGAAGGTACGAGACCGCCGCCTTGGTGTCCAAACATAAAAGTACTCTCTGTCCCTTGACCTGAGATGCAAAAGAGATTAAGGCTAGAAATGCTGCCCTCATTTCTAGGACGTTGGACACTATCCCTCTGGTGGGAAAGGACCATCTTCCCTGAATTCTCTGCAATGGGCACCCCACCCCTGGCCACTCGCATCTGACATAATTGTGGTCCATGAGTGGGAACCCAAATGATAGAGCCGGGAGAGATTCTCTGGATTCATCCACCAGTGTAGACTCCTGCTCATTAGCGTTGTTAAACGGATTGTCTGAGACAGATGTTTTCGTCTCCATTGTATTAAGAATCCCGTCTGGAAGTGTCTCCGATGCTAGTGAGACCATGGGACTAGAGGTATGCACGAGGACAATAAGGCTCAGACACTGCAAGGCTGATAGATGGAATCTCTGTAGGACCTTGGATACCTTCTGAATGATGTCCTCCATCTTCATCTGGGGTAAAGAGACTGTGCCTAGGAGCGTACCGAACATTGCTCCTAAGTAAACCATCTGCTGTGTTGGAACTAATTGGCTCTTCCGATGGTTCACCAGCCACCCGAACTCCGACCACGACTGGAGAAAAATCTCCCTGTGGACTATAAGCTGGCTCGGGTTTTTTTGACAGCAAGAGGATATCGTCCAGGTAGTGATAAATTCTTAACCCCCTCTCTCTCATAGGGGCCAAGACAGATATCAACACTTTTGTGAACACCCGAGGGTAGGTGCACAGCCCGAAGGGCAGAGCTTGAAATTGCAGGTGGACATGACCCACCGCGAACCTTAAGTATTTTTGGAAAGATGGTAGAATAGGGATGTGGAGGTACGCATCCTGCAGGTCTATCGAGATTAATCAATCAATCTCCTGGTTGTATGGTTTGTATGATCGTTTGGAGTGACTCCATCTTGAGGCTTTCGAGATGGATGTATTGATTTAGCTTTTTCAGATCTATTACAGGTCTCCAGTCGCCTGTTTTTTTCTGCACCAGGAAAAGGGTGGAAGAAAAACCTGTAAATCGATCCGATGGGGGGGGGGGCAGGTATTGCTGCCCCTTGACGCTGCAGGGACTCCAAAAATTGGTTTAAGGCCAGTGCCTTCTGTGGGGAGGCTGGTAACTGTCTCTTTGAAGGACGTGTGAGGAGGCTGCTGAGAGAAAGTCCAGAAGTGACCGTACCGGATCGTTGCTAGGACCCATGGGTCTTGACATTTGGAGGCACAGATGGGGAAAAAGTTTTTTAACCGGGCTCCCACTGGGGGCGTCTCCTCCCCGCTGACGTCAAAAGGACTTTGTCCCCTCCTGGGGAGCAGTGAGGGACTTGTACTTTCTGGCTCCCAAAAAAGAAGTCTGGGTGCCTCTCCACGATTTCTTGTTGTCCCTAAAGGGGCGAGACTGCCTGAAGTCTCTAGAATTTGATTGCCGGAATCGTGATTAATAGGCCTTTGTTCTCTGGACCTTCCTGTCCTGAGGAAGTAAGCCAGATTTGCCCCCTGTTACTCTGGAGATTACTTTGTCGAGTTTCTCGCCAAACAAAGATTTTCCATCAAGGGAAATCTTGCATCAATTCTGCTTTGATGCTAGATCGGCTGTTCAAGGCTTTAGCCATAAGGCCTGCTTTGCCATAACAGAGTTGCAGCATTGAATTGGCTGAACACCGGATTGTGTCACTTGCAGCTTCTCCCACGAAATCCGCCAACTTAAGCTCCCCCAGAGCTTTGATTATGTCATCTTTGGGAACGTCTTGGTGCAGGGATGTCTCAATATTTTCCATCCAAGACCTGATGGCATTGGAAACGGATGTCAGCGCAATGGCTGGTCTGCAAGCCACCCCTGCTTCTAAATAGATGTATTGATCTAGACCTCAAAAGGAGCTATCTAGGGGATCCTTGAAAGACATTGAATCCTCCATTGGCAGCTTTACATTTTTTGCCAGACGCACTACAGCCGCATCAACCACAGTCATTGAACTGAGTATCCGAATATGCCAGTGGATACATTTTACATAAACGTGCTAGAGAAAACTCTATCAGTTTTGTTCCACTCATCCTCTATGATCTCCCCCATTAATGGGAAGAAGATTTGCTTTCTCTTGAGGAATGAGAAATAGGTTTTTGAGTAGGCTCTTCCGGGTCTTCCCAGGCAATGTCGCTCCTCACCGCTTGTACAAAGGGTTGAACCAGGGAGAAATTGAAACCAGACAGTTCTGTATCATCTGAGGACTCCTCGGATGAATCTACCGGTGGGATTTGTTTAGCTGTTTTTCCTGATGGAGGCAAAGGAGTACTAACAGCTGATGGGCCCGAAATGTCGGGGTCCAAATCCAACACCTGGGCAGCTTGTGAAACCGGGTGAGCTGGAAGGCCGTCAGTTCAGAAAGAGAGTCTCTCATGGTTTGCTTAAGCAGGTCAACCACCTGCTGGCCTTCTAATTCCCGGTTAGCTGCGTAGTCCCTGAGACAGTCTCTGCAGACGAGCTTATCAGGGAGTGGAACCACGCCACAGGCCCAACATTTTTTCCTTGACGCCCACGGTGGAGGCGAAGGCGAATGACGACGTCTATAAGATCCTGATCTTCTGGAAGATTTATGATGAGAAGAGCGCGGTCTTCGCTCAGGACTATCGTCATAGCGCCTTGAGGACTTTCTGGACCGCTTTGAAGGAACAGGGCTGAAACAAACAAACAAAGTTTGTTTGTCAGTGGCGCACTCTTTTTTTTTTTTTTTTTTAAATACTCACGTACAGGTGGTCCACATACCTATTGGATATGAGAGGATCTTGGCTTTGTGACGAATGGCTCATGGTAAATAATGGACAGGAGGATCAGCTGTAGTAAGGCGAAGTAAGTAAGCAAAAAGAAATAGAGTCTATTTGCACACCAAATTTTTAAATGAAGTCACCGCAATAGGAGTGAGATAAAAGTATAAGGCTGGCCATACACTACACAACCCCCATCTATAGAGCTCCCTCAGATCTACCAAAAACACACAACATGAGGTCAAATCTAATCACCCTCAACTTGCATGCAATCAGGCAGCCCCCTGTACCACACAGTTGAAGGCAAACCTAAAGGAAATTGAACAAGAAAATTGCATGGTGCATGGCCAGCTCCACACATACCTGTAATGCTGAAGTAATCTGGACCTCAGGGCATACACCTGATATGCAGAGCAGCCCTGAGTCCAAATTGGAGCCAACATTTTAAAGCTAAAAAGGGAGAGCAGCTTAAATTAGATGGACCTACCCTATTACTGGCAAAAAAAGAAACAAAACCAAGGTCACGGCAAGAGAGTGAGAACCCTGAAGGGTAGAACAAAAAAGCTAGAGAAAAAACATCAGAAATAGCAAGGAAACGCCCATCCTGCACATGTGCGGACTGGGAATAAATGACTTAAAGGGAACATTTTTTTATTTATTTTTTTAAACCTATAAACTTTAACCACCAGGGCTCAAAAACAGTGCAGACATGGAAGCAAAAAGAAAACCTAACCTGACCAAGAAGGAAGAGAATCTGATCCTCCCGCCGTCATCACCAGCATTCGTTTTTCTGGAAATTCAGCAGACTGCGTTCCTATGAGGAAACTCTGCAAGACCCCAAAAGATCCTCAGAAGGGGTTCCCAGTCTTATCAGCGCTAATAGCGGCCCAAGAACAGGGACTGCGCACGGGAGAGGCTTAACCCGGCGGACGCTGCCGACTGCAGAGGTATGGACATACTGCTACTCTTCACCAGTCAAGAGGTATGAGTAAAAAAAGGAGAATGTTGGGGGAGGGGCTATGCCCTTTAATTTATGCTATTCACTAGTCCTGATGGCGGAGCTCTATCACATGTATGCTGCCATGGAGGCACCAGGAAAGGGTTTTGCTTGCAGTCACCCATTTGCTCCATATAAATGAATGGACCTCATGTTTATATTGCATATTTTAACTTTTTCACTGTGATGCCACGCCAGGTTGGCTAGTAAAGGTGCACATATCATACTTATATTTTATTAAAGCGGTTCTGCACACACTAATTTTTATTTTATTTTTTCTTGTCACGTTAAAAGTATTTTGAGTCTTACAATAAACTCACTTTTTTAGTGTCCGTCCGGTATCCATGTCCGTTTTTTTAGAAAAATCTGCACTTTTAAAATAAAAATAACATTTTGCTTGTGGGCATTTGAAACCCACAAGCAGTCACTTCCTTGTTCCCTTTCGTTATGGGAACCAGCATGCCTCACGTCCTTAAAATCTTGCGAGATTTCGGGTAGGATCTCCGCAAATCTCGCGAGATTTCGGTCGGATCTCCGCACTGACTCCTGGGAATGACACCAGATCCCAGGAGACAGTGCGGCATGACAAGGATCCCCGCACAGACCCCACCCACCCCCGCAGAGACAGAGGAATGGGTGCAAAGACACAGCAATTACAAGGTTAGTAAAAAAAAAAAAAAAAACGGCCATTTAGTACTCTTTGCCTGATTTGGAAGGCAATGAGATTTAGTTAAAAAAGTGTGTGCAGAACCGCTTTAACTGTTTGCATATTTCATTTTATTTATTGATTACACATTTCATCTGATTTATTCATATTGAGGCAGTGCTATAAGATTTGAGCACTTTCTTCAAGTCAAGTCATACATCGCATCTATATGATTTTGCAGATTTTCATATTAGGATTTGTATGCTGGCATTTGCACTTTTTTGATTGCACAAACTGTATTCATGTGATTTTGTATATCTTCACATCAGGATTTGAATGTTGGCATTTGCACTTTATTGTTGGATTGCACAGTAGTGCACGTTTATGAGTTTTTGACATTGCACGGATTTGCACAGCTATTTTGCGATTTTACTTATTAGCGCACTAATTTTATAATTAATCATACTTTAATATAGTGAGAGATCACCTACATTAGGATTTGCACATACCAGCGCTGGGTTATTTTTGTTTTCATTCACTGTTTGCTATAAAATGATCATAAAGTATTAGCTGGAATTCTGCCTCAATTTGTTACTGTATTTAAAGAACTATAGGCAATTTTTTTTTCTATTTTGGATAGAGGGAGAGATATAAGCTCCTTTAGATTTTCTGTGTCCCATTGTGGAGATTTTCCTTTACTTCCTGTGCCATAGCCAAACAGGACTTGAGAAGAAATTCTTGCAAATTAAGGGAACTCCTTGGGGACCCCCAGGTCACCACAATTAGTGTCCCTATTGGAAGATTTCACCTCTATTACTTCTCTGAGGACAACCCACAATTGCGGATTTTATTTTACTTTCATTTTCAATGATAATGGTAAGCAAGACAAATAGAGGGTGAATCACCTTAACCACTTAAGCCCGGACCAATTTGCAGCCAAAGGACCAGGCCCTTTTTGCGATTCGGCACTGCATCGCTTTAACTGAGAATTGCGCGGTCGTGCGACATGGCTCCCAAACATAGAAATAGAGCTTTCTTTTGGTGGTATTTGATCACCTCTGCGGTTTTTATTTTTTGCGCTATAAACAAAAATAGAGCAACAATTTTGAAAAAAAAAATGCAATATTTTGGGGCGTGGCTTGGTGTTCGACATCACTGATCATCTTTTCCGATGATAGGGAACAGACGATCAGTGTCAGTCTTACTAGGAAGCACGGGGAGAGGTTTACACTTACCTCTCCCTGTTCTTCAGCTCTGTGACCCGATCGCGGGACACCAGCGGCGATCGGGTCCGCGGGTCCCGCGGGCCGCGTCACGGAGCTCAGGATCGGGTCGCATGCATGCTGCCAGCGGCGCGCGACCCACGGCTGGGCTCTTAAAGGACAACGTACCTGTACATTGATGTGTCCAGCCGTGCCATTCTGCCGATGTAAATGTGCAGGAGGCGGTCCTTAAGTGGTTAATGGAGACACAGACAGCAATAAAAACTGACAAGCATTCTAATCCCTCTCCACTCTATCCAAAAAAAAAAATATAATATATTTTAACCACTTGCCGACCAGCAACAGTACTGCGGCAGCACAGCTCTATTGTGCAAAACCTACCTCTACAACGCTTCATGCAATAGATACTGTGGGCGCGCACTCGATGTCCGCCGCCCACCCACGATCGTGGTACAGAGAGGCAGAACGGGGATCTGCCTATGTAAACAAGGTGGATCCCCATTCTGACAGGGGATAACATGGAGATCCGCTGTTCCTAGTGATCAGGGAACAGCGATCTCTGTGCTGTCCCAGTGAGCCCTTTCCCCACAGTTAGAACACACCCAGTGAACACAGTTAACCCCTTCCCTGCCAGTGTGCATTTTTTTAGCACTGATCACTGTAATAATGTCACTGGTCCCCAAAAAGTGTCACTCTGGATCAGATTTGTCTGCTGCAATGTCGCAGTTCCACAAAAACATAAACATTTTTTTTTAAAAAGTCCATAACTCTTTCCCCTATTTTGTACACGTTATAACCTTTGAGCAAATCAATATACGCTTATTGCGATTTTTTTACCAAAAATATGTGCCAGAATACATATTGGCCTAAACTGATGAATAAACTTGTGTTGTGTGTTTATATATATATATATATATATAATATATATATATATATAAAGCATATATATATATATATATATATTTATATATATTATATATATATACATACATATAAAAATTTGGATATGTATTAAAGCAGAAAGTAAATATCGTTTTTTTTTTTGTTTTTTTTTCAAAATTGTCAGTCTTTTTTTTGTTTATAGCGTAAAAAATAAAAATTGCAGGAGGTGCTCAAATACCACCACAAGAAAGCTCTATTTGTGGGAAGAAAAGAAGATCAATTTTATTTGGGTACAGAGTCGCACAAACGCGCAATTGTCAGTTAAAGCGACGCAGGGTCGTATAGCAAAAAATGGCCTGGTCATTGGGGGGGGGGGGTAAATCTTTCCGGGGCTGAAGTGGTTAAATCTGCCCCCTGTGCTCATTCATCCAGAGTGGTGTCTCTCTAATATAGGGTATGTGTTACTGGCCAGATCACCAGGGGGAAATAGGGGGAGGGTAAAAGCCTAAGAAAACGAATACAGACACTACATCCCATGAATTGTAAGCTTCAATACATGACAACTTGGGGTTTTGAGTTTATTATTGTGTGTCTGAAACCTGCCCAACCGCAGCTCCCATTTGAAGTAAAAAAACACACTTTGTACAATAAAAAGAAAATTGCTCGTGTAACTCATGTACACACATTTACCGTTCCTGCGCATTCAATAAAACGTAACAAAAGCGCAACGGAACACAGATTCACATAGAGGGGAAATAGTTCTTACCATCTAGCTACAGCACATAAGGGAATGCAGAACCATCGTTATAATAACACAGTACCACAGCATGTCCCGGAAGAAGTGACGCTTCTCCAAAACACTTCCTGGTTGCGATCGGCCCACTGCTTCACGGCTAGCCAATGGGCGCTTCAAGCATCACAATCATGTGACTTCTCTGGGACTGTACAATGTGACCTTCTGGTTCAAAGTGCAGAGGAAGTGATTGTTACAGCCGTGAGCGGAAGTATTGTGTGTTGTAAGGAAGAGCTGAGTAGGGAGTTACTGGCTCTGTGATTAGTACGGAAAATATTTCATGTGGTCTGCTTCCACATGTCTACGTTCTAACCTGCCAGCTTTTCTCCAAGTCCTGACCAGAGTCGGCGCTTTATGCTATTTTCTTTCACTGGCGTTCTGCTACACTAAAATCACGTGCAAACTTGTTTTGGTGCTTCTGCATTCTGTGACATGCTTCTTTCATGTGTGTGACTTCTCATCAACTCTTTGGGGTCATTCAGAAAACACTAGTGTCAAAAACACACCGATCAGGTCCATAAAGCAAATCCTAAGCGATATTAAAAATAAACATGTAATATATCGCACTTTACTAATGCTTAGATATAGTGCCTGCATTCATTTTCTTTTTTAGGCTTTTCCCCCCTCTGTTTTCACCTGGTGATCTGGGCTGTAACACTTCCTGTATTAGGGTTAGCATTACCAGTGCCACCTTTTCGCCAAGCCAAACCCGAACACTTTAGCAGCGCACGCCAAAATTTTTTTTATAGTACATTAAATTCATTACATTTGTACAAAGCATTACACTGCAATTTTTGTATGTAGTATACACTTGTAGCACCATAACCCCTAGGGGCGGCTATGTTTTTCTGGGCTTACCGATTACCTCCTCCTTGTAGCTCGTCGTTCTTGTCTAGGGGTTCCCAGGGTTAGTACCCAGTAACTGTGGAGACTGACACTTGAATTCCTGTTTAGGATTTTTATTTGCATGAAACGTTGAACAAAACACAGTCTCTCAACTGGGAATAGAGGGCAAGGGTAGAGAAGCTCAGGCACTTGGAACTTGCTGACACTTAAATAAATGTCTCGCTGTAGATGATCCAGGGAGTAGCCACTCGCAACTGGATAACTCCACTGTTGAATAAATGCTTGTTTGTAGATCTAGCAGCCAACAAGTTTTTAGCTTAGCAAAGTCTCTGCCACAGACTTGGTTGTGAAACTTTAAATGAACACACAAAAGTCTCTCACATAACTTAGTTGCAACTGAAGGATAGGTTAGGAACTTTTCTTACAGTACTAGTATCTTTCAGCCGATCATGCGATACCGTAAGAAATGTGGAATCAACTAGTGTCCATACAGCTCAGCTTCCAGGCTCTTACCGAGCAGCCAGCCTCGTGGCCCTCCTCCGAAGAGTCCTCCCCTGGTCGCATGTAGAGTTGCTGGGCCTCTCCAATCCTGAGACGGAACACTTCGGAATCCCCCTTCAGTTACTGCACCTCGAACTAGCCAGTTCCGAGGCTCGGAAACGGATGGATCCCCACCGCAGACCATGAGGACCTCTGGGGCTGGTCAGGAGGACCAGGACCATGGAGTCAGCAGACACTCCTGGGCCGGAACAGAGCCCAGGCCCTGGAGGACCCTGGCCTGGAACGTAACCAGGCTCGAAGCCCAGGCCAAAGCGTAACTCCTCAACCACGTGACCTCAGCACCTTAAAGCGGGATTCCACCCTAAAGTGGAACTTCCGCTTTTCGGAACCCTCCCCCCCTCCGGTGTCACATTTGGCACCTTTCAGGGGGGTGCAGATACCTGTCTAAGACAGGTATCTGCACTCACTTCCCGGCACAAACTCCCACGGGAGTTTACGCCACTTCCTGTCCTGGCGCGCTGTCTGCCGGGACACACGTGTCCCGGCAGACAGCGCTGACGATTCTCATTGCGCTGCCGACTCGCACATGCGCAGTAGGGAACCGGGAAGTGAAGCCGCTTCCTGATTCCCTCACTGAGAATGGTGCCGGCAGCAGCAGAGAGCCGATCGATTGATCGGCCTCTGCTGCCCACATCGCTGGAACCTGTGACAGGTAAGTGTCCATTTATTAAAAGTCAGCAGCTGCAGTATTTGTAGCTGCTGGCTTTTCATTTTTTTTTTTTCAGGTACCGTCCCGCTTTAAGTACCCCCCTCGGAATACACAGCGGGACAAACGTGCCCACTGATTGGCTCCAGGGAGAGATTGGTACTCAATGCGTCTAACCAGACTGCATTCTATGCCTGTCACAGGTGCTCACCTCACCTATGACCAGGCAGAACTTTAATACAGCCCAGCCAAACTGATGCCAAAGCATAACCTAGAATAATTAACCCCAAAACTCAACTACAGTTCTGGGCAAAAACTAAATTTACATGCATAGCGCGTACTTTGAAAAAGTGCCGGCGCTACACACTTAACATATATTTTGCGATTAAATAACATTTCTAATCATATGAAGGTAATCACAAGAGTCCCCCTTTACATCAGATTCAACAGAGTTCCCATTTAGATCTGAATCTGCAGAGTTCCCCTTTACATCTGAATGCACAGGGTTTGTTCCCCTTTACATCTGATTCTGCCGTTTCCCTTTACATCTAAATCTGCAGGAGAGGAGTTCAGAGGGTATGATGGGGCAGTGTGTACAGGAGAGGAGTGCGGAGGGTAGCAGTATGTACAGGAGAGGGGTGTGATGAGGGCAGTATGTACAGGAGAGGAGGGTATGATAGGGGAAGTATGTATAGGAGGAGTGTGGAGGGTATGATGGGGCAGTATGTATAGGGGAGGAGTGTGGAAGGGATGACGGGGCAGTATGTATAGGAGAGAAGTGTGGAGGGTATGCTGGGGGCAGTATGTATAGGAGAGGAGTATGGAGGGTATGATGCGGGCAGTATGTATAGGAGAGGAGTATGGAGGGTATGACGGTGGCAGAATGAGGAGGGATTTTTTGCAATGTCTATGGGTTGACGTTGGGAAGATAAGGGAAGGAAAGTGACTATGGAATGATGTCCCTCAGCTGGGGGGTAAGAAGCAGCTCGGAGTGATGTCTGTCAGCTGGATGTATGAAGTGGTCTGAGGGTGATGCAAGCTGGGGGACATTGGGGGTAGAGAACTGGTCAGATAGTGATGTTTGTAATCAAAAAAAAGTTCTTGTGCTCATCTACTAATATAAGCAACAATAAGAGACCTTTCACACTGAACCGCCTGCCACGTTAGCGTTAGAGTGCCGCTAGTTTTAGTAGTGCTTTTCAGCTGCTACCGGATCGCTTTTAACCCCCGCTAGCGGCTGAATAAAAAGGTTATAAGCAACCGTGTAGCCCCGCTGCTGAATCGCTTTTCAGGAGCTTCGGCAGCGGTACCCATTCATTTCAATGGACAGGGGTGGTCTGGGAGTGCTTAATACACCGCTCCCGCACCGCCCCAAAGACGCTGCATGCAGGACTGCTTGCAAGTGCACTGCCCCAGTGTGAAAGCACTCAGGCTTTTACACTAGGGAGCATTGAGAGACGTTTTTCAGTCTCTTTACAGGCGCTATTTTAAGTGCTAAAACACCTGAAAAACGCCTCCAGTGTGAAAGGGGTCTTTGTTTTCATCTAGTAGTACTGTTGAATGATAATCTGTTATAAACTAAGTACAGATCTATATAATCCAGCCACTTCCACTCTGTATGTACAGATGATGTGAAGATAATTGATGACCATTCATATAACCCTATGTTATCCAAGCTCTGTGTCTGTACAATCAGAGGTGTAAACTCATCGCATATATACAGTCAGGTCCATAAATATTGGGACAGCGACACAATTCTAATCTTTTTGGCTCTATACACCACCACAATAAATTTTAAATGAAATTAACAAGATGTGCTTTAACTGCAGACTTTCAGATTTAATTTGAGGGCATTTACATCCAAATCAGGTGAACGGTGTAGAAATTGCAACAGTTTGTATATGTGCGTCCCACTATTCAAGGGACCAAAAGTAATGGGACAATTGGCTGCTCAGCTGTTCCTTGGCCAGGTGTGTGTTATTCCCTCATTATCCCATTTACAAGGAGCAGATAAAAGGCCCAGAGTTCATTTCAAGTGTGCTACTTGCATTTGGAATATGTTGCTGTCAACTCTCAATGTGAGATCAAAAGAGCTGTCACTATCAGTGAAGCAAGCCATCATTAGGCTGAAAAAACAAAACAAACCCATCAGAGAGATAACAAAAACATTAGGTGTGGCCAAATCAACTGTTTGGAACATCCTTAAAAAGAAAGAACGCACCGGTGAGCTAAGCAACACCAAAAGACCCAGAAAACAACAGACCACGGAAAACAACTGTGGTGGATGACCGAAGAATTCTTTCCCTGGTGAAGAAACAGTTAGCCAGATCAAGAACACTCTCCAGGAGGTAGGTGCATGTGTGTCAAAGTCAACAATCAAGAGAAGACTTCACCAGAGTGAATACAGAGGGTTCACCACAAGATGTAAACCATATTTGAGCCTCAAAAACAGGAAGGCCAGATTAGAGTTTGCCAAACAACATCTAAAAAAGCCTTCGCAGTTCCGAAACAACATCCTATGGACATATGAGACCAAGATCAACTTGTACCAGAGTGATGGCAAAAGAAGAGTATGGAGAAGGAAAGGAACTGCTCATGATCCAAAGCATACTACCTCATCAGTGAAGCATGGTGGTGGTAGTGTCATGGCGTGGGCATGTATGGCTGCCAATGGAACTGGTTCTCTTGTATTTATTGATGATGTGACTGCTGACAAATGTAGCAGGATGAATTCTAAAGTGTTTCGGGCAATATTATCTGCTCATATTCAGCAAAATGCTTCAGAACTCATTGGACGGCGCTTCACAGTGCAGATAGACAATGACCCGAAGAATACTGCAAAAGCAACCAAAGAGTTTTTTAAGGGAAAGTGGAATGTTATGCAATGGCCAAGGCAATCACCTGACCTGAATCCGATTGAGCATGCATTTCACTTGCTGAAGACAAAACTGAAGGGAAAATGCCCCAAGAACAAGCAGGAACTGAAGACAGTTGCAGTAGAGGCCTGGCAGAGCATTACCAGGGATGAAACCCAGCGTCTGGTGATGTCTATGCGTTCCAGACTTCAGGCTGTAATTGACTGCAAAGGATTTGCAGCCAAGTATTAAAAAGTGAAAGTTTAATGGATGATAGTTAATCTGTCCCATTACTATTGGTCCTTTAAAAAGTGTGAGGCACATATACAAACTGTTGTTATTCCTACACCGTTCACCTGATTTGGATGTAAATACCCTTAAAATTAAAGCTAAAAGTCTGCAGTTAAAGCACATCTTGTTTGTTTCATCCCCTATTTGAAGGCCCTAATTGGTGGCATGAGGAGCCCTTATAACAGGGAGAGCAAGAAGGTCCAGGATTCCCAGAGATCAGGAGCTGCAGCAGATGACATTTATGTACTCAGGCTGTGGTACTATGACAGACTGCATTTTCTGGCAGGTCAGACTGAACCCAGGCCAACACTCTCCAATCTTCCTTCAAGGCTTCCTTCCACCTCAGCTGAGGCTTCTGACGTCCAACTTGGGCCTTCCAGCCAGGAAGAAGTGGAGGAGCCCAGCTTGAGCCAGGTGTAGCATTGTTCAACATATTTCTGATCAAATAATTAATGATGCTAACTAGATGTTATTATTGATCAGTAATTTCTGGATTTTACTAAGTGATTTACATATCAATAGACAGTAGTAGCCACAAATGATTGGGACAAGAAACAAAAATGCTGGGGTCAGAATGATAGTCTTTTCTATTTATTATCATTCAATTTGCAACAGTCATGAGCTGAAAATTGTGTGTGATTGATGAACCAAAAACTAAAACTATGTCCCTTTTTCATACACAGGAAAGTCTCAGCCAGGAGGAGGCCGTGGAAAGTGGCAGCCAGGAGGTGGCCGGGCCCAGTAGCCTGCCCGAATCTCAGGTCCCTCCCCTCCGTCTTCCACAAAAAAAGTCCCAGGAAGAGGAGTTACCTGGAGGAGGCAGCACTTGGCCTATTTTGGAAGGCTACTGCGGCCCTCAGAACCCCCCCAATAATCAAGAGGACTATGCCTACATGGCAGACTGCAAGATGGGGGTCCAACGCCTCTTACGCGAGGAAGTTATGTTACAAGCCCTAAATAAGGGGTTGAGGGGCGAACTCACAAGCCAAAGCCACGTTACAGAGTTCAACCATTGTCGTCCTCCTCCACCTCCTGCCACAACTACAACACCAGAGCCACAGCCTCGAAGCAAGCGTGTAAGGAAGACAAGAAAGTGATGGCCTGGGTTTGGTGTGGTTTGACAAAAGATGCAGGCTGTTGTAAGACCACAGCCTGGGGACATATATGTCATCTGCTGCTGTTCCTGATCTCTTGTAGCCCTGGACCAGATTGTTCTAACTATTATAAGGACTCCTCAGGCCACCAATTTTGACGGTAAAATAATTGATGTGTGCCCTGGGGTACAATGGCTTCGCAAATTTTCCCAGTTTCTCCAGCATTGCCTTCCTCTTTATTTTGTTATGACCCATAATAAATGGCTATTTATTTTTCAGAAATACTTGGCTATGTGTTTAACTACAAAAAGGACAGTTTGTTTGTGAGTAGGCAGGTACATTTCAAAAATACAATGTGAAATTAACAAGGGACACCAACACTAACCTCCTTGAGGTTAAAAAATACAAGATAATAATGGTGTTGTGGTAACTTGACACAAAAAGAGAAAAATAAATTGTGGAGACCACTATAAAAAAAAACACTATAACCAAAAATGAAAAACATTAATATGGAGATCTGACGAAAAAAAAAAAATGTTCATGAGATCACGAGAAATAATAAAGAAATCAGGTTGTCAGAACTCTGTGTGAATATGAGCAGCAAAACAAATTCATTATTCTAGCATTCTAAAGAAGAAGAGAATGCGCTGCATTAAAGCGGAAGTAAACCCATCGATTTAACAGTATAAAAAAAAAAAAGGCATGCCGTGAATGCTAACTGCACATTGGCTGTGCTCTCAACCAGTCAAAACATCCAATGGCTGGTGTCATAACGGATCACATGAGCAGCACTGTGACAGTTGAAGATTAAACAGAGGCAAAGATGGCAGCTTCCTTGGCTGAAAACGATAGGGGGGTTTACTTCCACTTTAAAAGATTTCAAAATTTGCAGCGTGACGAGCGCTTCCGTCTCATACTTGATTCTGAGCATCAGTGGAACTTTGTGCGTCGGAATCAGGTACACACGTTTGGAATTTACGAGAACGGATTTTGTTGTCAGAAAATTTGAGAGCCAGATCTCAATTTTTTTGTGTCGGAAATTCTGAACATTTACTAAAATTGTGTCTTTTCTGGGTCATCTGCAGACCATCCATGTTTATGTTGACGTTTTGTCCAGAGGTTATGGACAGGTCACTGCTTTCATGCGGCCAGCCCTCACGCACAGGGTACGTGCAGGTGAGGGGAGGGGTCGAGGTTTGCAGTCTCAGCGGTTGACATTGCGTTTGATGTCATTCTCCCTCCCCCTCCATCTTTTTCAGCCCTTCCAGATCGGACCCACAAGTCGTGGTCCAGGTTGACAGGGACCTTGCCAGGCCACAACATTTACAAGAGGAGATGTTGCCGTTCCTCCGAATAGAGGAGATGTTGCCATTCCTCCTCCGAATAGAGGAGACGTTGCCATTCGTCCTCCGACTAGAGGAGACGTTGCCATTCGTCCTCCGACTAGAGGAGACGTTGCCATTCGTCCTCCGACTAGAGGAGACGTTGCCATTCCTCCTCCGAATAGAGGAGATGTTGCCATTCCTCCTCCGAATAGAGGAGATGTTGCCATTCCTCCTCCAACTAGAGGAGATGTTGCCATTCCTCCTCCAACTAGAGGAGACGTTGCCATTCCTCCTCCAACAAGAGGAGACGTTGCCATTCCTCCTCCAACGAGAGGAGACGTTGCCATTCCTCCAACGAGAGCAGACGTTGCCATTCCTCCTCCAACTAGAGGAGACGTTGCCATTCCTCCTCCAACTAGAGGAGACGTTGCCATTCCTCCTCCAACTAGAGGAGACGTTGCCATTCCTCCTCCGGATAGAGAAGACTTTGCCATTCCTCCTCTGGATAGAGGAGATGTTGCCATTCCTCCTCCAACTAGAGGAGAGGTTTCCATTCCTCCTCTAGTTACCGCACCCACCGCCATGACAGCCGCTCGGATCGCAGAGCCTGCCGGAGATGTGGGACGTGAGTCCAGGAGGGCAAGTCGGTATATGACCCGTGTTACGCCCGGCGGATGGGGTTGAAAGTAGGAGACGGATAATATGAATGTGGAGTCTCTCGTGAAATGTGTGATCCTGTAATCCTTAAAGGTAATTGGGTATATCCCACACATGGAGCCTGTTTTATATCTTCCCGGCTCCTTGGCTGATGGGGCCCACAGGATTCGGGTTCTTCCCAGCCCTATGCTGCTTCTCTGGATTCCTCGGTCAGCGAGTTGGAAGGTGACAAATATGTCGGAGGCCTTGTCGTTCTCTGGTTCCTCCACGAGTCAAATCGGTTATGGAAGCCCCTATCTGGGTAGACCATTCCACCCCCCGGCTAAGCAAGGTAGCTCTTTAAGCATCTGGGGAAAAGAAAACTCTCTCTCTCTCTATTTTTTCCCATTACGGATTTAAATGATGACGAGTGAGCAAGGTGGACAAGAAAATTTCTATGTCAAGCAAAGACCTCTAGACTGTATCCTTTCAAGGCAGGAGAGGTGAAGTGTATGAGGAAACTCTCCCCTCATTGATGCGGCTTTGTTGCGTCTATGCTTTCTTTAGGATGCTGTGTCCTGGACGGACGTGAGAGAAAATGATTCAAGACTTCAAGATAAACTTATGGGTTTGCCGATATGGCTTGTAAACCTGCCCCGGCTCTAGCAGCCATGTCTAGAGATATGGAAACCTGAACAGAGTACAGAGTCTGGTACTCACAGGAGTTCTTCAAAAATTCAGCAGTTAAGGAGCTGGAGCTCGTGTCAATCCGATCCTCCGGTTGGTTTGGTCTAAATGGTCCTCGGTCACGGTTCAACAGGCCTTATAGTTACCCCTTCCCCAGGACGAAAAATTCCAAGGGGTATATTTCCCCTCTTCTTGGTACAATAAGAGAACAGTTTATGGTTTACGATCGGGCGATTGGCTAATCTCAATCGACTTAAAGATGTTTACCTCCATGTTCAGGTAGCGAAGGAGTTTCTCAAATACCTTCAGTTCCATCTCTAGACCTCTAGACTGTATCCTTTCAAGGCAGGAGAGGTGAAGTGTATGAGGAAACTTTCCCCTCATTGATGCGGCTTTGTTGCGTCTATGCTTTCTTTAGAGGATGCTGTGTCCTGGACGGACGTGAGAGAAAATGATTCAAGACTTCAAGATAAACTTATGGGTTTGCCGGGATGGCTTGTAAACGTGCCCTGGCTCTAGCAGCCATGTCTAGAGATATGGAAACCTGAACAGAGTACAGAGTCTCGTACTCAGAGGAGTTCTCCAAAAATTCAGCAGTTAAGGAGCTGGAGCTCGTGTCAATCCGATCCTCCGGTTGGTTTGGTCTAAATGGTCCTCGGTCGCGGTTCAACGGGCCTTATAGTTACCCCTTCCCCAGGACGAAAAATTCCAAGGGGTATATTTCCCCTCTTCTTGGTACAATAAGAGAACAGTTTATGGTGTACGATCAAGCGATTGGCTAATCTCAATCGACTTAAAGATGTTTACCTCCATGTTCAGGTAGCGAAGGAGTTTCTCAAATACCTCCGGTTCCATCTGCAGTTCTTTGTAAAGAGTATGTCTTTATCGCTGTTTCGTCAACCTTCTGTTGCTGTCTTAGGACCAGCTGCTAGTTCACAGGGAATAGGTTTTCTCCATCTTGACCAACTTTGGGTGGCTCTTTGAAAAAAAAAAAAAAAGCCACCTAGAACCAGTTCGGCTGATGTTCTTTTGGGCCCAACTCGTTACAGTGGAAAGCACCATCTCTCTTCCAGTGGGGAAGATTACAGTCATCCAGGAGGGAATTCGTGGTCTCTAATCTCTTCACGGCAGGGGGCCTCATAGTACCTGAATCCATCGGTTCGATAGTCTCCATGACCCCTATGGCCAAGCAGTCCCTGCAGAAGTTTTAAACTGTCCTGTCAGGTTTATGCAAGTAATGGATATCAAGGGGCAACAGTCAACCTATTCACATGTCATCAACAACGAGGAGCAGCCTCTTCTGGTGGCTTCAGCACAAAACCGGCTCAGATTGCCACTCCGTTGTCCCATATCATGGGTTAAGGTCATGACCTATGCCAAGCAGTACCGGTTGGGGAACCCGCTGCACATCGGATCTTGTTCAAGGGTACGAGTATTTTCAGCCTGGGCTAGTACATCCTGGAACTTCCGGAAGTCTGGTGTGCCTTTTATTCCTTCTCCTATCTGCGGAAGGGAGAGTCGGCTTATCAGGTGTTCATCGCAGTGTTGTCCATTCTCATGTGAAGAATCATAGAGGTTCTCGAAGCACCACATTATTCCAGGAGGTTGAACCCATTATGTCTTGGGTCCAGGCAACATTTCCTGTCACGCACTTGGTTAAGTCGCTAACGAGTGGTGTCTTTGTGTGCAATCATTCATGTAGATTATGTCTCTGGGAGTCAATCCCAAGGTAGATCTATTCTCTTCCCCGGTAGCTTCAAGCTGGTAAGGTATTACACTCAAGGAGAAGTTCTGCATCCTTGTCCGTCTCGGGTGTACTTCTAGGGTGATTTCCACTCTCATGAGCTCTATGGGGACGAGCACGAATTAGGTCGATAGAAAAAGATGGGCCAATTCTGTTCTGTGTTCTCTTATTCTTCAGGTAGAGATCCAAAAGTTCAGCTTTCTTTATTCAGGCCTAGATTTATCTCTATCCATTGGCTCTTTTAGAGTCTAAGTCTCAGCCTTGTCGGCTTTCTCCGGAGCTTAGCGGGTTGTTTACCTTTTAATCCGGTGGTTGTTCTGTAAGGAGTTAAAACTCAGCCCTCAAAGAAGACCGTTGAAAGAAGAAAGTTTCCCCATTTGGGATCTTTCCCTTGTCCTCAACTCACTGTATGGGTTCAGTAATATGGGGTCCTCCCCGCTTGCTATCTTGAGACCTTTTCAACTTAAATCACTTTCCTTGTAGCCGTTACCCTCGCCAGGGGAGTCTTGGAAGTTGCGTCCCTAAGTTAAGAGGAAACTCTTCTGTCCTTCTTTCCAATCTGGATGGTCCTTATTCCTATGTTCAGCTTAATTCCGGAAATTACCTCAAGGTTCTATAAGGGCCGGGAGGTCGTCCTACCTACATTTAGGTCCAAGAGTCCACTAAAAGTTGATTCTCTGGGTATAGGCGAAATTTGGAAGGTATACCTGCAAGCTATTTGCCAGCTTCGAATAGAACAACTGCGTCCTGGATCATCTAGTTCATCCTTCAGCATTTAAAAAAAATAGGGGCCTGGCCCCTCTGGAAGCAGTGATGGCACATTCTGCCAGGGATATAGCGGCTTCATGGGCAGCAGCCCAGCACGTGGCTCCAGACGTGATCTGCAAAGCGGCCTCATGGGCCTCTATTAAAATGTTATCGTCACTATGCTGAGCCCGCTTCGCTATCTTCTATGAAACTTTAGTAATAGATCCTGTCGGTTGACGGGTCAAATTGAAATTTTTTGCTGTTCAGCATACCCACCCGTGTGGATTGGCTAGTTATTTCCCACACGTAGGCTGCCATGGAGTCTCTCAGGAAAAAGGAAAATTTATTATCAAATACTTACCGTAATTTTCCTTTCCTGATGGACTTAATGGCAGACGGAGTTCCCACCCATCAGTTATTGAGTAGGCTAGTTATGGAACACAGTACCTAGCGGTAAGCTCTCTTTTATTTGAATGGGGTCCTATAGCATTGGAGAGGAGGCGGGGTTAACCCACACGTAGGCTGCCATGGAGTCCATCAGGAAAGGAAAATTACGGTAAGTATTTGATAATAAATTTTCCTTTTTAGTGACAACGCTGTGTAAAAAAAAATAAATACAATTTTCCTGTAACTTGTGGCAAAATATAAACGATTCCATTAACTTAAAGCGGTGTTTCAGCTGAAAAAATGTTTTTTTTAAAAGTCAGCAGCTAAAAAAAAGTAGCTGCTGACTTTTAATAAGTACGCTTACCCTCCCAGGGCTCCCGCGATGTCGGCCGCCGAGGCCGACATGTCCCTCGGCGCTCCGGTCCCAGCGCTGCCATCCTCAGTAAGGGAAAAAGGCAGTGGAGACTACGGCTTCACTGCCCGTTTCCTACTGCGCATGCGCGAGTCGCACGCCGCTTTGTGAATGGGTCGCGCTGTGTTAGGGAACACACAGTTCCCAGAACACAGCACGCCCTATTACCCAGAAGACATCGATGAGGAGTAGAGAAGACCGAAGATCACCGAAGATCACCGCGTAGTAGGAAGGAGGCAGATTAGGAAGACTGCCTAGCAACAGGGATTTCGGATCAGGTAAAAAATTATTATTTTTTTCCAGAATATTAATGCTCTTTTTTTTTTTTAGGGTGGCCCTCCACTTTAACATGCCTCTCAGCAAATAGTGTCTACTTTCCAAAAGGGGGTCATTTGGGGTGGTTTTGTTCTATCTTGACATTTCAGGGCATCCAAAACTGTGATAGGTAGTGAGGAAGTGAAATCACCATTTTACGCCCTTAGAAAGCCTGTAGGCGGTGCTTGGTTTTTGGGATCCTGTACATGGCTAGGCTCCCGAAAAGTCTCCCATATGTGGTATCCCCATACTCAGGAGAAGCAGCAGAATGTATTTTGGGGTGTAATTCTACATATAACTATGCCATGTGTGAGCAATATATCATTTAGTGACAACTTTGTGTAATTTAAACATTTTTTGTCATTTTTCATTCACTTGTGACAAAAAAATAAAATATTCAATGGGCTCAACATGCCTCTCAGCAATTTTCTTTCATTCTTTCTCAGCAGTCATAAACTAAAAGCTGCATGAATTCCAGAAAATGTACCCTAGTTGTATTTTGGGGTGTAATTTCACATATGCCCATGGCATGTTTGAGCAATAGATCATTTAGTGACAACTTTGTGCAAAAAAAAAAAAAAAGAAACATTTTCATATACCCGCAATTTGTGGCAAAATATAAAATATTCCATGGACACAACATGCCTCTCATGAAATAGCTTGGGGTTTATACTTTCCAAAGGTGGGTCATTTGGGGGGGGGGGGGGGGTTTGTGCTATCTTGGCATTTTATGGTCTTCGAAACTGTGATAGTTAGTGAGGAGTAAAATCAAAAATGTACACCCTTAGAAATCCTGAAGGCGGTGATTGGCTTTCGGGGTCCTGTACGTGGCTAGGCTCCCACAAAGTCTTACACATGAGGCATCCCCGTACTCAGGAGAAGCAGCAGAATGTATTTTGGGGTGTAATTCTACATATAAAACTATGCCATGTGTGAGCAATATATAATTTAGTGACAACTTTGTGTAATTTAAAAATTTTTTTGTCATTTTTCAATCATTTGTGACAAAAAAAATTAATATTCAATGGGCTCAACATGCCTCTCAGCAATTTATTTGGGGTGTCTACTTTCCAAAATGGGGTCATTTGGGGGGGGGGGGGGGGTTGTACTGCCCTGCCATTTTAGCACCTCAAGAAAGCACCTTTTAGCACTCCAAAGAGATGCAGGTAGGTTAATTGGCTTCTGTCCAAAAATTGGCCCTAGTATATGAATGGGGACCTTGGATTGTGGGCTCCTTGAGGGTAGGGACCGATGTGAGTGTGCAATGTACAGGGATAGGGACAATTGTAGACACTCACTCAGGTTGAACTGGATGGACTGGTGTCTTTATTCAACCTTACTAACTATGAAACTTTGAAACGAGATAGGCAGTCAAACTAAAAGCTGCGTGAATTCCAGAAAATGCACCCTAGTTTGTAGACGCTATAACATTTGCGCAAACCAATATACGCTTATTGACATTTTTTTTTTTACCAAAGACATGTTGCTGAATACATTTTGGCCTAAATGTTTGACTAAAATTGAGTTTATAAAATCTTTTTTATAACAAAAAGTAGAAAATATATTTATTTTTTTTCAAAATTTTCGTTTTTTTTTCCATTTATAATCGCTAAAAATCGAAGGGGCAATCAAATACCATCAAAATAAAGCTCTATTTGTGGGGAAAAAAGGACGCAATTTTTGTTTGGGTACAACATTGAATGACCGCGCAATTACCAGTTAAAACAGCGCAGTCCCAAATTGTAAAAAGTCCTCCGGTCATTGAGCTGCCAAATCCTCCGGGGCTGAAGTGGTTAAATTGCATACACCCGGGGGCATGTCCAAGATGGCAGAGTAACCAGAATTCTATCCTGGAGCTCTGCTGAAGGGAAATTGCTTAATTTCTCCTGGCTGGGTATCTCTGTGATCTAGTTTGGGCAAGTTGACGATGGATGCCTCCTAAACACTCCAGGTGTGGCAGAGGGAGTAAGAAGCTTCACTTTCCCCCAGGCATACCTACTACAGCTATCTCGGAGCCTTGGCGGGGCAGCAGCCAGACGCCACGTGTTAACATGGCGTCCCAGACAGATCTGCCAGAGGAGTCTGCCGCCTCGTCACTAAGTAACCCAGAGGTCATGGTGGCCATTGCCACCTGCCAGGCGGCCCTCACCAATAAAATAGATGTGGTTCAGCTGGACATTGGGCTCATCCGACAAGACCTGGATAGGGTCTGCTCCCACCTGTCTACAGCTGAAGCGCAGGTGGGCCGGATCGAAGATACTTTGGCGGACCATTCGGGTGCTGGAGTACTGTGCAGAGAACAGTGCGGCAGAACAATATCCGTATCCTTGGCCTGGTGGAGAGCAAGAACCCTACCATCTTTGTGGAGGAGCTCTTTCGATCCTTGCTGCTGGCTGCTCAACTAGCCCCCATTTTCACCGTTGAGCATGCCCACCACAGCCAGGCCCATAGGGGGCCCCCCTCGCATGTTCATCCTGTGCCTTCTCAACTTCAGGGACCAGGATAATTACTAAGAGCGCCGGGAGAGCTGGTGTACCAGAATAATCGTCTTGTACTGTTCCCAGATTACTCTAAAGAGACCCAGAAGCTCTGCTGGTCATTCGATTCCATCAAGGCGGTTACGTCACTGTCTTGTGACTTCATCAGGGGTTCCCCTGATGAAGTCACGAGACAGTGACGTAACCGGTAGGGATTGACCTGATTGGATGATACCGGAGGATACCGGAAGTGATGTACAACTGGCGCTGCTCGCCTGTGTATGCTTGATTTTATCTGTTTTGATGTAAGAATGCAATTTGTTTTTAAATAAACGTACTTTATCCAAACATACTTCACTATTGGGCCCCCCCCACCCTTCTTCTCTTACCCTTCATCTCTATTATATGAGAGGATTGCAGTACCGATCGAATTGGCCATATCCCCTGGGACCGAGTGGAGGAGAGGAGTTTGGATTAAGCTACTAACATTCTCAGTGCCCTGAATCACTGGCCCGAAGGTGAGAGGCTAGGGAGCACCAGTTGGGGATTGATGTGCTTGCACCTATCTGCTGCCTTTTCGTGAACAAGTTTTATGTCGCCATACCCACTTACTTTGACCTAGACGGGCTATATAAGACGTCGGTGGGATTGACGGACATTTATTTATTGCCATTTCATCCACTCCAGTGCATGGACACTATTAATTATTATTATTGTTATCACTATTTGCTATCATGAACATTGATTTACTCACGGGATTTTTTCACTCACACCATTTTTCGCAATTATTATTTATTGGTTGAATTTTATGTACAATCCTTTATGCATTTTTATGGTTGACTTTCGTTGATTATTTTATATATCACTGTATCACCATCATTCACTTTATATGCACTTTAGCGCTAAGCGCAGTTTTCACTCGGTCTTGCATATTTATATTTATTAATATATCATTTTATTTAGTGCCACGGTTTATAGCGCAGAATCATCTTTATCTTTTCTTACTTGTGGTTTAGTGTTTTACCATTAGGTTTTGCAGCTTCCTAAGAATTTTATTCTATTATTTTGGCACCCCATTACACCCCCTGTGGGATTATTTTAGTTCACTAGTGTCACCTGTGTGTTATAGTTCAATTAAGCGCGAAGGCCACTTTCCTGTTTTATATATCCCATATTGCTGCGGCACATAGGCAGCTGCGCAGTCTCTGGAGAGGTTGGAGAAAGAGGTCTGACAAAGGGAGGCTGCTTATGTGGCAAACCCTGATCAGATTGCTTATGGGGCCTGGCAATATGCTTTGAGAGAGGTTTCCTTACTTAGGGTGGAGAGGATACAGAATACAGCTCAGAGGGTCTTTGAATATGGGAAGTGGTCAGTTTTTAGCATGGCTGGCCAAGAGCCAATTTGCAGTTACCCATATAAGTGGCATAAGAGACTCTGCAAGGGGGAGTGTTCAGGTCACCTAGCAGTATAAACAAGAGATTCCTTCAATATTACCAGCATCTGTACTCCTCTAGAGTGGACTATACTCCTGTGGAGTTGGACACCTACCTTGACAGAGTTGCATTCCCTACTCTTGATGTTGAAACAAGCTTGGGACTAGAGTCTGACATTACCTTGGAGGAGATACAGATTGCTCTTTCACAACTTCAGGCTGGGAAAACCCCTGGGGTGGATGGCCTCCCAACTGAATTCTATTCCCATTATCAGAATCTGCTGGCTCCAAGGCTTGTGTCTTTATTTGAACAGTTTTTCTCCCTGGGTTCCCTCCCTGATTCTATGTCTGAGGCGGTGGTGGTGTTGGTGCTCATACTGGGCAAGGACTCTGAGGATCGTTCCTCATACAGGCTGATATCCCTCATTAATGTGGACGCCAAGATTTTGGCTAATAGGTTATCCACAGTACTGGAGGAGATCATCCATGTTGACCAAACAGGGTTTATGCCCGGGAAGGGTACTGATATCAACCTCCATCGTCTCTTTCTCATCCTCTCGGTTTCCCATGCAAATAATAGGAAAATGGTCATCGCCTCACTTGACGCCGAAAAATAGTTTGACTCAGTGGAGTGGAGGCTCCAGGAAGACGTAAGGTATTACAAAACATGTCGGGCAGG
The DNA here is from genome assembly GCA_028564925.1 of Lithobates sylvaticus. Taxonomy (NCBI): domain Eukaryota; kingdom Metazoa; phylum Chordata; class Amphibia; order Anura; family Ranidae; genus Lithobates; species Lithobates sylvaticus. Next base: position 308,558,540 of record CM053030.1, on the reverse strand, counting down.
TTGTGTTGATACCATCACGTCTATTAGACTCCCACGCACGGGTGTATATTTGCTTTTTTTTTTTTTGAACCGGTTCTTTAATTTTTTTAAAAAGAAATTTTTTTTTTTTTATTATACATATTTTTTAACTGTCTATGTTTTTGTCAATGAGGAAAAGTTTTTTCTTGTTTAACATTGCAACCTTATGGGCATACTCTTAGGTCTGTTATTTATCAATAAATATTCCTTTACTTTGCGGTATTTCACTATTGGAGTCCGTTTTTTTCTGTCTCCCTTTATCTTCGCTCATGGCCGAGGGGCCTGAGTGTTGATTACATTCACAGGTGACTGACTGGAGGGCTCCCGTGGAGTTACACCCTAACACGGAGACGTAGTGTGCAAAAGGATGCTGAAGACCTCTATGATTGGTCACCTGTACTGTCTATCTTCTTTGCTCCGCCCGGGTGCATCAGCTCAGCGATCCGGGAGACCAGTGCTTGGGTTCCTGATAATCTTAGTTCCCCCATGAGGAGAGGTGGCTTGGAAAGAACCAGAAGACCGGAGGAGTGACGCATATCCCTGCAGAGGATTGTATCTGCCTTGCACTACTGACTTCGCTCTCTCAGGGAGTCCATCAGATGTGGTAAGGACCCAGACTTACTTTACTTAAGCAAGATATCAACTTCTTGGAATTACTACTCTCCAATACAAACAGCGTTTGGGTCACTATCTGTTGATTTTTCTGCAGTGCTTTGGGACATTGTATTGTGGACATTCATTAGCCATTAGGGATGGGCCCGGTGCTCGATGCGAACCCATGTTCGCATCGAGCACCGGGTGTTCGCTCGCTCGGCGAGCCCAGAACTATTTTGGCCGCTCGCATCACGTTCGTGTGAGGCGAGCGGCCCCGCAATGCATTGCGGCCGGCGCGGCCGGCGCAGTGCATTGTGGGCTGATGATTGGCCAAGCATGCACTGTGACCCCGCATGCTTGGCCAATCACAGCGCCGGAAACTCGAAGAGCCATAATTGGCTACAGGCAGGACGCCTGTAGCCAATTACAGCTCAGGGGCTTTAGTACACGCCCCCTCTTATAAAAGGCCGCCACGCTGTCGGCGCCGGTCACATGCTGTTCCGGCGTAGATAGAGCAGGATCGTTCTGTGTCACTCTGCTAGATTTAGTTAGAGAGATTTACTTAGAGAGATTGAGTTAGATAGATTCATTTAGAAAGATTGATTTAGAAAGAGGGGCTTGTAGTGTGTTCGTGGCAGGCAGGCACTGGCAGGCAGTGGCAGCAAACAGAGCTCCTATATTTTGTTCCCAGAAGCACCTATAGGACTTGTAGTGTGTTCGTGGCAGGCAGGCAGAGCTCCTATATTTTGTTCCCAGAAGCACCTATAGGACTTGTAGTGTGTTCGTGGCAGGCAGGCAGAGCTCCTATATTTTGTTCCCAGAAGCACCTATAGGACTTGTAGTGTGTTCGTGGCAGGCAGGCACTGGCAGCAAACAGAGCTCCTATATTTTGTTCCCAGAAGCACCCATAGGACTTGAAGTGTGTTAGTCCCATCACACAGACCTACATTTTCTTCCCAGAAGCACCTATAGGACTTGTAGTGTGTTAGTCCCATCACACAGAGATCATATATTTTGTTCCCAGAGGCACCTATAGGACTTGAAGTGTGTTAGTCCCATCACACAGACCTACATTTTCTTCCCAGAAGCACCTATAGGACTTGAAGTGTGTTAGTCCCATCACACAGAGATCATATATTTTGTTCCCAGAAGTACCTATAGGACTTGAAGTGTGTTAGTCCCATCACACAGACCTATATTTTCTTCCCAGAAGCACCTATAGGACTTGAAGTGTGTTAGTCCCATCACACAGAGATCATATATTTTGTTCCCAGAGGCACCTATAGGACTTGAAGTGTGTTAGTCCCATCACACAGACCTATATTTTCTTCCCAGAAGCACCTATAGGACTTGAAGTGTGTTAGTCCCATCACACAGAGATCATATATTTTGTTCCCAGAGGCACCTATAGGACTTGAAGTGTGTTAGTCCCATCACACAGACCTACATTTTCTTCCCAGAAGCACCTATAGGACTTGAAGTGTGTTAGTCCCATCACACAGAGATCATATATTTTGTTCCCAGAAGCACCTATAGGACTTGAAGTGTGTTAGTCCCATCACACAGACCTATATTTTCTTCCCAGAAGCACCCATAGGACTTGAAGTGTGTTAGTCCCATCACACAGAGATCATATATTTTGTTCCCAGAAGCACCTATAGGACTTGAAGTGTGTTAGTCCCATCACACAGACCTATATTTTCTTCCCAGAAGCACCTATAGGACTTGAAGTGTGTTAGTCCCATCACACAGAGATCATATATTTTGTTCCCAGAGGCACCTATAGGACTTGAAGTGTGTTAGTCCCATCACACAGACCTACATTTTCTTCCCAGAAGCACCTATAGGACTTGAAGTGTGTTAGTCCCATCACACAGACCTATATTTTCTTCCCAGAAGCACCCATAGGACTTGAAGTGTGTTAGTCCCATCACACAGAGATCATATATTTTGTTCCCAGAAGCACCTATAGGACTTGAAGTGTGTTAGTCCCATCACACAGACCTATATTTTCTTCCCAGAAGCACCCATAGGACTTGAAGTGTGTTAGTCCCATCACACAGAGATCATATATTGTGTTCCCAGAGGCACCTATAGGACTTGAAGTGTGTTAGTCCCATCACACAGACCTACATTTTCTTCCCAGAAGCACCTATAGGACTTGAAGTGTGTTAGTCCCATCACACAGAGATCCTATATTGTGTTCCCAGAAGCACCTATATGACTTGAAGTGTGTTAGTCCCATCACACAGAGATCATATATTTTGTTCCCAGAAGCACCTATAGGACTTGAAGTGTGTTAGTCCCATCACACAGACCTATATTTTCTTCCCAGAAGCACCCATAGGACTTGAAGTGTGTTAGTCCCATCACACAGAGATCATATATTTTGTTCCCAGAGGCACCTATAGGACTTGAAGTGTGTTAGTCCCATCACACAGACCTACATTTTCTTCCCAGAGGCACCTATAGGACTTGAAGTGTGTTAGTCCCATCACACAGACCTATATTTTCTTCCCAGAAGCACCCATAGGACTTGAAGTGTGTTAGTCCCATCACACAGAGATCATATATTTTGTTCCCAGAAGCACCTATAGGACTTGAAGTGTGTTAGTCCCATCACACAGAGATCATATATTTTGTTCCCAGAAGCACCTATAGGACTTGAAGTGTGTTAGTCCCATCACACAGACCTATATTTTCTTCCCAGAAGCACCCATAGGACTTGAAGTGTGTTAGTCCCATCACACAGAGATCATATATTTTGTTCCCAGAGGCACCTATAGGACTTGAAGTGTGTTAGTCCCATCACACAGACCTACATTTTCTTCCCAGAGGCACCTATAGGACTTGAAGTGTGTTAGTCCCATCACACAGACCTATATTTTCTTCCCAGAAGCACCTATAGGACTTGAAGTGTGTTAGTCCCATCACACAGAGATCATATATTTTGTTCCCAGAAGCACCTATAGGACTTGAAGTGTGTTAGTCCCATCACACAGACCTATATTTTCTTCCCAGAAGCACCCATAGGACTTGAAGTGTGTTAGTCCCATCACACAGAGATCATATATTTTGTTCCCAGAAGCACCTATAGGACTTGAAGTGTGTTAGTCCCATCACACAGACCTATATTTTCTTCCCAGAAGCACCCATAGGACTTGAAGTGTGTTAGTCCCATCACACAGAGATCCTATATTTGTTCCCAGAAGCACCTATAGGACTTGAAGTGTGTTAGTCCCATCACACAGAGATCATATATTTTGTTCCCAGAAGCACCTATAGGACTTGAAGTGTGTTAGTCCCATCACACAGACCTATATTTTCTTCCCAGAAGCACCCATAGGACTTGAAGTGTGTTAGTCCCATCACACAGAGATCATATATTTTGTTCCCAGAGGCACCTATAGGACTTGAAGTGTGTTAGTCCCATCACACAGAGATCATATATTTTGTTCCCAGAAGCACCTATAGGACTTGAAGTGTGTTAGTCCCATCACACAGAGATCCTATATTTTGTTCCTAGAAGCACCTATAGGACTTGAAGTGTTTTAGTCCCATCACACAGACCTATATTTTCTTCCCAGAAGCACCCATAGACTTGTAGTGTGTTAGTCCCATCACACAGAGATCCTCTATTTTCTTAGCAGAAGCACCAAAAGGACTTCTAGTGTGTTAGTTGCATCACACAGAGCTCCTATATTTTCTTCTTCTCAGCAGCACCCACAGGACTTCTAGTGTGTTAGTGGCATCACACAGAGCTCCTCTATTTTCTTTGCAGAAGCACCCATAGGACTTCTAGTGTGTTAGTGGCATCACACAGAGCTCCTATATTTTCTTCTTAGCAGCACCCACAGGACTTCTAGTGTGTTAGTGGCATCACACAGAGCTCCTCTATTTTCTTTGCAGAAGCACCCATAGGACTTCTAGTGTGTTAGTGGCATCACACAGAGCTCCTATATTTTCTTCTCAGCAGCACCCACAGGACTTCTAGTGTGTTAGTGGCATCACACAGAGCTCCTCTATTTTCTTTGCAGAAGCACCCATAGGACTTCTAGTGTGTTAGTGGCATCACACAGAGCTCCTATATTTTCTTCTCAGCAGCACCCACAGGACTTCTAGTGTGTTAGTGGCATCACACAGAGCTCCTCTATTTTCTTTGCAGAAGCACCCATAGGACTTCTAGTGTGTTAGTGGCATCACACAGAGCTCCTATATTTTCTTCTCAGCAGCACCCACAGGACTTCTAGTGTGTTAGTGGCATCACACAGAGCTCCTCTATTTTCTTTGCAGAAGCACCCATAGGACTTCTAGTGTGTTAGTGGCATCACACAGAGCTCCTATATTTTCTTCTCAGCAGCACCCACAGGACTACCGACTACAATGGCTGGAAGACCGCCAAGGGGAGGCAGAGCGTGCAGAGCCAAGAACACAGGGCAGGCAGGCTCTGTTTTCTAGTGGACGTGGCCGTGGCCGTGGTCGTGCATCGTCATCAGCACGTGGCCATGGGACACGCGCGTCTTTGTTTTCGGCAGCTGGACATGTGGAGCCGCATCATGCTGAAGGCTTGGTAGAATGGATGACCAAGCCCTCCTCATCCTCCTCATCCTCTCTCACCCAGGCTCAGGGTACTGGCAGAGCAGCTGCCAACGCGTACTCAATGGCATCATCAGCCACCCCTTCCCTAGACCCACCATGTCCTCCTGAGGAGTCCCCCGAACTCTTTGAGCACAGTGTTGGGTACATGCTCCAGGAGGATGCCCAACGATTCGAAGGCTCGGATGATGATACCCAGCTTGAGGAATCTGGCAGTACTGTTCCACCAGCTGCAGCTTACTGCCAGGTTTGCTCTAGTGGTGAAGAGGGAGGGGATGATGAGGTCACTGACTCCACGTGGGTGCCTGAAGGGAGAGAGGATGAGGAGGAGGAGGACGAGGAGGAGGAGGATGCGGCGTCACATGTCCAACGAGGCAGGATGCCCCCTGGAGGCCAGGTAGAGGCCAGCACAGCAACTGTACAACACCGCAGAGCTCCGCCTGTGCAGGGCGCTGCCTCTGCACGTTATCAGAAAAGTTCTTTGGTGTGGGCCTTTTTTGAGACGAGTGCATCAGATCGCACCACTGCTATTTGCAATATTTGTCTCAAGCGTATCTCGCGTGGCCAAAACATCAGCCGCTTGGGCACCACAAGCATGACCAGACATATGTCGACCTGCCATGCAGCTCGTTGGCAGGCACACATAAAAGACCCACACCAAAGAACTAAGCGGACCTCTCCTTGCTCCTCATCAGCTGGGATCTCCATCCCCACTACACCTTCAGTCCTCTCTGAAAGCTGCTCTGAGAGGACTGAAGGTGTAGAATTAGGTGTGTCACAACCAAGTACTTGCAGTACACCGACGTCCGATTGCAGCAGGCAAATTTCCCTGCCCCAGCTGCTGGACCGTAGAAAGAAGTACACTCCCAGCCATCCACATGCCCAGCGGTTGAATGCTAGCTTGGCTAAATTGCTAGCACTTCAACTGCTGCCTTTTCAGTTGGTAGACTCGGCCCCCTTCCGTGAGTTTGTTCAATGTGCGGTTCCTCAGTGGCAGGTTCCCAAACGCCACTTTTTCTCACGGAAGGCGATTCCGTCTCTCTACCGGCATGTGGAAGGCAATGTCCATGCCTCGCTGGACAGGGCGGTCAGCGGTAAGGTGCATATTACCGCTGACTCATGGTCCAGCAGGCATGGACAGGGACGGTACCTTTCTTTCACGGCCCATTGGGTCACTCTATTGGCAGCTGGGAGGGATGCAGGACAAGGTGCAGTAGTGTTGGAGGTTGTTCCGCCACCACGCCTCCAAAACGCTACTACTGCTACTGGTTGTGACACACCTCTCTCCTCCACCCCCTACTCTTCTTCTTCCTCCAGTGCTCTGTCCTTGGAACCAGCGGTGCTCCGTAGGCGTACAAGGGGCTACGCAAGTACGCAGGAAAAAAGATGCCATGCCGTGCTTGCGCTGGTGTGTTTGGGGGACAGGAGCCACACTGGGCCAGAGGTTCTGGCAGCTCTGCAGGGGCAGGCCAAGAGGTGGTTGACGCCACGTCAGCTTAAGCCAGGAATGGTCGTTTCTGACAATGGCACCAACCTCCTCTCCGCCCTGCGACAGGGGCAGCTCACCCATGTGCCCTGCATGGCTCACGTCCTCAACCTGGTGGTGCAGCGGTTCTTGGGCAGGTTCCCAGGCTTACAGGATGTCCTGAGGCAGGCCAGGAAAGTCTGTGTGCATTTCCGCCGATCTTATAATGCCAGTGCTCGGCTGACTGAGCTGCAAAAGGAGCTGAACCTTCCCAAGAACCGCCTAATATGTGACATGCCCACCAGGTGGAACTCAACGTTGGCCATGCTGCAGCGACTGCACACGCAGCAGAGGGCCATCAATGAGTACCTTTGCGACTACGGCACCAGGACAGGGTCAGGGGAGCTTGTTTTTTTTTCCCCACGTCAGTGGAGCATGATCAGGGATGCATGCACTGTCCTCTCACCATTTGAGGAGGCCACGAGGAGGGTGAGCAGTGACAGTGCATGCATCAGTGACACTGTCCCTCTTGTCCACCTGTTGGAGCATACGCTGCGTGGGATAATGGACAGGGCACTTGAGGCAGAACAGAGGCAGGAAGAGGAGGACTTCCTTGCCTCTCAAGGCCCCCTTTATCCGGACAGTGTTCCTTCTGTCCCACCCATCACACAGGAAGAGGATGAGAAGGAGGAGGAGGATTGTGTGAGCATGGAGGTGGAGCCTGGCACTCAGCATCAGCAGCAGCAGTCTTTTAGGGATGATGTACAGTCCCAACAAACCAGTGGACTTGTACGTGGCTGGGAGGAGGTGGCTGGCGATCATGTCATCCTCAGTGACCCAGAAGACTCCGGACCGAATGCCTCAGCTAACCTATGCTGCATGGCCTCCCTGATCCTGCAAAGCCTGCGGAAGGATCCTCGTGTTCTTCGGATCAAGGAGAGGGACCATTACTGGCTGGCCACTCTCCTTGATCCGCGGTACAAGGGTAAGGTTGCGGACCTTATCTTGCCGTCGCAGAGGGAGCAGAGGATGAGACATCTCAGGGAGGCCTTGCAGAAAGGTCTGTGCAACGCGTTCCCAGAAACTGGGAGGTTACAAACTCCTGGTCCTGGGCGACGAGTTGCTGAGGCTTCGGTCAGTAGCAGAAGGAGCGGTGGGGAAGGTGGACGTCTGACCAATGCGTTCAGACAATTTTTTAGTCCGCAGCCCCAAGGTATGATCGGTTCCAGCAACCATCGCCAGCGTCTGATATACATGGTGCAGGAATACCTTGGGGCAAGGTCAGACTTGGACACCTTTCCCACCGAAAATCCTCTGGCTTACTGGGTCCTGAGGATGGATCACTGGCCAGAGCTTGCACAGTATGCAATTGAGCTACTGGCCTGTCCTGCCTCCAGCGTTCTTTCCGAACGCACATTCAGTGCTGCTGGAGGATTTGTCACCTCGGTTGATCGACTGACTTTCATCAAAATGAATCAGTCTTGGATCACCACCAGCTACCAGGCACCTGAGGCGGATATAACCGAATAATTTATAATGTCACATCCCTTCAAGACTGCCTATGCTGATGCTGAGTGACTGTCCTCTTATGTTCACTGACTATCCTCTTCCTCCTCCTCAATGATCCATGCCACCACACCAGTGCCTAAGGCACAATTTTTCAGCCCCTGTTTAACAGGGGCGTGTACATACAATTTTTAGAAAAAAATGCTTCGCAACACGTGTGACTGCTGTGCTCCAAGTACAGTATCTGTGAGGGGTTGCAGTGTTGTGGCACCAGCACCAGTGCCTAAGGCACAAGTTTTCAGCCCCTGTTTAACAGGGGTGTGTACTTACAATTTTTTTAAAAAAAAAAAAATGCTTCGCAACACGTGTGACTGCTGTGCTCCAAGTACAGTATCTGTGAGGGGTTGCAGTGTTGTGGCACCAGCACCAGTGCCTAAGGCACAATTTTTCAGCCCCTGTTTAACAGGGGCGGGTAATTACAATTTTTAAAAAAAATGCTTCGCAACACGTGTGACTGCTGTGCTCCAAGTACAGTATCTGTGAGGGGTTGCAGTGTTGTGGCACCAGCACCAGTGCCTAGGGCACAATTTTTCAGCCCCTGTTTAACAGGGGCGGTAATTACAATTTTTTAAAAAAATGCTTCGCAACACGTGTGACTGCTGTGCTCCAAGTACAGTATCTGTGAGGGGTTGCAGTGTTGTGGCACCAGCACCAGTGCCTAAGGCACAATTTTACAGCCCCTGGCGGGTAATTACAAATCTTGATCTAATAGTTCACAGCAGGGCCCATTCCTGCGCCCACCAAGAGTAACTATGAGGGCCTACAGTCTTGTGGCAACACCGTCCACCACCACCGCCAAAGGCCCAATTTTTCTGCCCTGTTCATCAGGTGCTTGCAATTACAAATCTTGATCTAATAACTCACAGCAGGGCCCATTCCTGCGCCCACCAAGAGTAACTGTGAGAGCTTACAGTCTTGTGGCAACACCGTCCACCACCACCACCACCCCCCCCAATTTTTCTGCCCTGTTCAACAGGTGCATGCAATTACAAATCTTGATCTATTAACTCACAGCAGGGCCCATTCCTGTGCCCACCAGTCTTGTGGCTACACCAACATCTAATAGGGCAAATTTCTGCAGAGTATATACGCCAGGCCCCTACTTTCAAACATCCAACTTACAAACGACTCCTACTTGCAAATGGAAAGAGAAAACAGGAAGTGAGAGGAAATCTACCCTAGGAAGGGAAATTCTATCCTGTTAGATTTAATTTGGGAAAAAGGTATCTCCTCTCTACTGATACTTTATCACCAATCCTTGTTTCAATTAAAACCCCACTTTTTCCAAAAACATTTGTCATTGGGACGGAAAGTGAGGTGACATGTTCTGAACAGATGTGCAAAGACAGCAAATGTTACAGGGGTGATAACCCCTCCCTATGTTCTCCAAAAAGCTTAAAAATAGATTTTTTTGGGATGGAGCTACACTTCATAATGTACCTGTTCAGATTCTACTTAAGAACAAACCTAAAGCCGCAAGTGGTTTTAAATGGCTTCTTTTTTTCCTTTACAAATGTCATTTTGTGCAAGGACAGTTCTAAACACGGGAAACACATGCCACTTCACAGGCATACTTTAGACACCCCCCCAGGTACCATATTTAAAGGAAAATTTCACTTTTTTTTTTTCACTTTATGCATCATTAACCACTTCAGCCCCGGACCAATTGGCAGCCAAAGGACCAGGCCCCTTTTTGCAATTCGGCACTGCGTCGCTTTAACTAACAATTGCGCGGTCATGCGACGTGGCTCCAAAACAAAATTAGCGTCCTTTTTTTCCCACAAATAGAGCTTTCTTTTGGTGGTATTTGATCGCCCCTGCGGTTTTTATTTTTTGCGCTATAAACAAAAATAGAGCGACAATTTTGAAAAAAATGCAATATTTTTTACTTTTTGCTATAATAAATATCCCCAAAAAATATATAAAAAAAACATTTTTTTTCCTCAGTTTAGGCCGATACGTATTCTTCTACATATTTTTGGTAAAAAAAATCGCAATTAGCGATTATTGATTAGTTTGCGCAAAAGTTATAGCGTTTACAAAATAGGGGATAGTTTTATAGCATTTTTATTAATATTTTTTTTTTTATTAGTAATGGCGGCGATCAGCGATTTTTATTGTGACTGCGACATTTTGGCGGACACATCGGACATTTTTGACACATTTTTGGGACATTTGTCATTTATACAGAAATCAGTGCTATTTAAATAGCACTGATTCCTATGTAAATGACAGTTGTAGTTAGGGGGTTAATCACAAGGGGGCGGGGAGGAGTCAGTGTGACGTGTTGTGTTGTGGTTACTGTAGGGGGGCGTGGCTGTACGTCTGACGTCATTGATCGGCGTTCCCGATGACAGGGAACCGCCGATCACTGACAGTCAGTGTAGGAAGCGCGGGGAGAGGTTTGTTTACATAGACCTCTCCCCGTTCTTCCGCTCCGTAACCCGATCGCGGGATACCAGCGGCGATCGGGTCCGCTGGTCCCGCGGCCGTGGTCACGGAGCTCCCGACCGGGTCGCGCGCGCGCGCGCCGCTGGCGGCGCGCGCGCCCCCCGGGCAGGCAAATTAAAGGGGACGTACAGGTACGTCCTTTTGCCTGCCCGTGCCATTCTGTTGACGTATATCTACAGGAGGCGGTCAGGAAGCGGTTAAAATGACTGCTCCCGAAAAAACGTTAGTTTTTAAAAGTTCTTTTTGCATTGATATATGTCCCCTGGGGCAGGACCCGGGTCCCCAAACCTGTTTTATGACATTAACATGCATATTGGCCGTTGTAATTAGCACTTTTGATTTCGAACGTTCGCGTCCATTATAACGTATAGGGTTCGAAAATTCGCGCAAACTTTCGGTCCGTTCGAAGGTTCTGGTGCGAACCGAACCCGGGGGTGTTCGGCTCATCCCTATTAGCCATAGATTATTTACTGTGTACACTTATCTTTTCCTTTTGGATTCACTTACTATATGGGACTTGAGCTTATCACTTGGCATACTTGTAGATACTTCTCAGGATTTAAAACTGGGGTGTATATATCACCAGTTCTTTTCACTTGGATCTCTCTGCAGTGCTTTGGGACAGTGTACTGTGGATTTTTATTTACCATATAATACTTATTGTGTGTATTTATCATTATTATTATTTTTTTCTTTGTATTCACTTACTATATGAGATTTGAAGCACACCATCTGGCACATTTCTAGACATTTCTCAGTATTTAAAACTGGGGTGTATATATCATTAGTTTTTTTCACTTATATTTTTTAGGTCATGACCGGCCTTTAGGGTTTGCTGGTTTGGCAATTATTAATCATAGCACTGTTTGTGATATATTTGTTTTTTCACAAAATTCAAGCACAAGTGCAGACCTGTTTTAAGCGCTTTGATATAGTGCTGTGTCATCACATTCCATTCGGAGGGTTCATAATATAGGGACCCTTTAGCGCAGCATTTTTTATTTTTATGTTTGATTTCCTTAGCGATATTTGATGATTATTTGCTGCTGCTTTCACCTTTATTATTATTTTTTATTAGCGCGGTATTATTTTACCTCTTTTTTGACTCAGTGGAGTGGAATTTCTTGTGGGAGACTTTGCGTAGATTTGGGTTTGGGCCCTAGTTCCTCTGGTGGTTACGTATGCTATATTGTACTCCCCAGAGCCGTATTCGAACGAATAACAGACTATCTGCATCTTTTCCACTACAGAGAGGTACTCAACAGGAGTGTCCCCTATCCCCTGCCCTTTTCGCCCTGGCCCTTTTCGCCTTTGACTATTTTAATTTGAGGCTCCGACCTGATCAAGGGATTAAGGGTTGATTCCCTGGAGGAAATAAATTCTATATATGCCGACGACACACTTGTATATCGCCTGGATGCCCTGGATCTTTTCAATGAATTTGGTAGATTCTTGGGAATTTGCATCAACACTATTTCCCTTAGACCTCCAGCCACGGGTGACCGCGGCAGATGTCCCGTTACTTTGGGTTGATTGGTTTAGGTACTTGGGTATCCAAAATAAGAAAAAAATATCACGCTGACAGCCTGATAGTATGCAGCAGCCAGCACAGCAAGAGACAATTGCAGACAAATAGTTAAAAGGATATGTGCAGCGCTAGTGAAAAACGGTCACTGTATTGCTACAGGACCGTATGGATATTGAAAACAGCGAGACTAATAAACTCCAATTGATAATAAATAAAATAAACATGTCACAATAATACAGGAAACATTAATCATGTGAAAAAAAGGGAAGTAATAAACTTAATGTGTCCATATAAATGATTGATGATGGCAATTGAACAGTCCACAAAGTGAAAAAAAACAAGTTTTGTAGTTTGATCCAGACAGGAAGAAGTAGTCCTTATGGCATTAATGCAAATAGTGAAATAGGTGAGTATAGAAGATAGCCAACACCAGCTATAGGAAGGCTTACCGGAACTATCGCACTCAAAAGGGCGTACACCCTACAAGGCTTGTGGTGTATAAACACCAATCTGTTGGAAAATCCAGGCCTGCCACGTCTGGCCAGAATGGGAGATGATCCCTTCCTCCTTTGGATGGCTCAAAGTGATAGTGTCCAGATGCAGATGGTGTTCTCAAATCAGGGTGGACAAAATCTTCCCCCATATACTCACACAATGTAACCAAAAACAAACAAATGATCAACATAGTGGAAACCTGCAGATATAATTAAAAATATATTAAAAGCTGGAACACATTTAGATAGAGTAACAGTATGTATAACGCAATGGCATCAGCAAGGCTTGTACTGACGCGTTTCAGCTAAAGAGACATCATCTAGCCGGAGCGATGGACTCTATAAAAATAGTGTCGCTCAACGCTAAGGGCCTGAACACCCCGGAAAAAAGGCGAATGTTACTAAATGATCTCCGAAAATCTCACGCAGATATTGCCTTCATCCAGGAAACCCATTTTAAGCACGACAAATACCCACTCCTTAAAAACAGATTCTTTCCAATAGCTTATCATTCCACCAATCTTGTAGCCAAAACTAAAGGGATATCTATACTGATCTCGAGCAAGCTCCCATGGCAGTGCCAGGCAGTACTGGGGGATCAGGAAGGCCGTTACATGTTCCTTAGGGTAGCTGGTGGGCGGTGTTCCTATTACATTGGCATCAATTTATGCCCCCAATGAGCACCAGAGTACCTTTATTACAAATGTCCTAGACAAACTCGGTGAGTTCACGACAGGCCAACTGATCCTAGGGGGCGACTTTAATATCCCCCTAATCCCTTCCTCATACACATCATCTGGACACTCCTCAATACCCCAGTCACACAGAAAACGTATATCTAACTCCCTTCATAAAGCTCAATTAGTTGACATTTGGCACCTACTGCACTCTGGAGACTGTGACTACACCTATTCGCACACTCACAAGCTTTACTCCAGAATAGACTACTTCCTGATACCTCATAACCAACTGCACTCAGTGATAGACTCCTCTATAGGGCATATCTCATGGTCGGACCATGCCCCTATCACCCTTCAATACACACTCATGGGGAGATCTGCGCCCAGATCAAAGTTTTGGCGGCTGAACGAGAGCCTCATCCAAGTTCCCGAAATATTGGCAGAAGTGACTAAAGCTCTGACCCTATATTTCCAGGAAACGACACTCCAGACTGTGACCCCGGCGCCTTATGGGAAGCCCATAAAGCCGTCATTAGGGGCTACTAATTAGCCATGGAGCACGAATGAAGAGGGAGCGCTCGGAACAGCTAGCCAAACTCCTGACAGCCCTATCCTCTTTGGAAGCACTTCATAAACATGCCCCTTCACAAACCCTTGAGACAGAGCTAGGGACGGTACGTAAACAGATAACCGACCTACTGTACTTTAAAGCCAAGGCAGCACTGCAACGCTGCCGGCAGATTATCCGGAGACAAGTGTGGGAAGACCTTGGCTACAGCAGTCCGGGAACAAAAGTAAACATCCTACATCCCCCATATTATGAACCCCGATGGCCAGAAGGTCACTTTCCCGGAGCAAATATCAGACGTGTTCAGGGACTTCTACTGTAAGCTATACAACTTAACACACAAATCGCCCCCCCCCCCCCCAGGCAGCCATCGACGATTACATAGCGACTTCCCAAATGCCCTATCTCACCACGGAAGTACGGGTTGAGCTAGAGGCACCTATTAACATGGAGGAGCTTCAGATGGCCATCGGGCCATCAAACCAGGTAAAGCCCCGGGTCCAGATGGGTATACTATCCAATATTACAAAACTTTTCTCCCCATCATAGGCCCACGCATGGTGGCATTCTTTAATGCAGTTGGAGCTGAAGCAATCTTCCCCAGAGAGATGCTGAAAGCCCACATATCTTTGATTCCCAAAGGCGGCAAGGACCCAACTGCATGCGGGAGCTACAGACCCATATCTCTGCTAAATGTTGACTTAAAATTATTCTCCAAAATCCTGGCAACCAGACTAGCACAGCATCTCCAGTCCCTAATACATCTAGACCAGGTGGGCTTTATACCTAATAGAGAGGCCCGAGACAACACAATCAAAGTCCTGAACCTCCTTCACGTGGCCAACGCTAAGGGCCCCCCGTGTGTATTCTTAAGTACTGACGCTGAAAAAGCGTTTGATAGAATAAACTGGAACTTTATGTTCGCAGTACTCCGTCACATCGACTTGGGAGACAGGATGCCTGGTTGGATAAACAGGATATACTCCAATCCCACGGCACAAGTGAAAGCGAACGGTCTCCTCTCGTCCCTCTTCCCCATTACAAATGGTACGAGACAGGGGTGCCCCCTATCACCTCTCCTCTTCGCACACTCTCACTAGAGCCGTTCCTGTGTAAAATAAGACTGAACCTGGACATTCAGGGACTCTCAGTAGGCGACACCCACTGTAAGATCGCGGCCTATGCAGACGATCTATTGTTCACCTTAACCAACCCTATGATATCTCTACCAAACCTCCTCAAAGAATATGATGCATATGGCGCACTGTCGAGTCTAAAGATACATTTCTCAAAATCGGTAGCAATGGGACTTGCCATCACCCCCCAAGCCATACAGTCCATGCAAGCGCATTTTCGCTTTAAGTGGACAAGCGTGGCGTTAAAATACTTAGGGATGTAGCACATCCCAACGGATATCAAGCGCACCTTTGAGCTGAATTTCCCTCCCATCCTGACTAAGGCCGCGCCCTTCTAGAGAAGTGGAACAGTGGGCTACATTCCTGGTTTGGCAGATGTAACCTCTTAAAAATGTGCATCCTACCTAAATTTCTATATTTGCTCCAAGCCCTCCCGATTCACATACCACATTGCTTTTTTAAACAAGTTCACGCTCTATTTACCCGATTTATCTGGGCCAATAAAAAAAACCTGCATTAGTAGAACCCACATGTCACTCACTAGCACTACCAGACATCAGACAATATTAGCAGGCCTCATAATTGGGTCGCATACTGGACTGGAGACGCAACGGGAGAACTAAACTCTGAGTACAGATAGAGCAGGCCCAAGTTGACGTTCCATTAAAGGGTGCACTCTGGTGCTATGACTCTCTCCCCCTGGGGCTGAAAACACACCCCCTTCTGGGTACCACACTATGCCACAGTAGACAGGCAACCATTCAGTCTCTCAAGCAACTCACCACTATACCCAATCCTAGGACACCCCGACTTTACACCAGGCCTTCAACCCACTAAGTTTGACACCCTGAGGTGTTCCGGCTTTGACCACGCTACCAAGTTTGTGACATCGGGACGTTGGCCCACCTTGTATACACAAAATGTATACACTACTCAACTCACCCCCTACACAACCTCATCTACTCTCTCTAGATAGGTGGGAGAGAGACCTTAACCGCAAATTTTCAGAGACACAAAAACAGAAAATCATCAGTTGTGCTTTCAAATCGTCCCTATGTACCAAAATACAAGAGACAAACTATAAAATGTTGTCACGATGGTACCCCTTCCAGATTACACAAGTGCTTCCCCAACACCTCAGACCATTGCTGGCGGTGTGGGGAGGGGGAGGGTTCAATGCTCCACATCTTATGGTCCTGCCCTAACTTACAGAATTTCTGGAAGGAGATTAGACGCATCTCTCAGAAGTTTACAGAGTACGAGATACCAGAGAATGCTGCTTTTTTCCTCCTCCACTTGTCAAAAATACTGATCAAAAAATACAAAAAATCATTAACTCGACACCTACTGAATGCAGCAAAGGCATGTATACCACTACATTGGAAACAACAGTGTCCACCGACCATGGCGGATTGGCTGCGGAAGGTGGAGGAGATTAGCAAACTAGAGGACTTGGTCCTTACAGCGCAGCATAAACGTGAGAAATACTCAGAAACCTGGACTAACTGGAATATCTTTATTTACTCAGATGAGGGAACCTCTCTCCTGAACTCTTAACTGACTGATAGACATTTACACAACCCTGAACCCGAGAACGTTACACCTTACCAACCCTCGCTCTGGCTGCTCAACCCCCCTCCCCTCCTAGTCACCCCTTCCCCTCCCCCTCTTCTGGCTTCCATCTTCTTTCTACCACTGTCCTGTCCCCCGTCCCCCCCCTGGCCTCCATTAACTGTACTAAGGAAAAAGTGGAAAATGTAGGGTGGAGATCCGGCAACCACTAGACACGTGCGGAACAAATTGTAACGATTAAACCCAGTCGCGGTACACTACACATACCTGTGTCATGTAACACTCAAATGTACAATGGTAACTGTTTACTGCTACATTGCATATAGTGTCTGTAATACATTTTGCATTTTCAGATTTTATGTATTGCCAGGATTTCTTTAGTTGGTGCTAAATAAAATTTATATTTGATTAAAAAAAAACAGGAAATGGCAATGTAATTGCTATGTCCTTTTAATTGGCAAATTTGTATTGAGGGTAGCTGGCACTTTACTTGATGCTGACTGTATTCCATGCTTCTTTGATGGAATAAAACACCCATAGATTAGCAGGAAAAAAAAAGAGACATGTATGCCTGCTATGGTCATTGCTTTTAAATAAAGTGACCCCAAAACGAGATACAAACCTTTGATTTGATTTCAGCATCATGTGTGTACTACTGCAACCACTTTCTGTTTGGCAAGATGCCAAAGCCTTGCTCTGAGGGATGGACTAGTCCCCACATCAGCTGCATCATTTACATGACTTTCTATGAGAGGAGATAGCGCGGGCCAAACCTCGCTTTGAAACAGCGAGTCCGGCGGCAATTGCCGCTGCGTCATCTGTCTCCATGTCTCAACATAGAAAACAGTTTGGGCAGATGGTGATAGGATTCTTGGACCTTACACTTACTAAGGACCAGGAGGGACACATACAGAGTCACTTGTTTCGCAAACCTACAGCTGGTAATACAATCTTGGCTGCTTCCACCCAGAACCCCTCCTCAAATCTATTCCGTTCGCCCAGTACCTCCGTGCCCGCCGTAACTGCTCGACTGAGATCTCCTTTGAACACGAGGCCTCCGTCTTACGCAGGAGACTCCGAGCACGGGGATACACGAACGGTGTCCTCAAAGATGCATACAAAAAGGCCAAATCTAAACCACGTTCTATTTTACTGTCCACCCCTTAGGGAGACCAGTACCCCTCTTAGAATCATAACCAATTACTGTCAACAATACACAAATTACTCAAATACTTTCGACACTGGCACATAATTGCTACTGATAACTCCCTTTCCCCCTTTGTCCCTACACGTCCCCTACTGACATATAGACGAGCTCCATCTCTCCGAGACAAACTTATCAGAAGTGAATACACTACTACTGTTAAATCACACAATCAACTTAAGGGTACATTCCCTTGTGGTAACTGCAAATATTGCAGATATCTTCATAAACCTAATACACTTAATCTTTTGCCCAACGGTCAACAATTTTTTCCTCAACACTATGTAAATTGTCATTCTATTAGCATAGTCTACTAGTCTAATGTGAATGCGGATGTTTTTATGTAGGAAAGACCAAATTACCCTTTTGGAAACGCATATATCGTCATATCCTCAGCATAAACCAAAAATACCCTGATCTCCCCTTAGGGCGACACTGTAAGCTTCTGCATCAGGACTCCACTTCCAAAATTCTGTTTAAAGCCCTCGACCACATCCCACCGCCGAACCGTGGTGGTGATTATAATAAAGCCCTACTACAGAGTGAATTGCGATGGATTTTTCATCTCAATGCCACGTCACCCCCTGGCCTAAACAAGGCCTTCAATTTCAAACCATACCTTGAAGGATTCCAATCTGGGGTCTGTGAATTGGATTTATAATTTCCTACATACAAACAATCAGCATATATATCAATATGTACCCCACTTTATGATTGCATAATTCAATGTATACTGTGGTATGTCATGCATTATTGTTCCCAACTCTTCCCATTTGTATGTGCCCAAGTATAATTATGTTGTATCTCTCCTTTATATCGTTTCTACAGATGGTGGCAACAATACTGTGGACCTGGACTCACATGCATGATGATCTTACCCCAACCATTGCCTTTTTATTAAAAAAGTTCTTTGGTAACATTATACTCTATACATACTTCTTCCTCACACTTACAGGCATAGGCTGCGCTTGCCCAACTCTGCTGCCCGGCGCGGGTAAGACAGTGCGCATGCGCCGGATTAATTCTGGCATGTGCGCATGTCGTGTTCTCTATGGGCGCCTTAGATTTGGGCGCCTTCCTGTTTGCGTTCCATCTGGAGCGCAGGCGGGGAGGGAAATTCCGCCCGCGTCGGTGATGTCACAACGCTGGACGCGGCCCCGCCCAAATGGGCGGGACCGTGCCCAGCGCCGTCCCGTCTGAGGTCTCATAGGGGATATACACACAGCCGGATTGGCTGTTTCCCCTGCCCATGTAGCCAACCATTACCCAGCGATATCGGCGCGTCACTCCGTGGCGCCAACACACAGCTGTGAGTAATCCCCACATTTACTACAAATAGCCAGCAATGGCGGCCATGGACATGCCGTTTTTTTGCTGGCGTTTGGCAACCACAACATACTTCAGACTACTTTCCAGTCAGGTAATATATTTCTATACTTCATGCATTACTCTACTACTTTCTGCTCGGTCTCTACGATACGATTTATTCGTTACTTATACCTTTCTATTCTCAATTTATTCCAGCCTCCTGCATCTATTGGCTATATGCCCACAGGTCACAGGCTGTCAACCTGTTTCCTGCTGGAGACCTTGCAGCCACTTGGGTCCCTTGCAGTCTATCGCCTAGCCACACGGCAACATCTCTTGCTTTTATCAGCACAGGCATTACACCAGTGCATACATTCATTATATGAATTCAATATCTGGCTTCTCAACCTACTAAATTTGGGGGAGACCTTCTTCATTGCATGCGAGTACCACACCCACAGAAGTACACCAATATGTCGATTTTTGGCAACAAAACATGTTTACTTGTTCATAATCTTTGTACTAATATTTACTCATTCACACATTATAGATGTGAAACAACAGGATATTAAACAGCCTTTGAAAAAGGACCAAAGTCCGAAACACGTCAGCGTTTCCTAGACTCAGTGCCGATCCTGACCTCCCTGGGGCCCTAAGCAAAATTCTGCTAAGGGGCCCTCTACTTGACCAGTGATGCAGTGAGCTATGTAAACTATTTCCATTGCCACACAGTCACACCTGACACTTCAGTGCTCCCAAAACAAAACAAAACTAAAGAATAAGGGTCCCCAGAGAGCCCCCCTTACATCAGGGTCCTCAGAGAGCCCCTCCTTACCAAGGCCCCAGAGAGCCCCCCTTACACAAGGGTCCCCAGAGAGCCCCCCTTAAATCAGTGTCCTCAGAGAGTCTCCCCCTACATCAGGGTCCCCAGAGAGCCTCCCCCTACATCAGGGTCTCCAGAGAGCCTCCCCCTACATCAGGGTCTCCAGAGAGCCTCCCCCTACATCAGGGTCCCCAGAGAGCCTCCCCCTACATCAGGGTCCCCAGAGAGCCTTACATCAGGGTCCCCAGAGAGCCCCTCCTTACACAGGGTCCCCAGAGAGCCCCCCCTCTGACATTAGTGTCCCCAGGGGGCCCCCCTTACATCAGTGTCCCCAGAGGGCCCCGTCATTACATCAGTGTCCCCAGAGGGCCCCGTCTTTACATAGTGTCCCCAGAGGGCCCCGTCTTTACATCAGTGTCCCCAGAGGGCCCCGTCCTTACATTAGTGTCCCCAGAGGGCCGTCCTTACATTAGTGTCCCCAGAGGGCCCCGTCCTTACATTAGTGTCCCGCCGCCCACTCAGGCACCATAGAGCCGATCGCCGCCTTCCACCTCCTCCCACCTCTCCTCACTGCACTCTAAACAGCCAGCCAGAGGTGCAGGGGGGGATGCTGGGTCTTGGGGGCCCCCCCCACAGCGGAGGGGCCCTAAGCAGCTTGCATAGTGTGCCTATAGGGCTGATCGGCTCTGCCTAGACTATATATGCATTGCAAGTTATCTTGTAAAATCATTATGTTCATGCTTCGATATGGTCAAATTGTATATGCTGAATGTATGCTTTTCTTGACTAAAATACCTGTATGTCATATCCTTGCACTTTAGTTTTTTTTTGCCTCAACAAATAAAACCCACCTCATTTTTGAATTGCATATACTTTCCTGTGTCTATCCATTTAAGCATCCCCTAGGGGTATTGGCTGTGTACATGCACACTAGGCCTTTTTTTTTTTTTTTTTGTGTTCATTTAATAGGGATGCGATAGACCACTCATATCCTATCACCATCTGCCCAAACTGTTTTATTTTTTAGCACAACTATGGTTACCCCATACAAATCCCCTACATGGGCAGATCTTTGATAGTTTGGAATCAATCTGTTAAATACCTTGACCGTATCCATTATATCCGGTCCTATTTGCAACTAAATTTTCCTTAACTACTTGTCCTCTACATTCACTGTTTTGTATTGCCATATTCAGATCGACTCTCTCTCTACTATGGCACTATATTTAGGAGATGAATGGGACAGTCGCATGACAAATACTATGCAACACTTTGAATCCAATGAATACATTCAATCACAACTTAAATTCATTTTTTTAACCCTTACGCACACAGTCCAAAAGAAAGCCTCATTATTTTGGCATATAAAATCATTTAAGGAGTATATTGCTCATGGTATCAACCCCTTTGGCCTCAGGGTACAAATTTTTCCTACTTTTCAGGACATTCGCCCAGATTTCAAACAATCCTGGGAAAATGTCCTGAAACAATGCTCGATCGATTTGATGAAATTACTTATCGAGGAGTATGAGTCACAAATGACCCTCTTGGACACCAATCTTGAATCGATCAATACCCAACTGACCCAATTTACTGATCATCCTCTGTTTAAAACACTGGATGAACAATTAAAAACTCGTACATGCACACTAGGCCTATATTGTTTTTTTTTGTGTTCATTTAATAGGGATGCGATAGACCACTCATATCTAGAGTTGAGCGGACACCTGGATGTTCGGGTTCGGCGGGTTCGGCCGAACTTCAGAAAAAAGTCCGGGTTCGGGACCGAACTTGACCCGAACTTGACCCCGAACTCCGAACCCCATTGAAGTCAATGGGACCCGAACTTTTGAACACTAAAATGGCTGTAAAAAGGTCATGGAAAGGGCTAGAGGGCTGCAAATGGCAACAAAATGTTGTTAAGAGCATGGCAAGTGATCTGCAAACAAATGTGGATAGGGAAATAACTTAAAATAACATAAAAAAAAAAAAAATGCTGGAGGCCCCCTTCTCAGCAGAAGAGGTACAGGAAGTCATTAAGAACCTCAGAAACTCAACGGCACGATGCCGCACATATGGTGGGAATACCCGGAATACGCACTTTCTGGAAAAAATTATTCAATTTAATGGATAAGATAGTGGGAAAATAAAATACTTGGAAATTAAAAAAAATTTAAAAATTATAATCTTGACCTAGGAGGACGAAATTCAAATGGAGTAGGAGGGTGTGGGAGCAGAGGCAAGGATGCGGACGACGTGATGACGCCGACCAGCAGGGTGGGAGGAGCCTGTGCGTAGAGCCCACGGCGGGAGACGAATGCGGGACGCCGAGACTGACGGAGAGTGAGAGTTCCGGAACGGCGTGTGGTATCTCCCGCACCCGCCGCGGCGCCCGTCTCCCGGACTCCTCGCCTCGCAGCACAGGGGCCATCGGCACACCGTAGGGGAAAGATCGCGCCGCAGCCTTAGGAGCGGCACAAATACGAGGCGGACGGGGTCCCCGCGCCTCCCCCCCTCTCTCCTTCCCTGCTCTCCCCTTCCCCTGCACGCAGCAGCAGATGACAAGCCCAGCACTCCGGATCCAGGCTTGGTTTGTTACTCCGGCTATATGATTCGGGCCGACCACCCTCCCAACTTGCAGGACGCCTGGGCATAATCAGAAGAGCAGAAACTAGAGGTAAAAAGTTTATATGATGCGTGTGGGAACGGGCCAAACAGCTCAGAAAGCAGGATGACGGGACTAATCTATTGGAGCTCAAGGTGGTAAGAGCTAAGGTTTCTTTTTAACCCCGAAATGCACTCTCTCCTGAATTGTACCGTATTACTGATAGAATGTCTGGATTTTATACAAGCTGATGACACTGTATATAGCTGAAAGTTAGGAGAAGTAAAATTGTCCCGAGTCTACCCACTCAGCAATATGAAAGTATAAACTTTTTAGCGTAATTAGCCCGATGTATAGTGGCAAAAGGATGACCCGAAAATAGGGAGAAGAGTGGTTAAAGAGGAATTAATAGGAAGAAGAAAAGAGAGAGGAAGGGGGAATCTGTATCTATATCAAAACAGGAAATTTCAAATAACCACTTTCAGACATCCCATCATTGAACTACACCAGCTGGCGGATAGACTATATTTACTGGACCGGATAGGCCTTTCATTATCTCTGGGTTTTGCTTTTTCTTTTTTTTGCTTTTTTTTTCTCGGTGTGACCTCTTTGTACCTTCTCCCCCCTCCCCCCTCCCTCGTGGGCCTCCCGGGGATGTGGTCCCCTTGGTGGAAGGGCTGTATTGGAGTTTTTGTGGGGCAGCACAACGTGTGCTGCGGGGACCAGAGACTGAGGGGTACCATCTGTACATGCTAAGATATTGGGATTGTGGCTGCAATCTCCCAAGTGAGGCACCTTAACTGAGATTCCCTGTTATTCCATCCTAGCCCCCCTCCTCGGAGGTACTGGGGATAAACGTTAGCCCTAGGGACCTTGGGCATGAACAGCTGAATTGATGTGCTTCTTGTCGTTTTATCACCTACTACCCCCGCATAGATTTAAGGGACATAACAACGAAATACCAAACGGCAACCACTCAAGACTTGCCTGAGCAATTTAAATAATTGAACTGCAATATGTCATTGCCTGTGTCCTTAGCAGTGTTGCCAACCACCCGTAGATTTACGGGCAGCCCGTTAAAACAAGGTATTTTTACGGTGCCCGTAAATGTCCGTGGTAAGGGCAAAGTGCCAGTAAAAATGGCGTTGATCCGCTCCGGTAAGAACTGCGCATGCGCCGCCGGAAATCCCCGAGAACGAGAGGAAGTTGCGAATCGATTCGCCGAGTCGCCGACGCCGCCTCCGACGCCGCCTCCGAGTCTCAGCCTGCCCCACCTACCACGCGCAGCCAGCCAGCCAATCATCTAGGCGCATTTTCGCGCCACACCGCCGCCAAGCCAATAAAGAGCCTGGACGCGAGCGGGCTGACTGAGAGGAGCCTCGTGGGAGAGAGAGAGAGACCTGAGCGGCGGCGGGCCGGGGGAGAGTGTCACGTTTTTCACGGCCGGGGGGGAACCGACCGGACCGAGCCGACCGAACTACACAGAAACACCGGACCTAGGCCTGGCTGGCACCACCACGGCACCACCACCACCACTCGCCCACCCCCGAGCAAGTGACGGACCAGCAGCACCGACCTCACCAACCCAGCCCTGCCGTCGCTGTGCCCGGTGTCTCTCACTCAGTGGTGAGTGACGTGACGTGTTATGTTACTAATTGAATTTACCCTAGGTGAGGTGAGGTCTGTCAGACAGACAGTCAGACAGTGTGTGACTGGGGCGAACTGGCCTGGGGAATGTGTGTGGGGCTGTGGGCCTGTGGTGTGGGGCAGTGTGTGGGCCTGTGGGCCCTGGGGAATGTGTGTGAGCTTGTGGGGCAGTTACTGTGGGCCTGTGGGGGCCTGGGGGGGAGCGAACTGGCCTGGGGAATGTGTGTGGGCCTGTGGGGCAGTGTGTGGGCCTGTGGGTCCTGGGGAATGTGTGTGAGCTTGTGGGGCAGTTACTGTGGGCCTGTGGGGGCCTGGGGGGGAGCAAACTGGCCTGGGGAATGTGTGTGGGCCTGTGGGGCAGTGTGTGGGCCTGTGGGGGGGCTGGGGAATGTGTGTGAGCTTGTGGGGCAGTTACTGTGGGGGCCTGGGGGCTGGGGGGGAGCGAACTGGCCTGGGGAATGTGTGTAGGCCTGTGGGGCAGTGTGTGGGCCTGTGGGGGGCTGGGGAATGTGTGTGAGCCTGTGGGGCAGTCACTGTGGGCCTGTGGGTGTGGGGGCCTGGAGGGGGAGCGAACTGGCCTGGGGAATTTAACTTGTGTGTACTTGTCCCAGCCCCAGACAAAAGCCCCCCTCTGTGTTTCAACTTGCCCTGAGTCTCTGACTGACCCTGACTGTGCTGCTGCTGTGCTTGTGCCCTCCACACTGTTGACTGGTCTGGTGGTGGTAGTAGATGCATGCCATTGCCTGCACCCTGCAGCAGAGCAGACTGCACTGTAGTACAGTAGAGTAGTGTAGTAAGGGGGACCTTGGAGGCACTGGTCTGACTGGTGGGTGTGGGTGCACTTGGTGGGGTGGTGCTGTCTGACAGTACACTGGGGGACTCTGTGGCAGTGGGGGGGGGGGTGTTGGGGGGGAAGCAGTCTCTCTGTGGTTTGCTTTGGGGACAGCCTTTCTGTTTCATGTAGATTTTCCTCCTCTCCAGTCTCCACCCCAGTGAGTGACCCCACTGTGACCAGCCTGCCTGCTCCTTCCATCCAGCCGCCTTGGACCAGCCAGCTCCATCCAGCCGGCAGCCGCCTTGGACCAGCCTGCTCAATCCAGCTGCCTTGGACCAGCCTGCTACTTCCAGCCTGCTCCTTCCAGCCGCCTTGGACCAGCCTGCCCTGCTCCTTCCAGTCTTCTTGGACAAAGTTTTACTTCCCTGGGGAAAGGGCTGCCTGCAAATACCACAGCTACAGATTACGGTAAGTATGCAACTTTATTTGTGAGGGGGGGGGGGGGTTTAATCACTTAGCTGTTCTCATTTTAGGTTTCCTCCCTGTTTTATGTATGTAGATTTTACCAGTCTTCTTGGACCAGCCTGCTCCTTCCAGTGACAGTCTTCTTGGACCAGCCTGCTCCCTCCAGTGACAGTCTTCTTGGACCAGCCTGCTCCTTCCAGTCTTCTTGGACCAGCCTGCTCCTTCCAGTCTTCTTGGACCAGCCTGCTCCTTCCAGTCTTCTTGGACAAAGTTTTACTGCCCTGGGGAAAGGGCTGCCTGCAAATACCACAGCTACAGATTACGGTAAGTATGCAACTTTATTTGTGAGGGGGGGGGGGGGGTTTAATCACTTAGCTGTTCTCATTTTAGGTTTCCTCCCTGTTTTATGTATGTAGATTTTACCAGTCTTCTTGGACCAGCCTGCTCCTTCCAGTGACAGTCTTCTTGGACCAGCCTGCTCCTTCCAGTGACAGTCTTCTTGGACCAGCCTGCTCCTTCCAGTGACAGTCTTCTTGGACCAGCCTGCTCCTTCCAGTCTTCTTGGACCAGCCTGCTCCTTCCAGTCTTCTTGGACAAAGTTTTACTGCCCTGGGGAAAGGGCTGCCTGCAAATACCACAGCTACTGATTACGGTAAGTACACAATTTAATTTCTGGTGAAGGTTTTTAATCACTTAGCTGTTTTCTCATTTTATGTTTCCTCCCTTCTGTTTGTTGTTTTATATAGGTAGATTTTCCTGGACTTGGCTTTTTTTTGTTCTCTCAGATCAATTTTGATTTTGATGTTTTTTCCTCCCATAGAAATCAACGTATTGAGTGAGAAGATAGCTAGCTGTATGGCTCTACAGCCAACACCGCCGCCACCACCAGATTAGAGAAAACGATCTACTAAACTGTAAGTATTTTTGTATTATACTAGCACCACACATTTCAAGGAAAATGGGCAACATAGACTACATTATTTCTTTTTGTTTTTGTTTTTTTGTAGACATCCACCTGCAGAACTTCACATGTGATGCCTCTCGGTGTTAATCTTTTAATAAATTCCTGTGATCAGTTTTCATAGCTATTGGGTTTTTCTGAGGCAGGCATCTGCAGCACACAAGGCAGTTTTCTATTAGTTCATGGCACATTCTTTTAAGATTTGTTCAAAGCAAGTTTGCACCTTGTAATACAACACATTTCTGGGCTTTAGTTTGCCATAGGTTGTGGTGTTGCGGTTGCGCTGTCTGTATTCTGCAGTGCAGTTCTGCTTTAGACATGATGGAAGAGGCACCACCACAACCTCGTGCAAAAAAACCTCACAAAGCTAGGCTTTGTTCTTTTGTTGCTGCTTGGCTGACAGATGTTGAGTTTAAATTCTGGTTAAGAGCAGATGCTGAATCAAAACACAATGCAAAGTGTGCGTGGTGCAAAAAAGTCTTCAGCATTGCATATGGTGGTGTTCGTGATGTACGCAGTCATTGCACAAGTTCTAAACACAAAGCAATTGCTGCAGCTAGGCAAGCCAGTGCTGGCATTGTTAGTTTTGCTAAGCAAACACTACCAGATCCAGTATTCTTGGCTCATAAGGACTTTTGAAAGTGAGCTAGAAATGGTAAATTTTATTGCACAAAAAAATTTACCATTAAGCCCGTTAGATGATCTTAGCATTAATGTCTCTGACTGGTTTCCAGACTCCAAAATCGCAAAATCCATCAATTGTAAACGAACTAAAGGTTCCATGTTGGTTAAGAATGTCATTGGCAAGTGTCTCAAAGAGGAGTTGTGCAAAAGACTTACATATTGTCACTTTTCCTTACTGATTGATGAAACTACTGACATATCAACAAGCAAAAAATTAGCTATGGTTGTTATTTATTTCGATGAAGAAGCTGGTAGAACCAAATACCAGTTCTACCGCCTCCTTGATCTTACTGAAGCAACTGCTGATGCTATTTTTGAGAAAATTAAACAGGCTTTTCTAGAAGATGGTATACCCCTAAGAAATGTAATGGCTCTTGGTACAGATGGTGCAAGTGTAATGGTTGGTCCTAGAAACTCTGTACTGTCCCGCTTCAAAGTAGAGCAACCTTATATTTTTCACATTCATTGTACCTGCCATGTTGCTGCCTTGTGTGCTGCAGATGCCTGTAAAGCCATACCAAAAACTATTGAGCAACTTTGCAGAGACATACATGGCCACTTTGCACATAGTTGTAAACGTTTACAGTTGTATCATGAATTTCAGGAATTTGTAGATGCAGATTGTCTAAAGATTCTACAGCTTTGTTCTACCAGATGGCTTTCAATGCTTGATTGTGTCAACCGCAATATGATGCCCTCTTAAGTTATTTTCAGTCAAGTGATGATTCAGATCGCTTGGTAACTGTTGACAGAATAAGCATTAGGCTACAGGATCCTATCACGAAGTGCTACTTTTTGTTTCTTCAAGCAGTTTTGCCAAATTTCACACAGTTCAATAAAATTTTCCAGAGTAATTCACCTATGTTACCTGACTTGTACTTCAAGTATTGCCAACTGCTGAAAAGTCTCATGGGCTACTTTATCAAGCCAGAGCTGTTAATTGCCATTCACAATGATGCACTGATTCGATTTGACCACACTAATAGTGCAAACTTCAAATCGACAGATGCCATTTTTATTGGATACCAAACAAAAGAACAGTTGTCTACAGTAGATGATTTGTCAGCTGTTCACCAGTTCATGGTGCAAGTAACGACATTTTACACAAAAGCTGTAACTGCAATTAAAAAACGAATGCCTATTGGTAACCGAATCATTCAGCTGTTGGCTTTACTAAAACCTTCAAACAGGTGTAGTGCAAGTTCTGGGGACATTTTAGAACTTGCCAAGCATTTTCCTCAAATTTTTCCCCCATCTGAATTTGATCCTCTGCATACTGAATTTATAGAATACCAAGTGACAGATTTTAGTGATCCTGAAACTCACACTTATGATTCTTTTTGGCACATGGTAGGACAAAGCTGTACTATCGATCCGGACAATCATAAAGTACCTAACTTCCCACATCTGGCTAAATTTGCAAAAAATATGCTTTCCCTTCCCCATGGGACAGCTGAGGTAGAACGTGTGTTCTCTTCTGTAAAGTTAATGAAAACTGATCATAGGAATAAACTTTCAACTCCAATGTTGGAAGGACTGCTGTCAGTAAAGAGTGGCCCAGGAAAGATTACTCAGCACATGATTGAAAAGGTTGACGTTACAATGTATGACCACAAGGTTCAAACTTTATCAGACCGTAAACGTAAGCCACTGTGTGTGTCTTCTGCTGCTGGCAAGGACAAAAGATGATCTGGTGGTGCTGGTGGAAGAAGAGGAATAACTGCAGAAATGTGATTCTTTTCTGATGTAACATGTAATTGTAGTTGTACAACACATTTTTAGACAGGAAGATTCTGTTACATTTAAATTTAAGCACATGGATTACTGTTATGAAAATGATGGGGGATAACCTTGTCTACACAAGCTGCTAAATGTGTCTTTACCAAAATGGTAATTTTGCTTCAGGTTTTTGGAAGCTGTTTGTCACTGTTAGGGAAGTGTTAAAAGGGACAAAAATTACATATTGACAAAATGGCAGTTGTCAGTGGAACTCCCCCCGAGCCAATCCTTCACATGGGGACACCTGTTCCATTGTCCACTGCTGCAAGGTTGAAGTGCAAAACAT
This sequence comes from Lithobates sylvaticus, assembly GCA_028564925.1. Lineage (NCBI taxonomy): Eukaryota > Metazoa > Chordata > Amphibia > Anura > Ranidae > Lithobates > Lithobates sylvaticus. The sequence goes on along the minus strand of CM053030.1, from coordinate 308,529,335 downwards.
TTCTATTTTGCCTGTTATGTTGAAAAGACTATTTGTTATTGCTGTTTGTGACAGTTGGAGAGTGATTCTCTATTTTGTACTATTTACTTCTATCACCAAAGGAGAACTTGATTACATATTGGTAATTGGGGTACTGGGGTTTCCCACTGACAGCCAATAGATTTAAGGGACATAACAACGAAATACCCTCTAACATTGGCTGTCCATGGGAAAACCCCAGTACCACCATCACCCTTACATTGGCTGTCAGAGGGGGAATGTTGCTGGGATTTTCCCACTGACAGCCAATGTAAAATGTCATTGCCTGTGTCCTTAGGCTGGTTGAAACCCAGCAAAGAAGTAAAATTATAAAGTTTTCCCACTCCTCTGCAAGGATGGATGCTTAAGTAAGTGGGATTTTTTTTTCTTTTTCACTTGTACGTTTACGTTGCACTAAGTAAATGCAGCTGGCTAAAACTGCATCGGTCTTCATTTCATTTGTTTAAGGGGGAGTGATTCTGAATCTAGACCCACTGCAGGTGACAAAAAGATGGGTTATATTAACCCGCTCTTACTATTTAATAAATATTATTTTATTTTTGAGCTTGAAATCTCCTCTATATTATATTGTTTTATTTGTTTGTAGCATAAATACAATAATTTGCATTAAAATATGTAATTTTGTGAAGTTTTGAAAGTGCCAGTAAAAATTGGGTTTTGCCAGTAAAATTTGTGTGTTGTGTCAGTGAATTTTATTCTGGTGGGTTGGCAACACTGGTCCTTAGGCTGGTTGAAACCCAGCAAAGAAGTAAAATTATAAAGTTTACCATCACTTGATCAAAATAAGAGAAGGGCTTGTTATAGGGTCAGCGGCAGAAGATAGCCCCAACAGCTTAGGACCAGTTACGGCAAAAAGAAAGAAAACTGTGTAAAAAGAAAGAAAACTGTGTAAACGAAAACGGAAAGCTAAAACAAAGGAGGCAAATAAGAGCAGGCCTACGAATAAAACAACAAAAGGGGGGGCCCCTAAAAATCCGAAAGAGAAAAACTCCGAAAGTACCATTAAGCAATATATGACTCAAGGAGCCAGTCCAAAAAACCCAGAAGGAATAAGACAGAACCATCTCAAAACCGAACGGAAAAAAGGGGCAGAAAAAATATTAGAGGTGACTCTTGATTCGGATCTTATCACAGAAAGTAAAACAGATGAAAGCAAGACTGAAGACCCTAAAGAGGTAGAACACCTACCAACAAAAGGTGAGATGGCGATGATGCTTCTACGATTAGAAAACACAATAAAAGCCGATATCGGCATCCTGAGGACAGATCTAGGACTATTGCTAACGTGAGTAGAAGAGGTTGAGGATAAGACTGACAAGCTGGCTCTAAGGATGAACAAACTAAAGGACCAGATCTATCAAGCACATTTCAATCAGAGGAGACTACAATATAAGATCGAGGACCAAGAAAATCGCAGCAGAAGACAAAACATAAGAATTAGATCGGTGCCCGAAATCAGAGGAGAAGACCTTAAGTTAATCATCAAAAAAATATTCTGCCCAGTTATAGGTAAAGGAGAAGAAGAATTCCCTAGGATCGATAGAATACACCGAGTGGGAATGCCTAGGGATCAGAACACAGAATGACCGCGTGACATCATAGTGCGATTCAGTCACTATGAGGATAAAGCAGAGATCTGGGCAAAGACTAAGAGGCCTATGATAATACAATACGAGGGCAAAGAACTGCAGGTATTCATGGATTTAGCTCCCGAGACCTTGGCCAGGAGACGACTACTAAAACCACTTCTGGAGATCATGAAAACCCGGAACATCCGATATAGTTGGGGGTTCCCTGCCTGCTTATTGGGCCTTAGAGATGGGATTTCAACAAAATAACAATTTCAGGAGGACTTGCGAGATTTTTGTGAAAAGCTGGATCTGCAGGTCCCGGAGCTACCAGGCTGGTCGGATGGTTAGGCTGCTGCGGGTGGGTCGGGGGGTTTTTGGGGGTGGGGGGGGTGGTGAGTATGTGGGGTGCCCTCCCCCCTCCCCCCCGGACCCGTGTGAATCCGTGGGATTTAAGCTCTACTCTAAAGACTTCCCTAATTGGTATTACGGGGACACAATTACCACAAGAAGCAGAGGGGTAGCTATAGGGTTTGCCAAAAATATAAGTCTTTGTTTGGAGAAGAGTATGTCCGACCCCGAGGGAAGATACCTCTTCTTGAAGGGCAAATTGGGAGAAATGGAAGTCACTTTGGCTAACATATACGCCCCCAACAGTAATCCCGGGATATATTTAATCAAAATTTTGGGAAAATTAACAGAGTTCAAAAAAGGAGCACTGATTTTGATGGGAGACATGACTCCTGCTTTGACTTACAAAGGGATAGTACGTCCTGTGTGTAGGGGATTAGTAACGTACAATTAAGAAGAGTCAAACAAAAATTGTTCGAATATCAACTGACAGATGTCTGGAGAAGTCAACACTCTAAAGACAAAGACTATTCGTTCTACTCCCCTGTCCACCGGACGTTTTCCAGAATTGACTATATTTTTTTGGAACACAGATTACTGAAGAAGGTACTCGAATCTAATATCGGGATAATCTCATTATCAGACCACGCCCCGGTCCAGATGAAAATACAAATAGCAGGAGACCGGAAGGTATCCCCTAGGTGGCGATTGAACGACGAGATAATAAGAGATGTAGAAGGAGCTGAGAAAATAGGTAGAGAGCTGGAACAATATTTCAGGACGAATGACACAGAGGGAATCTCTGGGCAGACCCTCTGGGAGGCTCACAAGGCCTACATAAGAGGGATCCTGATCGCGGCGGGAGCAAAAAAAAAGAGAAAGAGCCATAAAAATGAATAAAGTCACGGGGGAAATATTTAACTTAGAACAAAAACACAAAAAGCTTGCGAGCCACGACAGAACACTATACCAAGAAATAATAATCAAAAGAGATGAACTCAAAATACTAATGGAACAAGAAACTAAAAAAAACTTTTACTACCTTGCCAGGGAAAAATACTTCGGGAGTAATAAATCCCCGAAGTATTTAGCAAAAATGTTACAGAAGAAAAAAATTTCATTGAGAAAATACAGACGGACAATGGGGCTTTAGAATATACCACAAAAGGGATTGCACAAACATTTTAGAACTACTATGAAGAATTATACGCAGTTGAGCACGAACAGGGATGGGAGGAAAAGGAAAAAAATAGGAAAACTAAGGACTTCTTAAGTCAAGCAGGTTTAGTAAAGATGACAGAGTGTGACCGAGACTCGTTGGAGGGACCAATTTCAGAGGAGGAGATAATTAGGGCTTTGGCCGAATCCAAGAATGGGAAAAGCCCAGGGCCAGATGGGCTCACAGTCTTCTATTACAAAAAAGTTTCAGAAGATTTTGATCCCTTGGCTATATAGGTACTTAAACGGCCTAGGAACAGAATACCAAATGAGTAAAGAGGCTTTACTAGCTTCAATTACGATCATAAAAAAAAATGGCAAGGATGGAGCGTGTTGCTCCAATTATCGACCAATCTCTCTGCTCAATGCGGATACCAAACTTTTTGCTAAAATCCTCGCAAGTAGGATGAAAACTCTTATGAACAAATTTGTTCATCCTGATCAAGCCGGATTTGTCCCTGGGAGGGAAGGAAGGGACAATGGGGTTCGAACCCTGCTTCTGCTTCTACAAGAGAAGGAGAAGAAGAGCCCGAGTCTACTCCTATCAACAGACACCCAGAAGGCATTCGATATGGTAGACTGGTCCTTTATGTTCAGGACATTAGAGAAGCTGGGTTTTGGTCCAAATATGCTCCGGCGGATCAGGATGATGTATTACCACCCAACAGCGACAATTAAGATCAATGGCACAGATTCCCCCGCCTTCGAAATGAGAAATGGGACAAGACAGGGATGCCCATTGTCCCCTCTTCTGTTTGTCCTCTCCCTCGAGCCTCTCTTGTCTACAATTAGGAAGGACCCCGGGATATAGCGTTTTAAGGTAGGGGAGGAGGAACACAAATTATCTGCTTATGTTTTGTTTTATATTAGTAAACCAGTGGCAACCCTACCTCGACTTATGAATATAATTAAAAAGTACGGCAAACTATCAAACTTTAAAATTAATCAGGGGAAGTCGGAGGTCCTAAATATAAACACCAAAAACTTAGAAAAACAAAAGCTCCAAAGGGAATTTAGATTTCCCTGGCGGGAAGATTTGAAATACTTAGGTATTAAGTTAGCAACCTCAATAAAAAGAATATTTAAATTAAATTTCATACCATTGTTAGATGAAATTAAGAACGAAATTAAAAGATTGGTATATAGACCACTGTCGTGGTTCAGGAGAATCCACTCACTCAAAATGTTCATCTTGCCTAAAATTGTACATAAATTCCAAATGATGCCCATCGCGCTCCCCAAATATTTCTTAGCAAAACTTAGAGCCTTACTAATGTCTTTTATATAGAATGGAAAAAAAAACAGAATTGCTTTTGCCACTCTTAAACAGGAGAAAAACAAAGGAGGACTGGCAATCCCTGATATATACCTATATTATAAAGCCATCGTGCTATCAAGAATCACAGAATGGATAAAAGAAAATAAAAACGAAAAAAGATGGATCAACTTAGAGTTTTCCCTTAGTAAGGCACACTTAGGTAGAATTATATGGAATCCCCCTAAATATAGGATAATAGATTTAAATAGTAGTAAACTTACACTAAACGCACTAAGGATATGGGATGGAATATATAAGAAATTTAATGGACACTATAACTCACCGCTTATTGCTTTAAAAGAAAACAAATTTTTTGCACCGGGGATGAAGATTAACGGGGGGAATTGGATAAAACACGGACACACACAGGTGAGGGACATACTAAAGGATGGGAAGATCCTACCACTCCAGGAGTTAAAAATTAAGGAAGGGTTTGAGGAAATCGATGGGTGGCGGCACCGTCAGGTCACCCGTTTCACTGAGAGTAGCGACAGATTTAACTGCACTCGAGAGGCTGTGTTGAATAACAGCACTAGGGGCACTATATCTAGGTGGGGCAGACTCCTACTGGAAGGGGAGGGAGGATGGCGCTTAGGTTAATAAGGGAATAAGGGAGTATGGAAGTACCAGATGGGTTATGTGTTTATTATGTTTAAACTGAGGAATTAATATTATAAAAAAAAACGAAAAAGCAGATAAATACAAGCTACAATTATGTGAATACGCGATGAGATAGTTATGATCAGGAAGTTGATTTGAAGTCTCCCGAAAATTTCGCTGAAGTGGCAAAGAAAAAAAAAGAAAAAAAAAAACAAATGGAGTAGGAGGTTGAGGTGGCGGTGGATGTGGCGGTGTAGGTGGAAGAGGCAGTGGAGGAGGACGAGGTAGCCAACACTGGTTCAAACATACAACAATGGCTGGGTAAGGCTAGTGGTGAATGATGTGTCGAATTCTGTCCCCCGTTGCATAGTGTCCGCCCTGTACTGCGCTTGCTCAGTACGTAGGACAAGGGGATTTTGAAACTCTCCGAAGACGATGCGCGGTGACTCCAGGTTCAAGCCACATCATCCGAGGTTGAAGCCTAGCCAAGCGAGCCCGTGAGGGGCCCTGTTACTATGTGCTACCGTATGTCCACTTGGATGGTCGGGCTTGAACCTGCATTCACTGCGCAGGCGACGTTCATCTTTGGAGATTTTGTGAATCTCCTTGTCCTCCGTACTGCGCAAGCACTGCACCTGCGCAGTAAGTGGCCGGACACTATCCGATAGCAAGACAGTTTTCGTCAGAACACCGGTATATGTGTCTATTCTGCACAAGGTACGGCCAAGTCCTATGGGATCCATGCCTGGTTCATTTTAATGAACGTGAGCTTGTCCACATTGGCTCTGGACAGGCGGCTGCGCTTGTCTGTGATAACGCCCCCTGCCGTGCTAAATACACGTTCAGATAATACACTGGCGGCAGGGCAGGCCAGCACCTCCAAGGCGTAAAGGGCAAGCTCAGGCCATGTGCCCAATTTGGAGACCCAGAAGTTGAAGGGGGCAGACCCGTCATGCAGTACGTGTACGCGTGTGCACACATACTGCTCCACCATGTTGGTGAAATGCTGCCTCCTGCTAAGACGTTCCATCTCAGCTGGTGGTGCTGGTTGTTGTGGCGTGCTGACAAAGCTTTTCCACATTCCGGCAATGCTAACCCTACTATCCGAGGTGCTGGCGGTGCCCCGGCTGCGTTGGCGACCTCTTCCTCCTCCTCTGCCTTCGCCTTGTGCTTCCACCATACCCCCGCTTCCAAGTGGGAATGCCACCAGCAGCGCGTCTACCAGCGTGCGCTTGTACTCGCGCATCTTACGATCACGCTCCAGTGAGGTAATTAAGGACGGCACGTTGTCCTTGTAATGGGGATCCAGCAGGGTGGCCACCCAATAATCAGCACCAGTTAAAATGTGGGCAACTCGGCGGTCATTGCGGGACACTGCAGCATGTAATCGCTCATGTGTGCCAGGCTTCCCAGAGGCAAGGAAAAGCTGTCCTCTGTGGGAGGTGTATCGTCTGTGTCCTCTGTATCCCCCCAGCCACGCACCAGTGATGGACATGAGCTGGTCTGGGTGCCACCCTGCTGTGAACATGGTTCCTCCTCCTCCTCCATCTCCTCCTCAGCCTCCACCTCGTCATCCTCCAGAACTGTGCCCTTGCTGCCAGACAATGGTGTACCTGGCGCAGGAACCCACCCTCGTAGCCACTTGTAAATGACTGCCCTGAAAGCCTTGGAAATGAACCCTCTTCCTCCTCCTCCTCCTCCTGTGCCACATCCTCTTCCATCATCTCCTGAAGAGTTTTTTCAAGGAGGCATAGAACTGGGATAGTAACACTGAGAACAGCGTCATCGGCACTGGCCATGTTGGTGGAGTACTCGAAACAGCGCAACAAGGCACACAGGTCTCGCATGGAGGCCCAGTTATTGGCGGTGAAGTGGTGCTGTTCCGCAGAGCGACTCACGCGTGCGTGCTGCAGCTGAAACTCCACTATCGCCTGCTGCTGCTCGCACAGTCTGGCAAGCATGTGCAAGGTGGAGTTCCACCTTGTGGGCACGTCACATATGAGACGGTGAGCGGGAAGGCCGAAGTTACACTGCAGCGCTGACAGGCGAGCAGCAGCAGGGTGAGAACGCCGAAAGTGCGCACAGACGGCCCGCACTTTCTGCAGCAGCTCTGGCATATTGGGGTAATTCTTAAGGAACCTCTGGACCACCAAGTTCAGCACAGTTTCAGGCCCAGAGCTGCTATGAGATTTCGCCCATTATCGCACACCACCAGGCCGGGCTTGAGGCTCACTGCCACCAACCACTCATCGGTCTGTTGTTCCATGTCCCTCCACAACTCCTGCGCGGTGTGGGGTTTTTCCCCCAAACAGGAAAGTTTTAAAACTGCCTGCTGTCGTTTAGCCCTGGCTGTGCTGAAGTTGGTGTTGAAGGTGTTACGCTGACCGGATGAGGAGGCGGTAGAGGATGAGGAGTCGGAGTAGGAGGAGTTAGCAACAGGAGGAAAACTGAAGTGCCCTGCAATCCTCGGTGGTGGAAGGACATGCGCCAAACTGCTATCCGCCTCAGGCCCAGCCGCCACTACATTTACCCAGTGTGCTGTTAGGGAGATATAACGTCCCTGACCATGCTTACTGGTCCACGCATCCGTAGTTTGGTGGACCTTGCCACAGATGGCGTTGCGCAGTGCACACCTGACTTTGTCCCCCACTTGGTTGTGCAGGGAAGGGATAGCTCGTCTGGAAAAGTAGTGGCGGCTGGGCACGACGTACTGTGGGACAGCCAATGACATCAGCGTTTTAAAACTCTGCGTCTCCACCAGACGGAATGACAGCATTTCAAAGGCGAGGAATTTTGAAATGCTGGCATTCAGGGCCAGGGATCGCGGGTGGCTAGGGGGGTACTTCCTCTTCCGCTCCAGTGTTTGGGAAATAGAGAGCTGAACGCTTCCATGGGACATTGTGGAGATGGTTGGTGACCCAGGTGGTAGTGTTGCTGGCAGATCCTCTGTTTGCGGGTTGGCAGGTGTCACTGTCACTGCAGAGGTGGATGAAGAGGCGAGACTGCAGCAGAAGAGGAAGCAGGAGGAGCCAGAGACCTTTCTTGGTTTTTGAGGTGTCTACTCCACTGCATCTCGTGCTTTGCACTTAGATGCCTGGGCATGCAGGTTGTGCTCAGGTTGAGAACGTTTATGCCTCGCTTCAAGCTCTGATTGCACAGCGTGCAAAACACTCGTGTCTTGTCATCAGCACATTGTCTGAAGAACTGCCACGCTAGGGAACTCCTTGGACCTGGCTTTAGTGTGCTCGGTCCCTTGTTGCGTTGGGCAGTAGGAGACGTACTGTCTAGGGGACGGACGCTCCGCTTTTGCACCCTGCTCCCTCTTCTGCTGTGCTGGTGGCTCTGTGCAACCACCACCTCTTCCTCCGAACTACACTGGTCACCTGCATGACGTTGATTCCATGTGGGGTCAAGGACCTCATCGTCCTCCACATCATCTTCCACCCAGTCTTCACCCCTGCCCTCCTTGTCGGTCTGCACAATGGCGAAAGCAGCAGCAGTTGGCACCTGTGTTTCGTCATCATCCGAGACGTGCTGCGATGGTCCTCCTATGTACTCATCATGAAACATAAGTGGTTGGGCATCGGTGCACACAATCTCTTCCACTTCTGGGGCAGGGCTAGGTGGATGGCCCTGGGAAACCCTGCTAACAGAATCATCAAAAAGCAGAAGAGACTGCTGCATGATTTGGGGCTCAGACTGATTGGCTGATTTGCAAGGGGGTGAGGTGAAAGACTGATGGACATCGGCTGCAGGTGCCAACTCTGAACTTTCATCAGGAGACTGGGTGGGAGACAATGTGAAGGAACCGGAGGCACTGTCAGCAACCCAATCTACTATCGCCTGTACTTGTCCTGGCCTCAACATTCGTACAGCCTCATTAGGCGCGCCAAAATACCGCTGCAGGCTCTGTCGCCTACTCGCACCTGAGGAAGGTGTTTCACTAGTGCGTGTAGCTGGCACAGATCGACCACGTCCTCTCCCTGCAACAGGAGCGCCACCAGCAGCACCACGACCCGGGCCATGTCCCCTTTTTGATGATCTCCTCAAATTTTCAAAATTTATGATCTCGCCCTAAATGGGTGTTTTTGTCAATAGCAAAATACACGTACAGTGTCTAAAGCGTTTATGAAAACGCAGAAAATGCTATTGGGAAGAAAAAAAACACTGCAAAATTTAATTTTTTTGCAATGTTTTTCCAATATCAGAATACACGGACAGTATGTAAAGCGTTTATGAAAACGCAGAAAATGCTATTGGGGAAAAAAAAACACTGCAAAATTTAATTTTTTTGCAATGTTTTTCCAATATCAGAATACACGGATACTGTCTACAGCGTGTATGTATGAACACGCAGAAAATGCTATTGGGGAAAAAAAAAAAAAGCAAAATTAAATTTTTATGCAACGTTTTTTCAATAGCAGAATACACACAGACTATGGTGTATCTCTTAGTATATGCAGTGTTGGTCCTAATGGTGCACTGAGCTTGCAGGTAAAACTTTTATATTTTGTCTGGCAATGGCCTCATGGCACTGTTAAAAGACTGTGCACTGCACCCCAGCCAGGGTACAATTGATTTAGGAATCTCTTCAATAATTCTCTCTGCCTCTTTCTTTTGCTTAATAAATAAACTCCCTACTCTACTCTATGTAGATTGCTCACTGATCTAACTAATTAGAAGCAAAGTTAAGGAATGCTGACTGACTGAATCACACTAACTCCTAAAATCCTCTCAGCAGCACAGGAACCTGTCTAAAGCAGAATGACGCTGTGTGCTGTGTGTCTGGACTATATATAGAGGCTGGGTCACATGCTGCACTGCCCAATCACAGCCATGCCATTAGTAGGCATGGCTGTGATGGCTTCTAAGGGCACACTAGTGAAACGATCGTCGATTGGCTGCCCTGCAGCTGTTAAAAATGCGCCAATACAGCGCCGAACACCGGACCCGAACCCAAACTTACAGCCAATAGTTCGGGTCCGGGTCCCGAACACCCAAAAGTCCGGTACAGACCCGAACTTTACAGTTCGGGTTCGCTCAACCCTACTCATATCCTATCACCATCTGCCCAAACTGTTTTCTTTTTTAGCTAGGATAGAACTGTATAGGACCTCCACGTCGATGGCAACTAGAAGAGTGTCATCATCGACGTGGAGGCCCCGAGAGTCCCTGTAGTAAGTGTGTGGTATCACGTATGTAAGAAGGTAACAACAGGACTAAAGGCTGTAGAAGTTTGTCGATCTATCGACTAAGGTTGTCCGTAAGGGAACCTCTTCCAGAGACAATAGGCCTGCCTGGTGGTCTAGGCAGGCATTTTTTTGCACTTTAGGTAGTGCATAAAAGGTGGCGTCTCTGGGAAATTTGGTCCTAACATATTCGGTGGTATGTTTGTCAATGATACCCTGTTGGGAGGCATGATCAATGAGTGCGTATAGCTCTTGTTGAAAAGATGAAATATATGATACAGGAATTATTTTGTACCATTCTTTGTTCTGTAAAATGTCCTGGCACATCTTGACATAGTTAGTTCTATTGAGAATGACTATGTTCCCACCTTTGTCAGCTGGTTTGATTATAATAGAAGAATTGGTTTTAAGATTTTGTAAAGCAAGGTGTTGGTTATAAGAAAGGTTTTTTATTTTGGAACGATTAGGATAAATTTTTAGATTTCGAATCTCACGGGTCACTGCTTGTAGGAACAGTGCTGCTCGGGGGTTGGTGCTAGGGGGTGGAAAGAAACTGGATTTTTTCTTAATACTAATCTTCTGAGAAGTGAAAGAGGGACAACTAGGGTCGTCATCAATTTTAGCAAAAATGGTGTCTAGGTCAAGAGTGTCAATCAAATCAGTGCAGTCACTTTCCTCTAAGAGCTCGGTGAGCTGTTGGAGGGCAGTGGTTTCTGAAGCAGTATGTGTAAGTGAATCAGAAAACGGGTTGGGGGTGTACATGCTTTGTAGTTTGTAGTAACAATTTGCGAATAAAAAAGGTGTATATCTTTAATAACAGTAAATTTATCGAGTTGTGAGCCCTTTTTCCAAAACGCAAATTTCATGGTTGGTGAGTATGTGTGTGAACAAATTAATAATATTAACAAAATGTAAAAAGAAATACTGCGCCAAACTGAAATTGTGTCTAGCTGCTGGCACGACAATCAGACCCAATTGTGTGAAACATAAAAATTAAAACGTGCAGCGCTTGTGAAAATAGATAAATCCAAGAGGTACGTGGATAGAAAAAAAGGAATGTCCCTGTTTTGCATAAAGCGTCACAGGTAATTAAAACCCTATGGGCGGCAATGCATAACAGGTATATTTTATAATGAACAAAAAATTGAAAATTGTATACTTACCTTTCCGTAATTTTCCTTTCCTGTCGCATCTTCATGGCAGCATACACTCTGGGGTTGTGACTCCGCCTCCACAACCTGATAGGACCACATAACTATAAGATGAAGCTACGGCCCCCGCCCCAGCATTCTCCGTATATATATTAATCACCTTCTATGGGTGGGTTTATTGTATGCTGCCATGAAGATGCGACAGGAAAGGAAAATTACGGAAAGGTAAGTATACAATTTTCCATTTTCCTGTCGCATCATGGCAGCATACACTCTGGGGAGTAACTCGCAGACTGGGTGGGAATGCAAGAAAAATACATTTATTAACAAGAAACAGAGGAGTTGGCCTGAATTATGGCCCTTCCCAAATCTACTGTTGAAAGTTGTGCAGAATCCACCCTATAATGTGACAAAGGTGTTTCTGGAAGACCAGGTAGCCGCCTTAAAAATAGTCTCTCCCGAGACCCTACAATAGGCTGCCCAAGAAGTTGCCACTGCCCTGGTGGAATGTGCCTTTAAGCCCTCCGGAATCCGTTGCTCACTCAGTGAGTATGCCTTTTTGATAGTCTTCACCAGCCATGAAGCGATGGTGTGAGCCGAGGCCGCCTGACCTTTTCTATGGCCGTATGGGATGACTAAGAGGTTCTCCGATCTCCTGATCAATTCTGTTGCTGAGAGGTACTTCAGGATGTTGCCCCTGACATCCAGAGGATCACCTTGATCTGTGATAAGGGCTGGAAGGTTGATCTCCTGATTAAAGTGAAATGAGGAGGATACCTTAGGTACGAAACAATCTGAAGGTTTAGAACTATCCTGTCCTGGTAGACAACTAGATACGGTTCTTTGGCCATCAAGGCTTGCATCTCTGAGACCCTCTCTGCTGAAGTGATAGCAATCAGAAATGAGACTTTAAGCGTCAGGTTCCAAAGGAAAATGTTGTCGAGCGGAGAGAATGGATCATTAGACAGTATTTCCAGGACAACTGAGAGGTCCCATGCTAGGAATGATGGTTTCCTAGGTGGCCTTAGTTTAAGGCAGGCCCTCTGAAATTGGATAACCAGAGGATCATGTGCCCATTTGACCCCGGTCAGGGCGGATAAGGCTGAAACCTGGACCTTCAGGGTACTGGATCGAAGACCCTTCTCTAGGACTGACTGCAGAAATTCCAGGATTTGAGGAGCTGTCAGAGAAGATATGTCCCAACCTTGTTGAGAGAGGGCGGTAAACTTCTCCCAGATCCTTCTGTAGGTGCTGTTGGTAGTCTGCTTCCTAGCCTGGAGCAATGTTTCCACTACCCTCTGAGAACAACCCTGTTCTAGGTACCTAGACCTCTCAGCCTCCAGGCCATCAGATGTAGCCTCTCCGGGTTCGGATGTAGAAGCTGGCCCTGAGAGAGCAGATCTGCTGACAGTGGAAGGAGGGAGAGGATCCGTTGTGTTCAACTGAAGGAGAGTAGTGAACCAAGGCCTCCTTGGCCAGAAAGGGATCACTGCCACTACTAGTGCCGTCGACCTCTTGAGCCTCAGAAGGAACCTCGCTATGAGGGGAGTCGGAGGGAAAATGTAGCCGAGGTTGAAGTTCCAGGGATGTTGTAGACAATCTACTCCCTCCGCTGACGGAAAGGGGATTCTTGATAGAAACCTCCGGCATTTTGCATTGGCTGGTGTGGCCGCCAGGTCTATGTCTGGTGGGCCCCAGGTCTGAATTATTATCACAAATGCTTGGGGACTCAGACTACTCGTTGTTGGAAACAAATCTTCTGCTGAGTGAGTCAGCTAGGAGATTCTCGACCCCTGGGATATGGGTCGCTCTCAGGTCCAATAGGTTTGATTGTGCCCACTCCATCATGGGGCGAACTTCCTGCATCAGGGAGAAGCTTCCGGTGCCCCCCTGCCTGTTGATGTAGGCAACGGCCACCCTGTTGTCCATCGTCAGGAGGACTTGCTTCCCCCTCAGGTAAGTACTGAAGGCCAGGAGGGCCTGAAAGGCTGCTTTCATCTCCAGCACATTGGAGACTGCATTCTGGATCCTGAATGGCCAGCGCCCTTGGGCCACGTAGTGCAGGTAGTGTGCCCCCCATCCCTCCAAACTGGCATCTGAGGTTACCGTTTCCTGAGGAGGGGGAACTATGTGCTTGCATCTCCTCAGATTGCAGGGACGAGTCCACCACAGCAAGGATCGCTTGACATCCTCTGAGATGTAGATCGGTTGGGTCATGGATGAGCCTTCCCATTGGCGCAGAAAGGACGTTTGAAGGGGTCTTGCGTTCCATTGGGCCCACTGGACCATAGGAATGGTCGCAGACAGAGAGCCTAGGAGACTGAGACATGCTCTTGCCGGAAGGGATGTTGCCGAGATTGCTCTTCCCACCCTCTGTGGACAAGAGACTCCTGGTTGCTTGAAAGGAGGAGGATGTCGTGCAGGTAGTGATGGACTCTCAACCCTTTCTCCCTTAAGGATGCGATTACTGGTAGCAGTACCTTGGTGAAAGTTCTGGGGGCAGTAGAGATCCCGAACGAGAGACTCTGAAACTGGAAGTGGCCCTGATTCACAGAGAACCGAAGGAACTTCTGGAAAGCAACATGGATCGGGACGTGAAGATATGCGTCCTGGAGGTCTATGGAGAGCATCCAGTCTCCCAGATTTATGGCCTGGAGGATTGATTGTAAACTCTCCATCTTGAACGAATCCACTCGAATGGAGCGATTGAGGTTCTTTAGATCCAGGACTGGCCGAAGGTCCCCAGATTTTTTCTTGACCAGAAATAACGGGGAGTAGAATCCCCGACCCCTCTGTGATGCAGGTACCTCTATTATCGCCTTCTTCTGGAGAAGCTCTTGGAAGTAACTGGTCAACAGTAACCGTTTTTCCCCTGAAGGTGGAAGTCTGGTGAGACAAAAATGATCCCCTGGGAGACGTCTCTTGAAGGGCCATCTGTGCCCGAAACGGACAGTAGCCACTGTCCAAGGGTCCTTTATTGCTTCCGCCCAAACCAGCTTGAATTTCGAAAGCTTTGCCCCTACTACTGCTGGCTGGTGCACCTTCAAAAAGACTTTTGGTCACTGGAAGCGGGAGTCTTGGGCTTCTGAAACTTCATAAAGGATGTCTGGGGGTTCTTCCAGCCCCTCCTTTATTCTTTTCCTGGCCTATAGGATTTAGCATCCCTGTATCTGTCTGGCAGAATACGTCTGAAGGGAGGAGGCCTCTGCTGTTTCGGTTTTCTGTCCGATGGAATCATTCCCGACTTCCCACCGGTCACCTTTGAAATTGCTGTGTCCAGCTTTGCACCGAAAAGGTTCTCGCCGTCATATGGAATGCGGCACCAATTTGATTTGGAGACAGGATCCGCCGACCAGGGTTTCAGCCACAGTGCCTGCCTGGCCATTACGGAGGCCAACATGGCCCTTGATGACGATTTAATCGCATCCACCGAAGCCGCTACCACAAAGTTCCCCGCGAGACTTAACTCCTGTAGAGCTTTTATTATGCTCTCCTGGTCCACGCCTTCTGAGACCAACCTCTCAGTGTTTGATGATCAGCTGGAAATGGCCCTGCCTACAGCTGCAAGTGCCACAGCCGGTCTGCAAGCGCCTCCTGCTGCAAGGTAGGCCCTCTTCATATCGGTGTCGATCCTCCTATCCAAGCACATGCCTGGCTAGCCCCATGAGAGATGCATCTACGACGGGAGGAGAGACAAGAGGACTCACTTTAGGTTCCTTCAAGGGATATAATTTGGAAAGCCTGTTGTTCAGACTCGATTTCTTCTCGGGTCATTGCCATTCCTCTTTAATTAAATCATCCAATTCCTCAATGAACGGAAAGGCCTCGAGTCCCATTTAAGGTTTGGGAAGTATTTTTTGCGCTTTGGTTGGACTTCCTGGGGTTCCTCCCATCCGATCGCTTCCTTGACCGATTTGACAAATGGTTCAATTAGCGAAAAATCAAACCCTGCAGTTGCTTCCAACCCCTCATTGTCAGACGGGGAATCCTGTGCTGGGATGAGCAGGTGAGGCACTTCGCGTTGATAACTCTGTCTCCAGAGTAAGAATCTGTGGAGCTACAGGCTCTCTAAACGGCGATTCTTTTTCCCTAGTAGCCTCCTCAAAGCATCTACGGTAGGCCAATTTATCGGGAAGGGCTGCTGCCCCGCATATCCAACATGCATTTTCAGAGGGTCGCACTGGTGATCACGGTCTATGGACAGGAGATCCTCTATGATAGGAGCGGCTGTGTCTGGAGTAAGAACCGGAGCGACTTCTCCTGCGACTCCCTCTGTGGCCTGAGCGACTTTTCCTGTGACTCCCTCTGTGGCCTGAGCGACTTTTCCTGCGACTCCCTCTGTGGCCTGAGCGACTTTTCCTGCGACTCCCTCTGTGGCCTGAGCGACTTTTCCTGCGACTCCCTCTGTGGCCTGAGCGACTTTTCCTGCGACTCCCTCTGTGGCCTGAGCGACTTCTCCTGCGACTCCCTCTGTGGCCTGAGCGACTTCTCCTGCGACTGGAGCTGCTCAGTCTGTAGCCAGAATGGCTTCTCCTGCGTGAAGTCTCTCTGTGCCTTGAATCAGGAGATTTTGCGGACCTGGTAGGGCTAACCATATAGGCAGCGTTAGGATTGCTCTCTTTTTTTCAATCTTCACTACTTACCAAAAATCCACCCCCCCCCTTACCTAATAGCTGGCGGTGATCTGCTAGGGCAGTGGTCTCCATGGCAAGGAATAAGGCAAGCCTAAGGAGATACTAATTGACATAGGAAGCACAGGTGAGGTAAAAAACAGCAGCTTATGCAGGAAGCAGAGAAAAAAACAGGCTTTTACCTCAGTAGGATGAAATAGGAGCTTTGTTGTAAGACAGGCAAACAAACTGCTATAATTCAGCGATCTCTGGTTCAAGATACAAGGAACAGAAACAGGTTCATTCAATTTTCCTCAGAACACATCCCAGCGACCCTAGGAGGAAAACAGAGCCCAGGAGAGCGCCCAGGCACACAGGTAGGAAGGAAGGGAAAGAGAAAGGGAGACCACTGCAATTTGGCTAAACCTATTTAACCCCTTCAATACCCGCCCATAGTCATATGACGCCCACAAGGTGGATCTACCATCCTGGGTGGGCGTCATATGACGTCCTCCCATTCCCGGCCGCCTGGGGGGCGCGCGAGCGCCCGCGGCGTCGCTCGGGACCCGGTGCGGGTGCCCGGCGGCCTCGATGTCCGCCGGGCACCCGCGATTGCCCGTTAAAAAACGGGACCGTGCGGGACCGTGGAGCTGTGTGTGTAAACACACAGCTCCACGTCCTGTCAGCGAGCAGGAGACCGATCATGTGATCCCCAGCACAGAGGAACACATGATCGGTCTCCTCCCCTTGAGTCCCCTCCCCCCACAGTTAGAATCACACATTTAGGGAAAACATTAACCCCTCCCCGCCCCCTAGTGTTAACCCCTTCCCTGCCAGTCACATTTACACAGTAATCAATGCAATTTTATAGCAACGATCGCTGTGTAAATGTGAATGGTCCCAAAAATGTGTCAAAAGTGTCCGAAGTGTCCGCCGCAATGTCGCAGTCACGAAAAAAAAAATCGCAGATCGCCGCCATTACTAGTAAAAAAAAAAAAAATCCAATAAATCTATCCCCTATTTTGTAGACGCTATAACTTTTGCGCAAACCGATCAATATACGCTTATTGCGATTTTTTTTACCAAAAATATGTAGAAGAATACGTATCGGCCTAAACTGAGGAAAAAAAACGTTTTTTAAAAAAAAAATGGAATATTTATTATAGCAAAAAGTAAAAAATATTGTGTTTTTTTTCAAAATTGTCGCTCTTCTTTTGTTTATAGCGCAAAAAATAAAAACCGCAGGGGCGATCAAATACCACCAAAAGAAAGCTATATTTGTGGGAAAAAAAGGACGTCAATTTTGTTTGGGTGTAACGTTGCACGACCGCGCAATTGTCAGTTAAAGTGACGCAGTGCCGAATCGCAAAAAGTACTCTGGTAAGGAAGGGTAAAAAATGGCCCGGGGCTGAAGCGGTTAAGGTTTATATGCCAGGGTGTTTGAGGCATGATGTAAAGCCTGTTTAAGGCTTTAGTATATACATTGAGGCAGCAATATCAGAGCTTTTTAAAACTCATGCAGGAGACAAATCAAAACAGCTTGAGCCTGTTTAAGGCTGTTAATCCAAGGTCACAGAGAGACTTGTAACATACCCCTGAGATCACCAGAGTGGGGTTCCTTCCATTTAGCTTCGTTTAGAGGCTGTACCGGTAAGGACTTCCAAACCAGGAGAGGCTTGAACCTGGCTGGGGCGAAGCGGTAAGGGGGTGATGTCCGTGCGGTCCCAACAGGTGAGGAAAAATAAGAGAATGCTGGGGCGGGGGCCGTAGCTTCATCTTATAGTTATGTGGTCCTATCAGGTTGTGGAGGCGGAGTCACAACCCCAGAGTGTATGCTGCCATGATGCGACAGGAAACACTTGTGTATCTTGAGTGGAAGGAAAGGGTGTAGCAACTTATATCAGTGAGATGACCCCACCATAAAAGGGGTCGTGATCTCATAAGGTGCAAACCCACATGGAAAGTGGTGAAACTAATGACCATGTGCAGTGTGGGTAATCAGTATATGATCTCCTCTCGCAGATCTAAACTGTATTCCCATAAACCGTGTTATGATACTAAGTCGCATGTAAGCCATGCGATTTAAGATTTAAACGCATGTGAAATTAGTAAGTGGAAAAACAAAAAACAAACTGGGAAAACAGATTATTACACCGTCCTAAAGTGCAAATGAAGTGAGTGTTTACATTCAAATAGGAAATTCCAATAATGTCAACGCCAACCTAATGAACTATGCAAAATTGTGCTAATATTCTCATAGAACTTGGTATATATACAGTCAAAAAAATGCGAAATTGTGCTAATATTCACATGGAACTCGGTATATATTCATATAAGCATCAGATAGTTTCCTATGAGGAGTACAATTGTGAATATAAGAACAATAAGGTTATGCAATTTATAAAAATCGCATCAAAGATGTGAAAGTTGAAAGCCAGTGGACTGCAATTATATAGTCATAATGGTGCCCAGTGTACTCCCAAAGGAAATGTAGTGTGCAGATACAGTTTTAACCTGATTATGCGAGTCTGAAAATCGCAAAAACGTAAAAATGCTAAGAAAGTGGTAAAATTGTCAAATAAAAGAAATAGCAGATATAGTAAGTGGAACACTGTACTCTGAGGGGTGGACACCTCAACTCTGTGGCCAACCGAACTGTAGTGGATATAGGGATATATGGTTTAGGTCCACAAAACAAGTGTATTCCACTATCAGTGCTACACTGGTCCGCTGTATTCCACAGTTGGTATTATATTAGTTCAAGGTAAATCGTATAAACGATAGTAGTATCAAGTTCCATCAATGAACCACAGAGTGATAGAAAAGACAATAATGATGTAGTCCCCAGAATATCACAGGTGATTGTAATTAATTCTGGCTTCAAGCTGGTAAATCTTCTCTAAGACAATCTTTCTTTTGATATATAAACATGGAGTGGTAAAGGTACCCTTACCAGATCAGGTGGACTCACAGACCTCTCGGTGGTGAGTCAAACGAGCATATACCGGATCCACCGGAAACATCAGGATGGTGATGCGGGTGATCGTGTCTTTTGGAGGGTTTCCTTTTCTTAGGTAACAGGTACCTCAGATACTCACCCCTAGCAGATTGTCCAGTCCCAAGATGGAGGGATGGAGAAAACTTTGATAACACTCTCTGGCATAGACGGCTCAAAGGGAGAAAAATAAAAAAAGGAGGCAACTCCTCATAGTGTAACTCCAAAAACAGGAAGTTTTTTTATTTTTTGGGGATTTTTTCAATCTCAAATAATAGTAAAAAGGATAAAAAAAGCTTTTTCTAAAAAGGCACAAATACAATCTTTGAGTGGCTTAGGCAAGCATTTAACCCTACATGTTTCGCCTGCATAGCCTTCAACTGGGGCACATGCTTGCCAGCCACACTTGCGCCATATATATACTGTGTTTTAATATGATAATAGATGTCACCTGTCGACGCGCGACTTCCCATTTCCGGTATTCCCGGCTTGCGTTCCAAATTAGCCCATTAAAGGTGATGTAGTTCCTGTTTAATTGTGCCCAGGCCTCTACTTCATATAATTCAGCCTGTCAGCCTATCAAATCGGTGGTAGCGGCGGCTGCGTCACGCATCAGCGTGCGGGACGTGCTCGCATCTAACCACGGGCATTGGTCGGGAAAGCTAAGTGGGCGTCGGTGACGAAGCATACGTCACCTTGTGTCACGTCTGGGGCTTGTCTGTCCTCCCGGCGTTTTCTTGTATCAGAGCGTCCCATTAGAAGGAGGGACTTGCGCCGATTACGTAATCACGTCATCACGCTTCCGCATATACAGCTCATCAGAGATTGTCCGGCGATGCTGTCAGAGGCGCCATAGCAACTGGACGCCATCTGTCAGCACGCCTCGCTGGGGGAGGGACAGCTGGTACATTAAATGCATGCATAAGGTCTGCTCTAAACAGACAGGGATCGGAGAAAACGCAGTGCCATTGAAACCCAAACGATCTCATACTAAACAGAGCTGTTCAAACAGCAATCCATGTATGGGCCTAGTTTGAGGGGGCAATGAAATAAAAATTATTTGTAAAAATAACTCCCAATCTTATGCTGTTTGGTATGTTATATTAAAGAAAAAAAAAAGAGAGTGTTTTAATCTGAGAGCACATAAAAAAATCTATATATCCAAAGAAAAATGGCAAAAATCTGTGTTTTTTTATAGAGATAGTCAACTATATTATCCCATATTCAGGGGGTAATACAAATATTGTAAAATGTCATGAGTGCTTAGATATAAATATAGCCAAGCAAAACTGATGTTCAATTTGGTTTTTGTGGGGAATTACCAGAGAGAGGGAATTCGCCTGTCGGAAGTTTGTTTTTTTTTTTTTTTCTATCCACGTACCTTGGATTTATTTATTTTCACAAGCGCTGCACGTTTTAATTTTTAAATTAATAATATTGCAAGAAAATGTATTTACCGTAGTGTTTGCTTGAGTTTGTGTGCAGTGTTTTGCTGTTGGATCTTCTGTGATGCCCGCATTTTGTCTAAAAAATCTGTGTTATGAGAAGAAGAGGGTAGGGAGTGTGATCTAGAGGTTTTCGGAAATGAGGGAGCATTTGTGTCTCAATGTCTCGGATATAGGAGTCACTCTCGCCATTTCAAGCCTCGCTTTGAAATGGCGAGAGTGACTCCTATATCCGCCACGTCATCAGCCGGAAGCCTTTAGATGGTTCAGGAAACAGTGATACCAAACTTCCATTTAAAAAAAAAATTAAAACAAATTAATAATAAATTAAAACAAAATAAAACATTTGAATAAATTGCAAAAATCGTCATGAGTTACATCATGCCCTATTAATTTGTTTTCATTTTTATCCGTGTATTCCTTATTTATAATAATGACGCAATGTAGATTATGAATCCTGTGGTATATTTCCAATTTGTAATTAGATTTTCAAATCTTAGCGCTGTTTCAGCAACGCAAATTTATTTTCAATACATTTCACTTCCTCTTTTTAAAATGGAAGTTTAGGGTCACTGTTTCCTGAGCCGTCTGAAGGCTTCCGGCTGTTGACGCAGCAGATATAGGAGTCGCTCTCGCCATTTCAAAGAGCGACTCCGCACGTGTACGCGCCATCTTGTCTCATAGAAAGTCATGTAGATCAGTGGTCTCAACCCTGTCCTCAAGCACCCCCAAAAGGCCATGTTTTGGGAATTTCTCTTAATAATAAAAATGTATTGAGGAATCCAATGCCCTAGCCCAAGGCATATTGAATAAATCTGAGGCTGGATTCTTTCAAGAACCCTTCTTTCAAGTCCCTTACCTATACCATTTACCTAAAATTCATAAAGATATCAAAATACGCCGGGACGCCCTATAGTAGCTTCCTTGAATAGTATCACGACCAGCTACTCACTGTATATTGACCACTTTCTTCAACCTCTGGCACAGTTCCTCCCTTGTTTCATTTGAGATGGTACCCATCTGATTGAGATGGTCCTATTTATGGGTATCTCTAGATGTGTGTTCACTCTACACATCAATACCTCATGAAGTAGGCCTCCAGGCAGTAACCCACTATCTTGAAACCAATCCCTCTCCTAATACATTACAGATTGGATTCATAATCTTGGCCACCAAGTTTAGCTTGGAACATAATTATTTTGTGTTTGATGGTCAATTTTACAGCCATGGGTGCTAATTTCGCACCGAGTTACGCAAACTTGACCATGGGACTGTGAGAGACTAGGTGTGTTTTGGCCAATAACCCTTTCGTAGCACACCTGGTCTTCTACGGTCACTCTCTGTCAGCACTGCATAGAGAAGGATGTGCATCTGGAGCTCCGGCCGTCAGGAGCCCCACAGCCCCCAGCTAGCCAGGACTCAGCCAGTGCTCATCCCGGATCCCCTAGCAGTCGTGACGGGGATTGGGTTTGGGTACAGGACCCTCCAGACCCCACTGCGGACCCCACTCAACAAATCGGCCCCAACCCCTCCTCCGCGCTGCATCAGCCTCCAGGATAGTCCGCAGCCGAAGCCGGCCATCCGCCTCCCCAACCGCCTCTCCACTCCCCTCTAGGCTTAACGCGGCAGCGGCGAGCTCCCCCCCCTCCAACCACTCCACTGCCCTCTTACCCACAACAGCAAACAGGTAGGGAGCCGCCAGTTCTGGGACAGGCCGCTGCTTGGGCCTAGTCCGGCGGCCATCTTGGTACACCCGCCGGGTACACCCAGACCACAGCACTCCACCTGCTTGGACCGAGTCCGTTGGCCATCTTGGTACACCCAGACCGGCCAAGTTTATTTTAAAACACAGGTTTTTAACTACAAGTGGTTGGACAACCATTTAATTACTTGTTTTTAATTGTTTTTAATCAAGTTTTTAATCAAGTTTTTAATCAAGCTTTTAACCAAGTTTTTAACAAGTTTTTAATTACAGCATACACCCAGACCAGCCAATTTTTAACCACAAGTTTTTAACAGCATTCACCAGTAACATCAGCATCGCTATAAAGCCGCCTCTTCTTCTCCAGGAGATCAACATCAGGATCCACCCTATCTCCATCGTTGCATCACCCCCGGTAAGGCAAATATTCTGGTAAGTAACGCAGGGGACCACCACTTAGCAGTTGATCCAGGGACCAACATCCGACCGCCCCTCGGGGGGTCAGGAAGAAATTTTTTCCTCTGCTATAGCAATTGGCTGCGCAAGTAGGGGTTTTTCACCTTCCCCTGGATCAACGGGAGGGCTGGTGTAGGTCAACAGGTTTTTTCCTACAGATCCATCATCTGAACTCTTCAGACGAATAGCAGGACCATCAGCATCTTCAGCCGCCTTTCGCAAGACCGTTATCACCTCAGCAACAGAATTCGTTTTTTCAACGCATCATTCCGTCAACAGCAAATTTTTTGGATCACCTCGACATGTGCAATTTCAAAAACTCAGAGTCTCTCCACAGACTAAGAAATTCGACCGCAACTCTACCGACCTACATTCAAAAAATATTACAAAAAGAACGACTACTAGGGATCGATCCACAAGCAACCATCAAACATAAGAAGACTACAATTCAACCGCAACAGTTAGCATGCGCCTTGATTAACACCAGATCGGCAGTCAAGCACAGGCACAAAATCCATGACTTCATCACACAAAACAACATAGATTGCCTCTTCATCACGGAAAGCTGGCTAACACCCGACTGCAACACCATCCTAACAGAATTAGTGCCAGAAAACTACAGGATCCTAACCGAGCATAGGAAAGGAAAAAAAGGAGGAGGCCTAGCAGTGATCTTCAAAGCTCACCTGGCGCTCGCCAAACCTACGGTACAGAACACTTTTATGGAGACACTTACTTTACAGATGCAAACAACACCACAAGAAACCATCCACATGCTGCTATGCTACAGACCACCAGGACCAAAGACAAATCTACCGATACCACTCACTGAATTAATTTCGTCACACACCCTGATAAACAACAAGGTTCTGGTACTCAGAGATTTCAACCTCTGGGCAAACTCCACCGAAGACCCCATCGCCACCACCTGCATCAACCAACTGGAAGACCTAGGGCTTCAACAACTAGTAAAGGTTCCCACACATGGGTCGGGTCACATTCTGGACCTCATCTTCAAGCAAAATATGGACATCAACATACTAGACAACATAGCGCTACCATGGACAGACCACCACTCTATCAAATTTGAAATCACCGCTAACATCACCCTCCAAAAACCAAATCTGGCGGCAATAACACATTGGATTAGATCACAGAAGAAACTACACTCAGAATTCTTCAAAACCGCACTAACAAACAAAATGGCAACACTAAATCAAAACCACTCAACAGAACAAACACTCAGCTTCGTAAACAAGGCACTACTACTAACAGCAGACGCAGTCACCCCAAAACATTGAGCACCCATCTGCAAGAAAAATTCTGGATGGTTTAATGGCGCTCTTACTCTACTGAAACGGGAACACAGAAGAGCAGAAAGAGCCTGGAGAAGAAACACTACAAAGGAAAATCACACAAACTACAAAATACTCACCAAATAATATCATAAAGCAATTTTCACAGCAAAAAAATAATATGTCTCAAACACCCTCTCAAAAGCCTTAAACCGGCCACGTGAACTTTTCAAACTAGTCGCCCAGACTATGAACCCCACCTGCCTTGAGCCCCTAAAAAACTAAACTCAAGAATACTGCAACGAGTTTTTTTCATCAACAAAATAGACAACATTCAGAAAATAATTCAACAAAAAAAAACAACAACCAATTCTACTCAACCAAACCCAGGTAAGGAATTTTACATGCACAACGCACAATCACCACATTTCTCGCTTACCCCGATCACCATGGATGAAACCAAAAATATCATCAAGAGCCTCCGAGACAGTACAGCCAAACTACATCATTCCTACAAAACTCTTGAAAGAATGCTCCGACATTCTGGCCCCCTCTATTACACACCTAGTAAATCAGTTGTTTAAAGAAGGGTTGGTTCCTATTTCCCTCAAGCAAGGCATCGTCAAACCACTGCTAAAGAAACCCAACCTCGACTCCAAAGATCCGAACAATCGCAGACCGGTAACAAGCCTGAACACCATTTCCAAGATTATGGAGAAAGCAGTAGTACAACAGCTTCAACTTCACCTGGACACACACAAGCTCTTGGACCCACTACAATCAGGCTTCCAACCAGGCCATGGCACAGAAACGGCACTTCTGATATATGGGACGACGCCCTAGAAGCAGCGGATGATGGAGAATCGTGTCTTCTGGTACTGCTGGATCATAACACGGCGTTCGACACAGTGGACCACAACACTCTTCTCAGCCGCCTCAAGGAAGTGGCAGGAGTTACAGATGGAGATCTGCCATGGTTCGCTTCCTTCTTAGGGAATCGGTCGCAGACAGTGAAACTAGGAGCCTTCACTTCGGAAATCCAGACAATTTCTTATGGAGTCCCTCAAGGATCACCATTGTCACCAGTACTCTTCAACATCCAAATTTACTCCATTTACTCAGCTGACGCCGTTATCTAGTGACTGGCGCCAGCCTATAAATGATTGACACCACCATTAACAAACTAGATCTGAAGAAAATGCGGATGCATTGAAACGCATCATCTGACACGTCCATACGGCACTTCCGCCATACGAGGGAGGATTCCACGCTGGTTTGTCTTTCTGGTTCCCGGTGTCCCCGAGCATGCGCTCCACGCTGGTTTCACTTCCGGTTCCTGACTCTGGTATCCACAAGGACGAACAGCCGATCAGCCGAGCTCTACACACAGGGCCCCCTGCACACCTTGCATAAAGATGGCGCCTACCACCTGCAGGACATACAGGTCATCCTGTTGTGCATCTCCATCTGGGCAATCTCGTCCAGACCCTGCTGGGACGCCTCCAGTGTTTCTGCTGCGGACCCCACCAGTGAACATGGGCTCCTATACATGTATAACATGCTTGATTCTCACTTCCAAGTTGTGAGTAGCCATTTGGCCACCTTTTTATTTTCAACATTATTAAGCTGTTCTTACATACTGCACTTAGATTGGCGCACCTTGTCTCTTTCTTCATTTGATTTTTATATTATAGGAAAGGTTTCCTAGGGTTCACTGGGACAACTTCAAGGACCAAAAAAGGAAAACATTTCGGTCTGATATTTGTGATATAGGCCTATATGTCTAGTGACGTGCTTGATAAATATTTCCTTCATCAGAATAATCTCCAATTCTCTGTCTAAATTCGCGTTTAGTTTTTCCGATGTAGAATGCTCCACACCCGCAGTACATAATATATATGACTCCCTGCGTGGAGCAATCTGCAAAGGTTTTGGGTCTATGCCATTGACCATTAGGCAATTGTATGCCCAAGCCTTCCTTAACCCAGGGGCAGCATGGACAGCTGCTACATCAATACAAGCCTCGTGGTGAATGGTTGATCTTTGTGTGGTATATAATGACTATCAGTAAGTTGTTCCTTTAAGGTGGTAGCTTGTCTAAAGATCAATTCTGGAGTATCTCTTACATATTAAAAAAATAGTATGGTCTTCAGTTAGGAAATGCCAATTTTTGGCGATCAGCGATCGTAGTTGTGGTTCATTTGCATAGAACTTTGTGACTAGGCCTGCAGTTTGGGGACTGTTTTTGGATGAAATACTGTACAGTAAAGACCCTCTCGTTTTTGCCCATGCCCTATTATGTGAGAGTCTCAAGAGTGTACCTAAGTAACCTCTTGCTAACAGCCTCTGGCATAGTGCATCTGCCTGTCTTTTAAAATCAGTGTCAGAGGTGCAGTTCCTCCGCAAGCAGAGGCATTGGGCATATGGGATACTCCGTATCAATGAGCCTGCGCTCGGCTTGCGGTATAGGTCTAATTGGATATATCCCTCTGGATCAATGTTAATATTGAGGTTGAGAAAAGATATCTGTGACTCACTCACCATGTGGGTGAATCTCAAATTAAAATAGTTAACATTCAACTGATCCAGAAAGGTATGTAGATTGGTCTCTGTGCCGGTCCAGATGACCAACAGGTCATCAATGTATCTGAATCAACACAGGATACAGGGGAGCCAGGGCACAAAAATGTCCCTTGAGAAAACCTCTTTGCCATCCCCCTAGGTATATATTAGCATTGGATGGGTGCAACATACGCCCATGGCTACTCCCTGTATCTGTAAAAACAACTGGTCCATGAATACAAAATAATTTTTTGGCAGAATAAAAGTAAGTAGGTCCAGTACAAAATGATTTAATGGCCAGGAATGTCTGTCCTCCTCCATGAGGGAGGACTCTGCTGTTCGGACAACCTGCTTGTGCGGGATATTCAAATACAATGATTCAATATCAACGGCAACGAGCAGGGCGCCTGGAGGGACAAGAGTACCCTCCACATGTCTGATTAGATCGGGTGTGTCTTTAATATAGGACGGGAGGCTGGTTACATGTGGAAGAAGGAAGGAATCCACATATCCACTTGCATTTTCGGATATAGATCCGATTCCGGAGATAATTGGTCTTCCTGGTGGGCAAGTCAGATTTTTATGAACCTTGGGTAGGGTTTAAAACGTAGGGGCTCCTAGGTATGGATTAATTAAGTATTCCAAAGTGTCTTTGTCAATCAGTCCCTTCATGTGGGCCTGTTGACAAAGCCCTCGATGCTCATTCTCAAATGAGGATATGGTTTTGTGGGTCAATGGGGCGATACCATTCCCTATTTTCTAGTATATTGAAACACATGCATTGGTATTGTGGGTAGGACACCAATACGATGTTTCCACCTTCTGTCTGAAGGGTTGATAACTAGTTGTGTTTGTGTTCTGAGTTGTTTCAATGTAAGCTGTTGTTTATCAGTAAAGTTCAAAAAAGGAAAAGAGGAGAGGGACGGCCACTGTGCATTCTTGAGGTCGCTAATGGTTTTCTGGAGAAACCTCCAGATGTTGGGGCATAGTGAAAGTTCAGGAAAGTGACGTGATCTGGGCTTAAATCTTTTCACCCCATGCATAGTAGATTCAGATGTATTTTGTGTTGCCTTGATTGGGGGGTCAAGTTCTATCCTTCCCTCGTCGTATAGAATCATCAAATCCCTGAGAGCTTGAAAATTCTTCATCGTAATTTTTTTAATCTGTTCAGAGATCTCTCTTTCCTTTGTCTTTGTTTTACGTTCAGGATCAAACAAACATGTACTTATGTCAGATTACGAGCAAAAAGATATAAATCTTTGATGGTTTCCATAATGTCAATCTCGCGTGAAGGGAAAAAGCCCAGACCCATTCCAAGAATGGATGCCTGGACCTCTGTTAAAGAAGTTTCAGTGAGATGAATTATGTTGAGCTCTGAGTGATTGGTGTCGTGGGAACTTGTGGTGGCCTCACCACAAAAGTGTTTAAATTGCTCTGGATTTTGGCCTCTGCTAAGGCCAGAGCAGGGTCTAAAAAATCAATGTCAGTGGGTTTGGTATTGGCTGGTACTGCAATTGTGCCCTTCTTAAGCAGGTTTTGCAATACTGGTGTAAAATAGCTTTTTGTGATACCTGAATCTCCCATCCGAGGCAACACATTAGAATGTGCGTTTTTTTCAGTATACATAGGTGAATGCCCACCACCTTGGCTACATGATTGTTTAGCCTGACGTGCTCGGGAAGCTTGAGAGTTATCGCCGGCAGCGTGGGCATCGCCGGGCAGGAGCCAGCACACACAGGCATATAAATAGAGGGACTGATTGCCACGGCCTCTCTGGTGCTAATCAGGCTGCATTCCCAGAGTGAGGATTCAAGGCAGGTTATACATATGGACATCCTTTCAATTTTATCTGACTTCTGTACTCCAGTTTGCCTATGGATGGCTTCATGGATTTTTTTACTTATATTTTATTTTAGGGGGCCCCCTCCTTTGCCCATAGGAACACAGACTGATGTCTATGTACATCCCTCTTTACCCAGTGTCAACCTTTACCTTTTTGAAGGTAAGATATACAACATGTGATCATGTGATCCACTGACGACATAAGGTATAGCGCATATATATATATATACAGTGCCTTGCGAAAGTATTCGGCCCCTTGAACTTTTCAACCTTTTGCCACATTTCAGGCTTCAAACATAAAGATATAAAATTTTAATTTTTTGTGAAGAATCACCAACAAGTGGGACACAATTGTGAAGTGGAACGAAATCTATTGGATATTTTAAACTTTTTTAGCAAATAAAAAACTGAAAAGTGGTGCGTGCAAAATTATTCGGCCCCTTTACTTTCAGTGCAGCAAACTCACTCCAGAAGTTCAGCGAGGATCTCTGAATGATCCAATGTTGTCCTAAATGACTGATGGTGATAAATAGAATCCACCTGTGTGTAATCAAGTCTCTGTATAAATGCACCTGCTCTCTGATAGTCTCAGGGTTCTGTTGAAAGCGCAGAGAGCATCATGAAGACCAAGGAACACACCAGGCAGGTCCGTAATACTGTTGTGGAGAAGTTTAAAGCCGGATTTGGATACAAAAAAGATTTCCCAAGCTTTAAACATCCCAAGGAGCACTGTGCAAGCGATCATTTTGAAATGGAAGGAGTATCAGACCACTGCAAATCTACCAAGACCTGGCTGTCCCTCTAAACTTTCAGCTCAGACAAGGAGAAGACTGATCAGAGATGCAGCCAAGAGGCCCATGATCACTCTGGATGAACTGCAGAGAACTACAGCTGAGGTGGGAGAGTCTGTCCATAGGGCAACAATCAGTCGTACACTGCACAAATCTGGCCTTTATGGAAGAGTGGCAAGAAGAAAGCCATTTCTCAAAGATATCCATAAAAAGTCTCGTCTAAAGTTTGGCACAAGCCACCTGGGAGACACGCCAAACATGTGGAAGAAGGTGCTCTGGTCCGATGAAACCAAAATCGAACTTTTTGGCCACAATGCAAAACGATATGTTTGGCGTAAAAGCAACACAGCTCATCACCCTCAACACACCATCCCCACTGTCAAACATGGTGGTGGCAGCATCATGGTTTGGGCCTGCTTTTCTTCAGCAGGGACAGGGAAGATGGTTAAAATTGAGGGGAAGTTGGATGCACCCAAATACAGGACCATTCTGGATGAAAACCTGTTGGAGTCTGCAAAAGACCTGAAAGTGGGACGGAGATTTATCTTCCAACAAGACAATGATCCCAAACATACAGCAAAATCTACAAAGGAATGGTTCACAAATAAACGTATCCAGGTGTTAGAATGGCCAAGTCAAAGTCCAATCGAGAATCTGTGGAAAGAGCTGAAAACTGCTGTTCACAAACGCTCTCCATCCAACCTCACTGAGCTCGAGCTGTTTTGCAAGGAAGAATGGGCAAGAATTTCATAAAGCCTTGCATATGTGTATAGGTACTATAAATCTCCTGAAGAAGCAATAGACTTCATACGCGAAACATGTAGAGCAAGCAATAGACAGATGGTAGTACTGTTACAAGATGCCAAAATATGTGTCTATAGAGCTAATGTATCTTGATTATCATGTCTGGTTTTAACTATATTTGTATATATATTTTGTAATAACATTTCTATCTGAGACTATTATCTTTATACAGTACCATTAAAGTCCATCCCTAGCCTCCTCCTTCTATTCTCTTTCATATTCTCAGGATGAAGGTACCATGTCGTAATATAAAATACAAATGTGGCACTCTCTCTAAATGCTTGCAACTCATAAATAACATTCATGTACTATGTGAAACAGTTTAACCACTTGCCTACAGTGCACTTTCACCCCCTTCCTGACCAGACCAATTTTCAGCTTTCAGCGCTCTCACACTTTGAATGACAATTACTCAGTCATGCAACACTGTACCCAAATTAAATTTGCGTCCTTTTTTTCACACAAATAGAGCTTTCTTTTGGTGGTATTTAATCACTAGTGGTTTTTTTATTTTTTGTGCTATAAATTAAAAGGTGAAAAAATGCCTTTTTCTTTGTTTCTGTCATAAAATTTTACAAATTAGTAATATTTCTTCATAAATTTTGGCCAAAATGTATATGGCTCCATATCTTTGGTAAAAATAACCCTAATTAGTGTATATTATTTAGTTTTTGTGAAAGTTATAGAGTCTACAAGCTATGGTGCAAATCATTGAAAATTGATCACACCTGATCACACCTGATGTACTGAAGACCTATCTCATTTCTTGAGACACTAACAAGCCAGGAAAGTACAAATACCCACAAAATGACCCCATTTTGGATAGCAGACACCCCAACGTATAATCTATGAGGCATTATGAGTCTTTTGAACTGTTCATTTTTTTCCAGAAATGAAAACGCATTTTTTTTCCACAAAGTTGTCCATTTTTAAGATATTTCCAACACATAGCATGTACATAGCAAAAATGTCACCCCAAAATGCATTCTGCTACTTCTCCTGAGTATGGCGATACCACATGTGTGAGACTTTTACACAGCCTGGCCACATACAGAGGCCCGCCAGTGAAGTAGCACCTTCAGGCATTCTACAAGCATAAATTACACATCTCATTTCTCAATCACCTATTACAGTTTTGAAGGCCCTGGAGCCCCAGGACAATGGAAACGCCCACAAAATGACCCCATTTTGGAAAGCAGACGCCCCAACGTATAATCTATGAGGCATTATGAGTCTTTTGAACTGTTAATTTTTTTCCAGAAGTTTTTGGAATATGTGGAAAAAAAATGAAAACGCATTTTTTTTCCACAAAGTTGTCAATTTTTAAGATATTTCCAACACATAGCATGTACATAGCAAAAGTGACACCCCAAAATACATTCTACTACTCCTCCTGAGTATGGCGATACCACATGTGTGAGACTTTTATACAGTCTGGCCACATACAGAGGCCCGCCAGTGAAGTAGCACCTTCAGGCGTTCTACAAGCATAAATTGCACTTCTAATTTCCTGACAACCTATTATTTTTGAAGGCCCTTATATTTCTAACACATAGCATTTACATACCAAAAAATACACTCCAAAATAAATTCTATTGAGCAAAGGGTAAAAAAAAAAGTATTACCTGTGGTTTTTGTAGTGTCCCCAGAGGAGGGATTTGGTCCAGGCAGCAGACAGCAGGCAGCAGACAGCAGGCAGCAGACAGCAGACAGGGATGTGCTTAGCAACAATAATAATTATCCAGGCAGCAGGTAGGAATATTGTCTATAGTCAGCACAAGGATATCGTCAGCACAGCCAAAGCATTTGTTCATAGAAAATGTGTCCAGGTGTGGTCAGTTTATGCTGCAGGCAGGGAGATAGTGGCAGTAAGTCAGCAGCAGGCTGAGGGCTGCAATCAGGTAAGACCTGTGCACAGGGCCACAGGGGTAGAGGCTTCGACCCACCCAAATCTCTATGAAGCCTCCGGACTCCAGACCCTAATCCGGAAATTAAGAAACCCGGAGACAACAAAAAAATTGTTTTCTCCATCCGGAAAAACATTTCTGGAGCCCCTCACATGTGAGACCCCTGTGTACTACAGTAGCAGGGCAACAGATCAGTCCAAGCGGTAGGCAAAAGCATAGTCCATAAAACAGGCCAGGGTCAGTTCACGTTCAAGCAGTCCAAGCGGTAGGCAGAAGCGTAGTTGATAAAACAGGCCAGGGTCAGTTCACATGTAAGCAGTCCAAGCAGTAGGCAGAGGCATAGTCAGAAAACAGGCCAGGGTCAGTTCACGTGGAAGGCAGTGGATATTTGAGGAAGCATGGGGAATGGTCAGCACAGATGTTGAAAATGGGGAAATGGTTAAGAATATGGGCTAATAATTTAGGGATGTGTGATATAGTCTGAAGCATACGCCAATGCAAAGGCCGGGTTCGGAGGGACAGTCGACACAATGGTAGCTGGTATCAGTTCTAAATCCATTTTTGCTGCATACTCGACATCTTTTTTGGCGTCTTCGGCCTGCTTCAGATGGTGGAATGTGGTCCGGGAAGTGGCGTTCGTGAAGTCGGCTAACGGCATCAGAGCGAAGGTTTTCTGGGGGGGGTCTTCGATCGTAGATGAGGGACCTGACAACGTTTTCTTAAAATTTTAGGAAGTGGGCAGGGCTTTCTGTGGATTTGGTGTGAATTATGTAGGCATTATAAATGGCCAAATGAATTAAATAGAGTGCTACCTTCTTGTACCAGAAACTGGACCTCCTTATTGCTAAATAGGGCTGAAGCATTTGGTCGTTAAAATCCACCCCCCCCCCCCCCCATGTACAGATTGTAATCTTGTACACATTTTGGCTTTACGATGGGACCTTGTCTTCTCTGAACTTCCACTGTAGTGTCATCATGGATGGTGGACATCATGTACACATTCCTGGTATCCTTCCACCTCAAGGCCAGCACTTCGTTGCATCGCAAGGTTGCTCTTTCTCCCCTTCGCAATTTCTTGTTTACTATGGCTTGTGGGAAGCCCTTCCTATTCTTTCTGGAGGTTCCACAGGCCAGGGTTTTTGCGAGGTATAGGTGTTTGAAAAGGGGCAGGCTGGTGTAGAAGTTATCCAGGTATATGTGGTAACCTTTCCTCAGCAGTGGGTATGCCAGGTCCCATACAATTTTACCAGTTGTGCCCATGTAGGGCGGGCACTCAGGGGGCTGGAGCTGGGAATCTTTTCCTTCGTATATGCGAAAATCATACAAATATCCCGTGGCTCTCTCGCAAAGCTTATAAAACTTCAATCCGTATTTGGCCCTTTTGCTAGGAATGTATTGTTTTATTCCTAGCCGGCCTGAAAAGGGTACCAGGGACTCATCTACACATATGTGCTTTTCGGGGACATAGAGTTCTGCAAATCGTTGGGAAAAGAAATTAATGAGTGGGCAAATTTTATATAATTTGTCATGATTTGGATGATTGCGGGGAGGGCACTGGCTGTTGTCCCTGAAATGGAAAAAGCGCATTATCATCCTGTATCGGGACCTGGACATTACAGAAGAATAAATGGGCATGTGGTGGATGGGGTCGGTGGACCAATAGGCATGTCCTTAATTTTTTTTGGTAAGCCCCATGTTTATGGTGAGGCCCATAAAAACTTTGAACTCCTCCAGAGTCAAGCTTCTCCACTCAAATGGACGGGCGTAAGATGATTGGGGGTTGTTGGCAATATACTGCTGGGCATATAAATTGTCCACGATGAGTTGCAGCAAAGTATCGGGCAAAAATAAATGAAAACAATCAATTGGAGAAAAATTTTGGGTATTGGCCTGCACACCTGGCTGTGCTGTGAAAGGGGGGATTCTTGCTGATCCTGAGTTGGAAGGCAGCCATGTTGGATTGGCAAGACCATCTGGGAGGTATGTAGCGGCCCTGGCTCTTGGGGGACGTGGCACTCCAGTGCTGGTAGTTGGGGGATTTGTTCCTGTGCTGGCATTTGGGCGTGATGATGCGGCAGTGCTGGTACTGGGGCTGGGCATTTCTTGTGGCCTTTCGCTGGCGGCAGCGCTGGTACTGGGCCTGGGAATTTGATCCTGGGATATATTGCTGGTGGCTGCCTGGTTTCCAGAACGCCGTGCTCGTTTAGGAGGGATCCATTCTTCCTCCGATTTGTTTGCCGATATACTACTTTCGATTGGTTCAAATGCTGAATTTGAACGATCGGAATTGGCATTTGAATCTGATGAGAACTCCCCGCTGCTCTCATCAGTCATGGCGAGGATCTGGAACGCCTCCTCACGTGTATATAACCTTTTGGACATGCTTTCTGATGGGTGACAAATGACGGTCAGTGATGGGCGACAGGTGACGAATGACTTCACTGGTGGGTGACGTGTGACGGTCACTGGTGGGTGACAGGTGATGTGTAACGGTCGCTGGTGGGTGACGGGTGGCAGTCACTGATGGCAGTCTCTGATGGTGACTGATAGGTGACAGATGAGGGTCACGGATGGGTGACAGGTGAACCACTGACGGCAGTCTTTGACAGTGACAGGTGAACCACTGACGGCATTGCCCCGCCATCATATGACAGTGGGCTGTCAGCAACTGGTTCAACAATGCTTACCCTGGAAGAAGAACATGCAGCCCGCAAGAATGCTTTTTACCATTTCTTGCACCAAATCAAGTACATGGGGTTTCTGCACCGCCCTGTCCGCCGTTGCTTCTTCTTCCTGAATTTCTGCTGTCTATGCCTGCAGAATATGATGTTCGCACACAAGATGTGACGTTTATGCCAGATGCGTACAATAATTTTTGGCACGATGTCATGCGGCATTTTTGACTAGATAACGTATGCAAGTTCAATATGCAAGAGTTTCTTTGTGAATTGCAACTTTTTTTTTTTTTTTAACGTTGTGTGATATGTTACTGCATACTCAAATGAGGTAACAGATCGCTTAGTGAATTGTGCCCAATATGAGAGAGGAATGCATCTTGTAACTCAACGCGTTTAATGAATACTTTCACTTCTTCAGGAGTAGATGCCTCCAACAGAACCCTATAAAACCAGCTTGGACTTGGATAAAACCTAGCATCTCCAAATGGTGACCACTGCTCATTGTCTGACATGGGAGTAGTGGAAAGGGACCAAGACACCAAATGGGAAAACCAATGAGGTGGCACAAGAGAGATTATGGCGTGGTAAACAAAAAATACCAAAAACCAACCTAGTGTTTGCAAAGGTCAGTGATGATTCTCCAACCAAACAGATCATGAACTCAAATATCTGTTTACCCTTTTCCTTTGAGGTCATGATCTGTTTGGTTGGAGATTCATCACTCACCTTTGCAAACACTAGGTTGGTTTTTGGTAATTTGGCATTTTTATGCCCGTTTATGACTGTTAGGCAGAAAGTACCCATACTACTGCAGACTCCTCACCAGCCTCCACAGAATACCTTACTGGAGAGGACTTTGGATGACTTATTACTAACACCTATGGGGAATCTAGATGGGAGCCCTTCCTTGTCAGGCATGCATGCCAAGACCCCACCCCCCACAGTGACCCCCATGGATCTTTATGCAATAATGACCACTTTTTCTAAAATGCTTTCCTGGGGGCCTGGCACAAACAGCTACTCAAATTTCATCTACTATTCAGGCTGATCTTCAAAATCTGGGCTCCAGAATTGAGGCTACGGAACCAAAAGTGGAACATATGATTGCTAGGGCAAATCAAAATACCGCTCGCATTCAAGATTTGCAAGATCAGTTGGACACTGCCCTTGCTAAGATTGATAATCTCGAGAACAGATCCATGCGATACAATTTCAGAATCAGAGGCCTCCAAGAGTTCATTAAAGATGTACACACAGAAATCTGCACCTTTATCAAAGAGCTGATACCGCACACTCCAGAACACCAACCACCTCGCTCTGATGGACTACCCAGAGACATTGTTGTGAAGAAACAAAAAGCAAGGGGAGGGGAAGAGAGAAGCGACAAGCTACCTCTGGTGCAGTAATTCATAAAAAATCTAATTAATAAGCATAAAATAGCTAGCGTCTCCCTGATCTCACTCCAGCAGCAGTGGAGACTGACACGCGCGCCGTCCGCCACTGGTTCCGCCATTCCTTCGATGTAACACTGCCATCCTGACTTCACTCTGGCTACATTGGAGGTTTTCCAACGCTGTACCCGCCACCGGTTCCATGGGTTTCCTCAGATTGATACTTTCACCCTGGCAAGCCTACTATATTTTACACAATGTGAGTGTATTTTATGCTTATTAATTATATTTTTTATGAATTAAACATTACTGCACAAGAGGTGGCTTGGCGCTTCTCTTCCCCTCCCCTTGCTTTTTGTTTCTACAGCCATCGGACCCCCAGCCCGCTACTGAAGCAGCCTACCACCAGGAGCAGTTATTTTTTTTACTTTTTATGTGTACACACATGACCCCCGGATTATACCATTGGGACTATCTTTTCAAATAACTGATTTTCAATGGACTGATCTCATCCTTAAGTAGCTAGGATTAGATGTATACACTGATTATGGCAGGCAGATTGCAGCGCTGAGTTATACACTCATATGTGTTTTTTCTCTTTTCTTTTGCATATTGTGGTGATGCCACGTTATTATAGTTTTTTTTTTTTAAATACGTTTTATTCAGTTTTCACATGTACAATATAAAGTCTCTGGGCATATCCTGGCCTAAGCAAACACAGTCAAAAAACAACCCAAAAGGGGACATAAATCATGTCACAAAAACAAAACTTAAACTAAACTGCTCACGTCTTGGTATGGAAGGATGAGGGTAGGTTAAGGGGAAATATAGCTTAGATAGCTACTTCCAGTGGAACCACTAAGAGAAAAGATGTGTATTTTGAGATGAGCTCAGTAGAGCAATAATGGTAACTCCTCACTAACAAGAAAACAATCTATCAAGAAAGATGAACATGAGACTTTGGAACCTATTGTGGTGGAATGGGTTATGTCTGATTCTAACCAGACGTGCCAAATTTTGTCAAACATGGCTGGACAGCACCTGGCAAGGTAGCCAGCTTTGTAGAGCGGTATTGCAGAATTGACCAGTGATTTCCAGATGTTCAAAGTGGGCATCTACGGTTGTTTCGGTTTCAGGAGCAGCTCCTTCCTAGCATAGAAAAATAGGAGCCCAATACTGGTTCTAGTTGCTAAGAAGCCCAACAGGCCTAGAAAGCAGACTGACATGCTCTAGGAAATGTGAATCATGGTTAAAGTATTGATGAAGCCCGTGATCTCTGTCCAAAAGGCATGAACCCTGGGACAGGACCAAAGCATATGATTGAAATCAGCATTTTCATTACCACATTTCCAGCAGTTTGAGGAGGAATTTGGGTAAATCCTAGAAAGTGTCACATAAACCCGGTGAATCAGCTTAAACTGAATTAAGCGATCTCTGACAGAGATCAATTGTAAAAATGGGTACTCTTATGCGGCGTACACACGAAGGAACAATCCCGCGGGATTATCCTCTGGACTCAAGTCCAGCGGACAATCCCCTCGTGTGTGGGCGTTGGCGGACTTTTTGGCGCCAAAGTCCGGCGGACCAAAGTTTTAAGTTTGGTTTTAAAATTATCCGCTGGACTTGGCAGTCCGGCGGACAATCCCTTCATTTAGCACGTGACTTCAGGTTACGTAGCTAGTGTAGGCAGTAAATGCCGGCGCGCTAGCTCCGTCACCTGGCATGGATTTAAAGGGAATCCCCACGCCGAAAAACGGCATGGGGGTCCCCCCCAAATCCCTCTCAGACCCTTATCCGAGCACGCAGCCCGGCAGGCCAGGAAAGGGGTGGGGACGAACGAGCGCCCCCCTCCTGAGCCGTACCAGGCCGCGTGCCCTCAACATGGGGGGTGCCCTGGGGAAAGGGGGGCCGTGCGGCCCCCCCACCCCAAAGCACCTTGTCCCCATGTTGATGAGGACAAGGGCCTCTTCCCGACAACCCTGGCCGTTGGTTGTCGGGGTCTGCGGGCGGGGGCTTATCGGAATCTGGGAGCCCCCTTTTATAAGGGGGCCCTCAGATCCCGGCCCCCCACCCTATGTGAATGAGTATGGGGTACGATGTACCCCTACCAATTCACCTAAGGTGTAAAATGTAAAGTAAAAAAAACACACTTTTGAAAAAATATTTTATTGCACTGCTCCGGGGGTCTTCTTCCGTCTTGGGGGTCTTCTCGCCGGACTCCGCCATTTACCTAGCTCTTTTACCGAGCGGAGAAGTCCGGCTACCTTCTTCGTCGTCGCCGCCGTCGTCTGGGGGTCTCGATCCGCCTTCGGGGGTCTTCCGGTGTCTTCCGGGGTCTCTTCTGTTCTTGCCGCTGTCGTCGCTTTCTGCGCCGCCTTCTTCTTCCGCCTTCTTCTTGTTCTTCTTCTTGTTCTTCTTCTTCCGATGTTGACACGTCGCTTTCTCTGGCCGGAATGCCAGAGCCGCGCTGTGCTGGGACTTATATAGGGACAAGGGGACAGGGTCACATGCTCATGTCACATGGTGACCCCGCCCCCTTGTGATGTCACAGTCCCGGAGGATGCTGGGACTGTGACATCACAAGGGGGCGGGGTCACCATGTGACATGAGCATGTGACCCTGTCCCCTTGTCCCTATATAAGTCCCAGCACAGCGCGGCTCTGGCATTCCGGCCAGAGAAAGCGACGTGTCAACATCGGAAGAAGAAGAACAAGAAGAAGAACAAGAAGAAGGCGGAAGAAGAAGGCGGCGCAGAAAGCGACGACAGCGGCAAGAACAGAAGAGACCCGGAAGACCCCCGAAGGCGGATCGAGACCCCCAGACGACGACGGCGGCGGCGACGACGAAGAAGGTAGCTGGACTTCTCCACTCGGTAAAAGAGCTAGGTAAATGGCGGAGGAGTCCGGCGAGAAGACCCCCAAGACTGAAGAAGACCCCCGGAGCAGTGCAATAAAATATTTTTTCAAAAGTGTGTTTTTTTTTACTTTACATTTTACACCTTAGGTGAATGGGTAGGGGTACATCGTACCCCATACTCATTCACATAGGGTGGGGGGCCGGGATCTGGGGGCCCCCTTATAAAAGGGGGCTCCCAGATTCCGATAAGCCCCCGCCCGCAGACCCCGACAACCAACGGCCAGGGTTGTCGGGAAGAGGCCCTTGTCCTCATCAACATGGGGACAAGGTGCTTTGGGGTGGGGGGGCCGCACGGCCCCCCTTTCCCCAGGGCACCCCCCATGTTGAGGGCACGCGGCCTGGTACGGCTCAGGAGGGGGGGGCGCTCGTTCTTCCCCACCCCTTTCCTGGCCTGCCGGGCTGCGTGCTCGGATAAGGGTCTGAGATGGATTTGGGGGGGACCCCCACGCCGTTTTTCGGCGTGGGGATTCCCTTTAAATCCATGGCAGGTGACGGAGCTAGCGCGCCGGCATTTACTGCCTATGCTAGCTACGTACCTGAAGTTACGTTCGAAATGAACGGACTGCTCCATGTGTGGGCAAGTCCGTTCATTTTCAAAAGTCCCGCGGACTTTGTCCAGCGGACTGTCCGCCGGAGAAGTCCGGGCGTGTGTGGGCAAGTCCACACGCTCGGAAAGTCCGGCGAAGCCAGCTGGAAAGTCCGGCGGATTGTCCGCTGGACTAGGTCCGCCGGGAAATATCCGCACGTGTGTACGCGGCATTAGGCATCTTCCCAATCCTCCGAATCCAAATCAGGGATTTCACTCTGCTATTTGGAGAACAAAGTCTCTAGACCAAAATGGACTGAGGATAGAAGAGCTTTATAGATGCTAGAGGTGGGTTTGTTCAGGTGGGTGTCCCATAATATAGATTGCAGATTGGATCGGAGGAGAAGCACTGGGATAGACCCAAATTGGGTAGCAAATTCATGGTGAATTTGGAGGTATAGAAAGAATTGGCAGTTGGTGAGCCCAAATTTTTCCTTAAGGGAGTCAAAGGACAGGAGGGAGCCATTGATGCAAATGTGATCTAGTCTACTGACCCCTCTAGCAGCCCAAAACCCTGGTTCAGGAACAGTTAGAAATTCAGAAAGGTGCGTGCTTAAGCGCCACAGGGGGTGTCCAGAGATCTAGTATGAGGGCCCTCATTACGTTTACATATCAGCAGTTGCCAAACCTTAATCACCGCTTTCATAGAAAGTGTGAGAGGAAAGGGAGCCTTGATACCTCTATATAATAAATTTCTCAATGCCTCATAGAAGCAGAGGTAAGCTGCCTCAAGGACCACCGCA
This sequence comes from Lithobates sylvaticus, assembly GCA_028564925.1. Taxonomy (NCBI): domain Eukaryota; kingdom Metazoa; phylum Chordata; class Amphibia; order Anura; family Ranidae; genus Lithobates; species Lithobates sylvaticus. The sequence continues at coordinate 308,489,178 of CM053030.1, read as the reverse complement.
GTATTGGTCTCACATTATTAGAGTTTGAAAATAATCACTCCTATAGGAGAGTTTGTACCTCAGTGGGATTTTTAAATGGGGTTGTCAACACTTAGTAAAGAAGTAATGGAAAAAGAATTTCCTAAAATAGGTATTTATTGAAAGACAGTTATACAATTATACATTAACATCAATCTATGTAGCAAATTGAATAATCATACATATAGGACATTATTAGAACCAACTCTACTGATAATATATATAACAATAGAAGAAACCCAACGTTTCGAGGTGTGGTTTGTAGTTAACCTCTTCTTCAGGGGTGATTTTTTGTTGGTTTTATCAAAGGTCAAGTCTGTAATAGGAAAACCAGACACAAAAAGGAAAAAGAAGGAGACACGGAACAAACAAAAACAAGAAAATGCCATAAGTATATGTAATATCTAGTAATTTACACAGGTCAATGTTGCATAAATTCAAGTGTTATAGATCATTACATTTCGGCATACTGACCTGATGTATGATCAAAAAATATGCTTTATCCAAATATTGTACAGCATCCAGAGGGACAGGGTCGGTCAACCACAGCTCGGTGTATGCCCAATAACAACATACGTGAGGGAAACAAAGAGTGGGGGTATGTCACTGTGGGCGTAGTGTGGGGATCAGTGGAAGACAGGAAAAAATATCCAAGTTTGGAACAAAGCTTCACAGAGGGCACCTTCTCGGGACACGTCACTGCTGAGTAGTAAGGTATAACCAGCTGAGGGGACAAATAGTTACGCTCCCTCTCCAGATCACTAAAGGAGTGAAAAGAGAGGACTGGTATAAGGATGACTAGTATGAATAGAGCATATAACATCTCACCTATAGAAGGTCATAGCATGTCCATCTGCTGTTAAATCATTTAATCTATAGTTGATAGGGTAATGCATCAAGGTATTGAAATACTATAATGCAACCTACCGTTTGTCCTACTCTGGTTTGAATATGATCACAGGTGCAGGTCTATCCAGGAGCTTTCAGTATGGGCAGTCCTGCCAGCAGTACAGAGAGGTATATCAATATAACCCACTCCTGTACTATAGCGCTGGAAGATCTAAGGGAGGAACATATGAAGGACATCCCATTAGCCCCACCAGTATCCAAGGATTCCTATATATATATATATATATATATATATATATATATATATATATATATATATATATATATATACACATATTCAAATTAGTCATTTATTCCTTGGTTTTCTTACCTGGCCTGATGCTACCATGTGTATTGCACTCCTGTGATCAGCTGCAAGCAGGATGAAACAAAGCAAATGCGTCTGTTAAATACAGACCCCATTTGCTCTTTACCTGAATCAGCTGTGTTCGGATCATTGCTGGGGGCGTGTCAACTACCAAGGGATGTGCCCACCGAGTGGGTGGCGCGCGGCGTCACCCCATTGGTCGAATAGGGGTGATGGGGAGAGCGCGCGGCGGCGGCTCACCACATCGCCGTTCCCTTACTGTCTGCGAACTGCTGGGAATATAGACGGGCGGTACAGATCGTTCAAATCTGCATTTTATAGGGGTGTGGGGGAGTGTCAAGCCAGCCTCACATGTGTAGCTCCATTAGTGATTACTGATACAGCCGCACCTTGCGTGACGTGTTCGCCATCATCCCATTGGTCGAATAGGGGTGATGGGGCCTCAGAGGGCTGTTTTGCTCTGAGATGGACGGCGGCTCCATAGGAGACCGAGCAGCACATGGGGGCTGTTCTCGTTTTGGATGGGGTCAGCCTGTCCCCTGGTCCTGGGGAAGTGGAGAGCACTGGGTGGGAGTTGGAGAGAAGGGGGAGCAGAGAGTACTGGCGGGGTTGGAGAGCACATGGGGGGGGGCAAAAATAACAGGGTGGAGAGCACGGGAGGCTGAGAGCACTGGGGGGGGGGTAAGAGTGTGGGGTGGCGAAGAGCACTGGACGGGAGCTTGAGAGCACTGGGGGGGGGGGGAGAGCACATGGGTGGGGTCAAAAGTCAGGGGGGAGTGGAGAGTACTGGGGGGAGTTTGTGAGAGCACTGGTGGGGGAGACAAAAAGAACAGGGGTGGAGAGCACGGTGGGGACTGGAGAGCACTGGTGGGGCTGGAGAGCACATGGGTGGAGGCAAAGTCAGGGGGGGGTGGAGAGCACTGGGGGGAGCTAGAGAGAGCACTGGTGGGGGAGCTGGAGAGAACAGGGGTGGGGAGCAAGGTGGGGGGTGGGGAGCACAGGGGGCTGGAGAGTACTGTGGGGGCTGGGGAGCACGGCGGGGGGTGGAGAGCACGGAGGGGGATGGAGAGCACTGAGGGGGGTGGAGAGCACTGTGGGGGCTGGAGAGCGTGGGGGGCTGGAGAGCAGGGGGGGGCTGGAGAGAACAGGGGTGGGGGGGGGGCTGGAGAGTACTGCTGCTCGCTGCCATGGAAACCATGTCTGCGAGCTGCTGGGAATATAGACGGGCGGTACAGATCGTTCAAATCTGCATCCGCCCCCCCTGGCGCCGAGTGAAACTTTACAAACAATACCTGGAATTGGTTGGTAGTTTTGTTGTGAATTTACTTAACCCCGATGGGACTCCCTTTTTAAACATAATTCCCTACTTTACTTACAGCTTGGTAAAACCGACACAATAGTCCCGCTAATAGTCCTGTTATTATAGTTTGAAGGAAGACATCATGCAAGGAACTAGGGATGCGGATTAACTCTATCCAGGGACATCTGGTACAGATTTTTTGCTGATTTGTCCCTCACTACTATCTAGAAAAGGTGTTCACTCAAATGACTACTGCACATTCTGTCCCAGAAATCCATCAAGTACTGGTGGTCCTTTCCTTTTCATCTGAGTTGTGCGTATCAGAACAAGACGCATGGCTTCACTTTACTCCAGGATGAAGAGCGCCTACTACTGCACCTGAGCCTTGTCTCAGGATCCTTCGTCAGCTTCCTCACAAAAATTCTGGCACCTCCAAGTACCCTCCTACACCTAGTCCAATTACTAGGGTATGGCAAAAGCGGGAATCTAATTGATCCAGACACTGTAATACAAAAAACTTTATTACAGTGTCTATATCAGGGAAGCAACTTGGATCAATCTCACCATCTCCCTGCGCGCAGGCGCACACACATTCGCGGCCCTACTAAGCGGTGTGTATGTGTGCGCACAAGTGCACGCATAACGTGAATCCCCTGACCAGCCTATAAAAGGAGCCTTGGCAGACAGACAAGTTGCTGGTTTGTCTCAGCTCACCTGTGTTCCTCTGCTTCCTGTTCCTGTTTGCCATTTCCTGTTTGCCATTTCCTGTTTGCCATTTCCTGTTGTGACCCGGATTGTTTGAAGACTACGCTAAATCTCTCCTGACCTGACCCCTGGCTTGTTTTACGGACTTCCTGCTCTCTCCTGCGCTCTCTGTTTGACCCTCAGCCTGCCTCTGGATTACCTTCTGCCTTCAGCACTTAGCCTTGCTGGCTCCTGAACTGATTACCTGTGTTTGACCCTCAGCCTGCCTCTGGATTATCTTCTGCCTACAACACTTAGCCTTGCTGGCTCCCGGACTGATTACCTGTGTTTGACCCTCGGCCTGTTTATGGACTTTCCTTACCTGTTTTACAGACCTGCTTGCTACTTACCTTCTGGTCCGGTCCATCCTGCACGAGCCATCTTCCAGACCTTCACGCAAGCCAGGTGTCCCGCTGGAGGCTTGTGCCTCTTGGTGCAACCCACTCCCTGTATCACCTCCAGGGGTGGTGTGCGCTGAGTCGCAACAGCCATCGCTCTCTGCATCTTGGCTTCGGTGAGTACCTCTTTGCCGATAGTCTATTCAAGACTGAAGGACATGCCCTTAGTCGTTTTGTTCCTTTCACAAATTTGTCTCAATGAACATTTATTTACTCTACTCTTTGCATGCTGCAGTGCCACATGTCAGGGAGGCCCTGGGCTGACTCTCAATTGATCCTCAGATCCTCTCTCACATAGGATTTATTGTATGTTCGACTGATTGAACCAGGGAGCTTCCTTTCGGGGCTCTCTCATTATGTATCTTTAATTTTCAATCTTCCCTGGGCCTCTCATGGCTTTCAATATCATTTCTACGCTGACGACACCCAAATCTATCTCTCCACCTCTCAACTCACTCCATCAGTCTCCTCACGCACCACTAACTTACTATCAGGCATATCTGTCTGGATGTCACACGACTTCCTCAAACTCAAGTTGTCCAAAACCGAGCTTGTAATATTTCCTCCCCTACGTGCCTCTTCCCCTGACCTATCTATCAAGAGCAATGGCACAACCATCCACCCATCCCCACATGTTCGCGTGCTAGGTGTTATACTGGACTCTGAACTCTCCTTTTGGCCCCACATCCAATCACTTTCCGTAACATCTCTAAACTACGTCCCTTTCTAACCAATGAAACCACAAAGCTCCTGATTCACTCCCTGGTTATCTCTTGCCTCAAGAGTTGCTTGCTGCAACTCCCTCCTCATTGGCTTACCTTTAAATAGACTATCCCCCCTTCAGTCCATCATGAATGCTGCTGCCAGACTCATCCACCTTACAAACCGCTCAGTGTCTGCTACCCCTCTCTGCGAATCCCTCCATTGGCTGCCACTCGCCCAACAAATTAAATTCAAAATGCTAACAATAAGTTACAAAGCCATCCACAACTCTGCCCCCAGCTACATCACTAGCTTAGTCTCAAAATACCAACCTAATTGCCCTCTTCGTTCCTCCCAAGACCTCCTGCTCTCTAGCTCTCTCATCACCTCCTCCCATATCCACATCCAGGACTTCTCCCGAGCCTCACTTATCCTCTGGAATTCCCTACCCCAATCTGTCAGACTGTCTCCAAATTTATCCACTTTAAGGCGATCCCTGAAAACTTTCCTCTTCAGAGAAGCCTATCCTGCCTCCATCTAACAACTGCACTATTTTCTCCATCAGCTCATCCGCCCACAGCCATTACCCTTTTGTTTAACTTTACCCTCCCTCCTAGATTGTAAGCTCTAACGAGCAGGACTCTCTGATTTCCCGCTGTATTGAATTGTATTGTATTTGTACTGTCTGCCCTAATGTTGTAAAGCGCTGTGCAAACTGTCTGCGCTATATAAATCCTGTATAATAATAATATACATTTTTCTTGTTTTTATTATTCTTGGGATCCACCCTCTATTGAGGCAACCCAGACCCTGGATGGCTCTTCCATCTGACTCAATGTTGGGGATATTCCCTAATGTCTAGGCAGATTTTTGTCCAGGTCTTGGTGGATATCCTTGTGGATTTATGCCAAAGTAGGAGCTGGCAGGTCCGTTCCTACTCCTCCAGGTTTGGGAAGTTCTATATGGTGGATATTCCACTACCTTCTCACTTATCTTTTTGTTCTACTACTTCATCTTTATTTTTCACCCTCTTTTTCAGTCACCGATCCCAACATTTGGATATCCTCCTACAAAAAAACACACTTCCCCAAAGAATATAATTCCTCCTTTAGCCACCACAAATACCAGCAGTATTACCTAGCTAATGCAGAAGATAAAACGAAAAGGGTTTGGGATATTTTCTCCAGACACACTACGTTTACCCTATTGAAAGAAATTGAAGACCCTGAAGGTAGTCAGAGGCAGATGGAGTGTCCTAAAGAACGATTTTAGGGACTTGGGAGCTAAATTGAGGAAAAACCCCCAATGTAGTATTCTCAGGAATACTACCAGTACCTCAAGCCACACCAGAAAGGGAGATTAGGGAAGTAAACAAGTGGCTGAGGAGCTGGTGTAGTAAGGAGGGGTTTGGGTTCCTGGAGGACTGGACGGACTTCTCAGTCGGTCACCAGTACTATAGAAGTGACGGACTGCACCTAAATGAGGAGCGTGCAGATCTGCTAGGAGTAAAGATGGCCAAAAAGTTAGAGGGGTTTTTAAACTAGGTGACGGGGGGAGGGCCCAGAAGTAGAGATAGTCAGCGTGGAACATAGTCCAGAGATTAGTATTGGGGGCATTAGTGGTAGGTTGACTAAAGCACATAAACCCAAGGTAAGTATAGTAACAAGTCCTAGTTGCAATATCGGAACACCCAATAAGAGGATAGTATGTGACCGGTCTAAACTGTGGGCATGTTCACCAATGCCAGGAGCCTGGCGGACAAGATGGGGTGAACTAGATATACTGTTGTACGTGGAGGAATTGGATTTTGTGGGAATTTCTGAGACTTGGTTCAACAGCTCTCATGATTGGCTGGCAAACATTCAAGGGTATACCCTTTATCGCAGGAATAGAGAGGTTAAAAAAAGGGGGAGGGGTATGCCTGTATATCAAGAATAATGTACAAGTGAATGTGAGAGATTACATCACTAAGGGAACTAGGGAGTAGGTGGAATCCTTATGGGTAGAGCTCCAAAGAGATGAAGCTAAGGGAAAAATACTGGGAGTATGCTATAGGCTTCCTAACCTGAGGGAGGAGGGTGAGGCGGACCTCCTATCACAATTTGAATTAGCAGAAAGGATGGGAAGTGTTATCATAATGGGGGATTTTAATTATCCAGACAGAGTGGGTGGAGGGAACCACATATTCATCTAAGGCTCGCCAGTTCCTAAATGTCTTGCGGGACAATTTCATGGGTCAGATGGCAGACGCACAAACTAGAAATAAAGCGTTATTGATCTACTGATTACCAACAATACAGACCTGATCACGGATGTGGAAATATGGGGCAATTTAGGAAACCGCTATCACAGGTAAATTGGCTTCAGTATAAATCACACAAATAGGAAACAAAAGGGAAATACAAAGACACTGAATTTTTTAACCACTTCACATCCGGCCGTAGCCGAATGACGGCCTTGGCGCGGATGTCAATTCCCGGGAGGCCGTCATATGACTGCCTCCCCTTTCCTCGTTCCCTGTGCGCGATCACGAGCGCGCAGCAGGGAAATTCTGTGTTGGCCGTGTCCCTCGGACACAGCCAATCACAGATCGCTGTAAACGGCCAATCACAGCGGCCGTTTACAGCGCGATCGGCGTGTCCAATGGGAGATGATCTCATATGTAAACATATGAGATCATCTCTCAGCGCCGCTCCCCCTCCTCACACAGAGACAGCGTGTGAGGAGGGGGAGATGAACGGCTGCAGCGCCGTAAGTGTAAAAAAACAAAAACAAAATATGCCATCTGTGCCCACTGCCACCACTGCAATCTGTCCCCAATGCCATCTGCCAGTGCCATATGTCCCCAATGCCATCTGCCAGTGCAATCTGTCTCTAATGCCATCTGCCAGTGCAATCTGTCCCCAATGCCATCTGCCAGTGCCATCTGTAGTCAGTGCCATCTGTCATCAGTGCCACCTGTCATCAGTGCCACATCAGTGCCACATAGTGCCACATGTCATCAGTGCCACATGTCATCAGTGCCACATAGTGCCATCTGTCATCAGTGCCATATCAGTGTCACGTGTCATCAGTGCCACATATTAGTGCCATCTGTCATCAGTGTCACGTATTAGTGCCATCTGTCATCAGTGCCACCTGTCAGTGTCACGTGCCATCTGTTATCAGTGTCACCTGTCATCAACGCCACGTATCAGTGCCATCTGTCATCAGTGTCACGTGTCATCAGTGCCACGTATTAGTGCCGTCTGTCATCAGTGCCAAGTATTAGTGCCATCTCTCATCAGTGCCACATATTAGTGCCACGTGATATCAGTGCCACGTATAAGTGCCATCTCTCATCAGTGCCATATCAGTGTCACGTCTCATCAGTGCCCCGTATTAGTGCCATCTGTCATCAGTGCCACATCAGTGTCACGTGTCATCAGTGCCACGTCAGTGTCACGTGTCATTGTCCTGGTGCTCCAGGGCCTTCAAAAGTGTAATAGGTAGTCAACAAGTTAGATGTGTAATTTATGCTCCTAGAACACGTGATGGCGCTCCCTGCATTTTGGGCCTCTCTAAGTGGCCAGGCTGTGAAAAAGTCCCACACATGTGGTATTGCAATACTCAGGAGGAGTACCAGAATTTATTTTGGGGTGTCATTTGTGGTATACACATGCCATGTGAGAGAAATAACCTATTACAATGACAATTTTGTAGAAGAAAATAAAAAACAAAAAAATTATTAATTTTGCAAAGAATTGTGGGAAAAAATGACAACATCAAAAACCTCACCATGCCTCTTACTAAATACCTTGGAATGTCTACTTTCAAAAAAGGGGTCATTTGGGGGGTATTTGTACTTTCCTGGCTTGTTCGGGTCACAAGAAATGAGATAGGCCACCAGTACATCAGATGTGATCAATTTTGTATAATTTGCACCATCGCTTGTAGACTCTATAACTTTCACAAAGACCAAATAATATCCACTAATTTGGGTTATTTTTACCAAAGATATGTAGCTGTATAAATTGTGGCCAAAATTTATGAAGAAAAATTAATAATTTCCTAAATTTTATCACAGAAACAAAGAAAAATTCGTTTTTTTTTTTTTTTTTTTTTTTCCCAAATTTTCGGTCTTTTTTCATTTATAGCGCAAAAAATAAAAAAACCAGAGGTGATCAAATACCACCAAAAGGAAGCTCTATTTGTGGGAAAAAAAGGACAAAAAATTTATTTGGATACAATGTTGCATGACTGAGTAATTGTCAGTCAAAGCGTGAGAGCACCGAAAGCTGAAAATTGGTCTGGATAGGAGGGGGGTTTAAGTGCCTGGTAAGCAAGTGGTTAAAATAGCCAACTTCCCTAAACTACGAACCTTGCTAAAGATATAAATTGGGATGCAAGGGTGCAATTACGGCGGCTAAGATAGAACATGAAAGACATAGAAGAGAGCAAAAAATACCCCAAAATTCTTTAAAAATGTAAACAGTAAAAAAGGGAGGACAGACCATATTGGCCCCATAAAGAATGAGTTAGGATATCTGGTTACAAAGGATGGGTATATGGCAAAGGTATTGAATTTATTCTTCTCCTCAGTCTTCACGAGGGAATCGGGGGGCTTCAATAACCAAAACTGCAGGGTTTATCCTCGTGACACATCACAGGAAGCACCCTCATGGCTAATAGAGGACAGAATTAGAATTAGACTTAGGAAACTTAACATTAATAAATCCCCCGGGACTTGGTGGCTTGCACCTGAGGGTACTTAGTGAAACTCAGTCAAGTAATTGCCAGACCATTGTTCCTAATTTTTACTGACAGTCTACTGATTGGAATGGTACCAGCGGATTGGAGAAAAGCCAATGTAGCACCAATATTTAAAAAGGGCCCAAAATACATCCCTGGGAATAACAGACCAGTTAGCCTAAAATCAATAGTATGCAAGCTCTTGGAGGGGATGATAAGGGACTATATACAAGATTTTAGTAATGAAAACGGTATCATTAGCAGTAATCAGCATGGATTCATGAAGAATCGTTCTGGCTAAACCACTCTATTAACCTTCTATGAGGAGGTGAGTTGCCATCTAGAAAAAGGAAGGCCCCTAGACGTGGTGTATCTGGATTTTGCAAAAGCATTTGACACAGTTCCCCATAAACGTTTATTGTACAAAATAAGGTCCGTTGGCATGGACCATAGGGTACATGGATTGAAAAAAGGGCGAGTTCAGAGGGTGGGTAGTGGGGTCCCACAGGTTTCTGTGCTGGGACCAATCTTATTTAATTTGTTCATAAAGACCTGGAGGATGGGGTAAACAGTTCAATCTCTGTATTTGCAGACGATACTAAGCTAAGCTAAGCAGGGCAATAACTTTGGATTATGGTAACACAGGTAAATGCCTTCTAAGGAAGGAAGTTTTGGCTGACCCGAGCTATCCGCCGGTAAGAACTGTGGTTATAATCAATCCCAGAGAGTGGACTGTGTTTGTATGTAAAGAGTACAGTACTTGCGCCGTAGATAAGTCCCCAGCTGAAACCACAGAGATTGATGTGATATGTTTGGGTTGAGGCCCTTCAGATATATCTACGCCTGATCCTTACCTAAGAAGGAATTCAGACACTCCCGTTCCCCCCCCCCTTTTTTTTTCTTTTTGCCACCCCGGACGGACGCACAGAACCTAAGTGTGGGGGCCCTGGACTAACTGTGTAGGAGGAGACTCGGAGAGATACCCCGGGACCCCGAGTAAGAACCAGCGGGAGTGTTGTCAGATAATTAAAAACAAAGAAATTCCCTCACTCCTTTCTGAGTGGAGACTACCTAAGAGGGGTATTGGACTTGGGGTGAATGAGAGGTGGCTCGGACAAAGCATAAGACTCACCTATAAGGGGAGGACATCCAGTAAAGTCTCGCGGGACCCCAAAACAAACACTTTTTCAACCGCTTTTACAAAACCACCTAGGAGGGGAGTCGGCTATGAAATAGGGGGGCTGATGTCACCCCGAATGGTATAAGGGCTGAATCGGGAGGGAAGGAGGGGAGGGAGTGGGGGAGGTGAGGGAGAGGAGGAGGGAGAAGAAGGGAAAACCCCACACAGAAAGAGCAGCTATAAAGAAAAAAAATGAATAAGAAAAGCAAAAGACATCAATATGAGCAAATCTACGAGCAAAGCAACAAAAGGGGGTCCTCCCAAAACACCGAAGGAGAAGATCACGGACAGTACAATCAAGCAGTACATGACTCAAGAAGCAAGTCCAAAAAATCAGGAAGGGACAAGAGAGCACCACCTCAAAGCAGAAAGGAAAAATGATCGGATATAAAACCAGAGGAGATATCTGATCAGTCCAGAGAAGACCTTACTACTGAAAGTGAATTGGATAACAGTAAAGAGGAGCAAAAAGCAGAGGATCATTTACCAACAAAAGGGCAGATGATGGGGATGTTTGAGCGATTAGAAAACGCCATTAAAGCTGATATCTTCCTATTGAGAACCGATTTGGGGCACCTGTTAACAAGAGTGGAGGTGGTAGAGGAAAGGGCAGATAAGCTGGCCCAGGAGGCATGTATATTAAAGGAATGGATCAAACTAGCACAGCATAATCAGAGGAGACTTCAATATAGACTGGAAGACCAGGAAAATCGCAACAGAAGACAAAACCTGAGAATTCGATCAGTTCCTGAAGTGAGAGGAGAGGATCTAAAGATGATTATTAAAAAAATATTTGGTCCCTTCCTAGACAAAGGAGAGGAGAAATTCCCCAGGATAGAGAGAGTCCACCGTATAGGCAAACTAAGGGAAATAGACTCTGATCGACCCCGGGACCAAAGGGGGACGGGCGCGCCTCCCCCTATGGGGCCAGGGGAGGGGGGGGAGTAGAGGCACACACAGAGGCCCACCTCGGAAGGGCGACTCAATGATGGTCAAGAAGTTCAGGACCATCGGTGAGCCGGAGGCCGTTAAAGGGCCAGCAGGGGGGGCGGGAGGGGAGTAGTGGTCGGGGGGGGGGAGTGGGGGATTATGGGTGGGAGGGATATTATTGGGCTTGACCGGAATTTTGTTGTATCCCAGATTAGACGAGAGAAATCTAAACTACCTAGTAAAATAAGACTGCCATGACGACAGCTATACATGTTGTGACATATAACGTCAAGGGGCTGAATACACCTAATAAGCGGCATAAGATCCTGAAAGAGCTTAAACAATATGACGCCGAAGTGGTCTTCCTACAGGAGACTCATATCTCACACGAATCAAATATTAAACTGTACTCTAAGGACTTCCCAAACTGGTATTACGGGGACACGATTACAAAGAGAGGCAGGGGAGTGGCAATAGGGTTTGACAAAAAAGTACGGTTTAACTTAGAAGATAGAGCAATTGACCCCGAAGGAAGATACCTTTTTTTGAAAGGCAAACTAGGAGAAATGGAATGTACCCTCGCAAACATATACTCTCCTAATAGTAACCCCGGGATATATCTAACAGGAATACTGGGAAAGTTGATGGACTTTAAAAAAGGATATCTGATAATGATGGGACATATGAATTTTTGTCTAGATCCAGCGAGAGACAGTACGTCCCGTGTACAGGGGATTAGTAACATTCAATTAAGAAGGGTCAAACAAAAACTACATGCATGCCAAATGACAAATGTATGGAGAAGCCAGCACCCGAAGGATAAGGACTACTCGTTCTACTCCCCTGTACACGGGACGTATTCAAGGATAGACTACATTCTTGTAGACCACAGAGCACTGGAAAGAGTACTGGAAACCAGCATAGGAATAATCTCACTGTCAGACCATGCCCCGGTAAGGATGAAAATACAAATACCAGGTGATCAAATGAAACTCCTTTCATGGCGATTAAATGATGAGATAATTCAAGAAGTTGAAGGAGCTGAAAAAATAGGCAAGGAACTAGAACAGTATTTTCTGAGGAACGACACAGAGGGAATCTCTGGGCAAACCCTTTGGGAGGCCCATAAGGCCTACATAAGGGGGATCCTGATTGCAGCTGGAGCATGTAAAAAAAAAGAGAGATCTGAAAAAATAAAAAAAGTAATAGAGGAAATATTCTGTTTCACAAAAGACACCCTAGCCAAGACAAAACGATGTATCAAAAAATAGTAATAAAAAGAGATGAACTAAAATCACTAATGGAACAAGAGACCAAAATAACTTTTAACCAATTAGCAAGGGAAAAATATTATGGGAGTAATAAATCTTCCAAATAATTAGCAAAAATGTTGCAGAAGAAAAAAATCAATAAACTACATAGAGAGAATTCAGACTGGTAAAGGGGAATATACTACAAACGGGATATCGCAAACATTCAAGAACTATTACGAGGATTTATACTTAGTAGTATGGATGAGCCGAACACCCCCGGGTTCGATTCGCACCAGAACCCGCGAACGGACCTAAAGTCCGTGCGAACTTAAGAATCCTATTAATTACAATGGACGCGAACGTTCAAAATCAAAATTGCTAATTTTAAAGGCTAATATGCATGTTATTGTCATATAAAGTGTTTGGGGACCTGGGTCCTGCCCCAGGGGACACGTATCAATGCAAATTTTTTTTTTAAAAACGGCCGTTTTTTTCAGGAGCAGTGATTTTAATAATGTTTAAAGTGAAACAATAAAAGTGTAATATTCCTTTAAATTTCGTACCTGGGGGGTGTCTATAGTATGCCTGTGAAGGGGCGCATGTTTCCCATGCTTAAAACTGTCCCTGCACAAAGTGTAATATTTGCAGGAAAAAAAGCTATTTAAAATCACTCACGGCTAATGAATTGTCGGCTCCAGTAACACGGAGAATAGTCATTCATTGAAAGTCATTGATAAAAAAAAAGTAATTGATAAAAAAAAAAAAAAAAAAGCGTGGGGGTCCCCCCAAATTCAATTACCAGGCCCTTCAGGTCTGCTCTGGATATTAAGGGGAACCCCGGCCAAAAAAAAAAATAGGGGGGGTCCCCCTCAAAATCCATACCAGACCCTTGAGGTCTGGGATGGATTTTAAGGGGAACCCCGGCCCAAAAAAAATAAAAAAAATGGCGTGGGGTCCCCCTCAAAATCCATACCAGACCCTTATCCGAGCATGAAACCTGGCAGGCCACAGGAAAAGAGGGGGGGGGGGGGCGAGAGCGCCCCCCCTCCCTCCTGAACCGTACCAGGCCACATGCCCTCTACATGGGGAGGGTGCTTTGGGGTCCCCCCCAAAGCACCTTGTCCCCATGTTGATGAGGACAAGGACCTCGTCCCCACAACCCTGGCCATTGGTTGTGGGGGTCTGCGGGCGGGGGGCTTATCAGAATCTGGAAGCCCCCTTTAACAAGGGGACCCCCACATCCCGCCCCCCCCTGTGTGAAATGGTAAGGGGGTACAAAAGTACCCCTACCATTTCACCAAAAAAAGTGACAAAAATTGTAAAAATGTCAGGAGACGGTCTTTGACAATTCCTTTATTCTGATGTCATGGGGAAAGCCACAGGGAATGACGTCCCCATGACGTCCCCGTGCGTCAGAGGGGGCGGGGTCACCAGGTGGCCCTCTGTTATAAAAGACCTGTCAGACGCAGCAAAGCCTCACACAGCGGGAGCCTCCCATTGCGCGGATCGGCCCAGAAGAGACACCGACGCCGTGGAAGAAGATGCCGGACGAGAAGACCAGAGCAAGAAGAAGCGGATCGGAGGAAGAAGAAGATGGAAGAAGAAGATGGAAGAAGATGCCGAAGGAGAAGATGAAGAAACCGAAGGATGAAGAAAGGAAGAAGACCAGAAGAAAGAAGATGAAAGAAGATTTTAATAAAGGAATTGTCAAAGACCGTCTGTCATTTTTACAATTTTTGTCACTTTTTTGGTGAAATGGTAGGGGTACTTTTGTACCCCCTTACCATTTCACACAGGGGGGGCCGGGATCTGGGGGTCCCCTTGTTAAAGGGGGCTTCCAGATACCGATAAGCCCCCCGCCCGCAGACCCCCACAACCAATGGCCAGGGTTGTGGGGAAGAGGCCCTTGTCCTCATCAACAGGGGGACAAGGTGCTTTGGGGGGATCCCAAAGCACCCTCCCAATGTTGAGGGCATGTGGCCTGGTACGGTTCAGGAGGGAGGGGGGGCGCTCTCGTCCCCCCCTCTTTTCCTGCAGCCTGCCAGGTTGCGTGCTCGGATAAGGGTCTGGTATTGATTTCGAGGGGGACCCCACGCCATTTTTTTTGGCCGGGGTTCCCCTTAAAATCCATCCCAGATCTCAAGGGTCTGGTATGGATTTTGAGGGGGACCCAGCGCCATTTTTTTTGGCCGGCCGGGGTTCCCCTTAATATCTATAGCAGACCTGACGGGCCTGGTAATTGAATTTGGGGGGACCCCCAAGCTTTTTTTTTTTTTTTTTGTCAATGACTTTTTTTTTATCAATGACTTTCAATGAATAACTGTTCTCTGTGTTACGGGAACCGGCAATTCATTAGCCGCAGATGGCTGCCTTAGATGACACAACAGGATGAAGAAAGGAAGGAAGGTGTTTTAATGTGATACTGCAATGCTATACTAACAGCACGCACACACTAATCCCCAGAATCACAGCAGATAATGTCAGCAGTCAGCAGCACTGCAGAATGGATCACAGCACATAATATCACTGACACGCTGGAACACACTATACGAGGCCGCCGGCGCGGCAGCCTTTTATAGTGTGGGGCGTGTACTAAACCCCCTGAGCTATAATTGGCCACAGGCATCCTGCCTGTGGCCAATTATGGCTCTCCTCGCCGCTGGCTCTATGATTGGCCAAGCATGCGGGGTCACAGTGCATGCTTGGCCAATCATTGGCTTATGTATCGGTCATTTCCAAACTGGGCAAAGATTCCTCAGAAGTAAGCAATTATAGACCAATCTCTCTGATCAATAATGATCTAAAAATTTTAACAAAAATCTAAGAATGTCCGCCTTTATTGGCCAATATGTACATAAAGATCAGGTGGGCTTTTTTTTTACGGGGAGATAGGGATCGGATCAAATTCAGAGAGCTATCGACTTGATTACGCTCCTATGCTCACAATGGGATGGAGGTGCCCCTCAGGAGGGTTTCCTATTATCTATCGATTTACAGAAGGCTTTTGACACTGTGGAGTGGCCTTATCTGTTTGAGGTTCTGACTAGGTGGGGTTCAGACCTCACTTTTTACAGAATCTTCGTACCTTGTACTCTAACCCGAGCACACAGGTGAGACTCCAGGGTCTCTATTCACACCTGTTCCCTATCTCCAAAAGCACAAGAACCCTATCTCCCCTAATTTTCGCCATCACAATTGAGACCCCAGCCATAGTGATCAGGAATCACCTAGATATTCATGGGGTACAGTGCATCCCTCAGACCCACAAGTGTGCTCTTTTCGCAGGCGATCAACTACTTTTTGTCACTTCCCCCTGATCTTTACGCTTTTTAACTCTCACATAATTTCAGGAGGAATTCTGGTCTTAATGTTTCAAAATCTATGGTGCTAAATATCACCCCCCTAGTTCCCTTAGTCAACAGGCTTAGAAACCATTTCTCATTCACTTGGAGCACCTCCTTTATCCCATATTTGGGGGTTAATCTATCAGCCTATGTAGCAGTGGCAGCTGGTGTTTTTTTTTTGGGGGGGAGTAGCAAACAACCACCTCCCAGGTCGGCCAATGGCACTAGAGTGCTCTGCGCCCTGAGCCCTCCCATTTTTCGAATCCTATTAGAGCCTCTGGCTCTAATCACGCGCTTCAAAAAAAACACATTGGAATCCATGTGTCTGGTGCCCTGTATGTAGATTGGGGGGCCGGCCGCATGGACAGTGGGGCGGGGCCATGTGCCCCTAATGGATGGGCCACCACTGCGATATAGACCATCTTCACAAATCTAATTACCCATCAATTTATAAAGAACTCTTAGCTCTCTGGTCTCTATGTGATCTACCCTGGCTGGGTAGGGTGAACACTGTCAAAATTACCCTTTTACCAAAGCTACTATACCTTTTCAGATCCCTTCCTATACTGATTCTGAAATCTCAATTGAATAAGTTCCAATCTTATATAACATGCTATATTGGAGGCCCTTTTCCCAAAGCTTATTTTGCACCTCCACAAAGGATCTCCTGTGTTTCTGTAGCTACGGTGAGTAATCCGGGAAAAAGTGCAGAACTGCGTCATTGTAATGGATGGGTTGCTGCTTCCGTGCCTCAGCTAAGATGAGATCCCTGTCTCGGAAGTTGAGGAAACAGGGAAAGAGCGAGAAATAGCACCAGGAATTATAGCACCAGTAGGGACCCTATGTGCCCTTTCCACTTGGTAGGCAGGTGAAACCCTCTCCAGGCTCAAGGATTCTGCAAATGTGGCAGGATTATACCCCTCCACTCCTTCCAGCAGCCCCACTACCCACTTATTATTGCAGTGTAGCCTATTCTCTGCATCGTCAGACTGTGCCTTTAGGAGATTCACTTGAAGCTGCAGGTCTGTAAGGATTCTATTGTGTGTTGAGGTAGTGTCTTCCACATCAGGTATGCAGGTCTCAGCACTACCCAGTTGACCGGGCATCTTATCCAGGTCCTGCCTCATAAGACCACATTCTAGTGCCAAGGTGTCTATTCTGGTCATGAGGGAAGTTTTACTTGCCTCTGTAGCCATAAGGATGGCTGCCATTACAGGATCCTCCAATATAGCTGCAGGAGGAGATGTCCCCGGGTTGTCTGCAGGCTCAGTCACCATGATCCGCCCGCTCCGCTCCTTAGTCTGCACAGCTACAGTAGATCTGTTCTGCACACTTGGTGGTAAGATGGTCATGGTACGCGTGACAGGCAGAGAGCTCCAATGCCCACTGGCAGCTTGTTTCTTCCCGGAGGACTTCCTGCCTCGCATGGGCAATACAGGAGGAGATTTCCAGGCAGTAGTGAGGTTTGCTGAGCAGGGTGAGGGCAAACGGCTCCCTATGGAAAGGATAATAACTCAGGATGTCAGGAGGCTCTGAGCCACGTCTTCTCGGCTTCACATCCTAGTCATGCCCCCAGGCCCATATTTTAGAGTGCTTAACGACAGCCTCTCTTGCCATATGCTTGAGTTCTTCTAAGAAACATAAATCATCCACTTTCTGTAGTCATTGAGCTAAGGTGGTGTCAGGGCTGGGCTCAGCCCTTCCTTCTTTCAGCTGGCTGCTCAGCTGTCAACTAATTGCCAGCTCCCATCTCTTTCCACAGTTACCCAGCTGTTGTTGATATCCTGCTCGTCAGCCCTGCCGTCCAGTCCAGAGGAGCTCTGCCTTCGCCTTGGTCAACATCACAAGAAACATCCCCTGCATTCCTGTTTAAAGACTGACTTTGCTGACATCCCTTTTGGCTCCGGATCCTGCTTGCTGTTCCACTACTTTGATCCCTGATTTCTGGCTTGGCTTACTATCCATTACGGTTACTGAACTTTGGCTATGTTTTGACTACGTTTGTTCTTTTTACTTTTATTATTAAACAAGTGTGATTTAACTGTACTTCTGTCTCGGGTCTGATTTCATGGTTTCTGACTGTAGGCGAAGGCCATGAATTCAGAAGATGCAGTCAATCCACTTGTTGGTAATATTTTTTCCAGATTGGATGAACTGGATCACCACATGGATCAGTTCGCCATGGCATTACAAATGCTCCTGAGTCGCACGACTCACCTGGAATCTCCCACTGTGGCCGCCCGATACAACCTATGTTGCAGGTCGACCCTGCTACTGTTCCAATCTCTGTGCAGGCACCCGCCTTGAGTATTACCTCTATAAGAGATATGTCTGGTTCCACTCCGCTTCCCCAGCAATTTGGGGGTGATCCAGTCCAATGCAGAGGGTTTCTCAAGCAGGTTATATTATACTTTGAGATGCTGCCCCAGGCGTTTCCTCCGGACAGAAGCAAAGTAGGTTTTGTGATATCTTTGCTTTCTGAGAGAGCCTTGGCCTGGGCAAACCCTCTATGGGAGACGCAAAAACCTGTTGTCTTGAGTTACCCTGAGTTTGTGGCTTCGTTTAAAAGGGTACTTGACGTTCCTGCACGCTCTGCTTCTGCTGCCAAGTGCCTCATGTCCATTGAACAGAGTACGAGAACTGTTGCCGACTATGCCATTGAATACCGTACTCTGGCAGCAGAAGTTGCGTGGAACAATGAGGCCCTCGTGGCTGCTTTTTCACATGGTTTCTCGGATACCATCAAGGATTAGATAGCAGCCTGGGATATACCCACTGAGCTGGAGAAGTTGATCACGTTTGCCATCCTCATTGACTCAGAGAAAGACTCTTTTAAGGAGCACTTGCGGAAACCTCTTGTACGTTTGTCTCCAAGCTTTGCAGTCCCACCCATGCCTCCCTCACCTCCCATGCCTCCTGGTACTGAGTCGGACAGTGAAGGTGAACCCATGCACCTGGGTTTCACGCATCTCTCTGCGGATGAGAAAACCTTTTAGGAGAAGGGAGAGATTGTGCCTTTATTGTAGCCAGGCAGGTCACTTTTTAAAGTCTTGTCCTACCTGTCCAGGGGACGCCCGAACCTTGAGGTCTTGTCACGGACAGACCTTATGTGGCGTTGTTTCGTCCCCAGTTATCCAGAAGGATAAGCCCCTGGTTTCGGTCACCCTTTCTTGGGCTGAGTCGTCCATCGAGATACAGGCTCTAATAGACTCTGGGGCTGCAGGCCTGTTCATTAATGTATCGAAGCACTCGATTCTGCTGCAGCTGCATGACACTCCACTTGCCATTGAGTCTCTTGACGGGAGACCTCTACAGCCTGTGACTCATGAGACGGTTCCGTTGGTCCATGGTCGTAGGAGCTCTTCACCATGAGATAATCCAATTCCAAGTTATTTCCTCACCTAAGTTTCCACTGATTATTGGTTATCCTTGGTTACAGAGGCACAACCCCTCTTTTGATTGGCTCTGTGCTGAAGTTCCCTCCTGGTCACCACAATGCAGTGAGACATGCTTCCAGAAGGTAGCCATGGTCCTGTGCACCTCTTCACTCCCTTCCCTGCTGAAGGAGTACCGCGATTTTAGCGATGTCTTTAACAAAGGTCAAGCCGGTAGTTTTCCTCCACACCGGCGGTATGATTAAACAATTCACCTTGAACCTGGTGCAATACCCTCTTGTGGCCGGATTTACCTTTTGTCGGTCTTGGAGGATAAGGCCATGGAGGAGTATGTTGCAGATGCACTTTCTTGAGGTTTCATCCACAAATCCTTGTCTCCTACTGGTGCTGGTTTCTTCTGTGTGAAGAAGAGTGCTGAACTGAGACCTTGTATTGATTTTAGGGGTCTCAATTGTTTCACGATTAAGAATGCCTATCCAATTCCGTTGATTACTGAGTTATTTGACCGCCTCAAGGGAGCAACGGTTTTCACAAAGCTTGATTTGAGAGGGACATACAATCTTGTGAGGATTAAGGAGGGCGACGATAGTATAACTGCGTTTAATACCAGAACAGGCCACTATGAGTACCTCGTAATGCCTTTTGGCCTTTGTAACGCCCTGGCAGTTTTCCAGGAATTTATTAACAATGTCCTCTGAGATTTGTTGCAGTTATGTGTGGGGGTTTATCTCGATGATATCCTCATAAGTCCCTGGAGAGCCACCACACAGATGTCTGTCATGTGCTTCGAAAACTAAGAGAGAACAATGTCTATTGTAAACTGGAGAAGTGCAAGTTCCATTGTGAACAGGTTAAATTCCTGGGTTATGTAATTTCCACTGCTGGTTTTTCGATGGACCCAGAGAAACTTTCGGCAGTCCTACAGTGGCCCCAACCCGTGGGTTTACATCCTCTGCAGTGTTTCCTGGGCTTTGCCAACTATTATCGGAAGTTTATTTGTAACTTCTCTCTGGTCAAGCCCCTGACTGATATTACCAGAAAGGATGGTAACCCACAGAGTTGGTCTCTGGAGTCCAAAGGCCTTTAAGAGTCTCAAGGCTGCCTTTGTTTCTGCTCCTGTGTTGTCACATCCTGATCCTACGTTACTGTTTATCCTTGAGGTTGATGCTTCTGAGACTGGTATTGGCGCCCTTCTGTCTCAACGTGCTACCTCTGAGAGCGCTATGCATCCTTGTGGCTACTTTCCAAGAAATTGTCACCTGCAGAGTGCAATTAACGAGATTGGTGACAGAGAGCTGTTAGTGATCGTTTTAGCCCTGAAAGAATGGAGACATCTCCTCGAAGGTACCACTGTGCCGGTTCTCATTCCTACTGACCATAAGAATCTCACATTCTTGTCTGAGGCTAAATGCCTCTCTCCCAGAATGGCGCAATGGGCTCTTTTCTTGTCAAGTTTCAATTACATTGTCTCATTCTTACCCGGGACTAAGAATGTAAGGGCTGACGCCTTGTCACAACAGTTTTCCTCCATTTCCAAGTTGGAGTCGGTTCCGGTTCCTATGATTCCTCCTGATCGTATTCTGGCTACGGTTCGCACCAGTCTCACTTCTCCTTTGGGTGAAAAAATTCTTGCTGCTCAGGTCCATGCTACTCCTGAGAAACCTTGTGACCGCTGCTTTGTCCCAGAGAGTCTGAACTTCCAGAGCAACACCGTTATTCTTATGGTGGTTGACCGGTTCTCAAAGGATGTGTCATTGTATTACACTTAAGAAGTTGCCCACTTCTAAGGAACTGGCTTCCATTTTTGTTTGGGAGATCTTATGCTTACATGGGCTACCCAAGGTGATTGTCTCAAACATGGGTAGTCAGTTTGTGTCCTGGTTCTGGTGAGCCTTTTGTGCACAGTTGGGAATTCAGCTTGATTTTTCCTCTGCGTATCACCCGCAGTCTAATGGGGCCACAGAACGAGCCAATCAGTCCTTGGAACAATTCCTACGTTGCTATATTTCTGACCATCATAACAACTGGTCAGACCTATTACCGTGGGCAGAGTTTGCTCACAACAGTGCCTTGAATTCTGCCTCCCGATTGTCCCCGTTTATGGCGAACTATGGTTTCCAACCTTCCATGTTGCCTGACTCATTTGTTCCGCAGAGTATTCCTGCGTTAGAGGAGCATCACCGTGGTCTTCGTTCCACTTGGGCACGAGTCCAGGAGGCTTTGCATCATGCTAATGATAGGTACAGACTCCATGCTGACCGCAGACGACTGCCTGCACCTTCCTACTAGGTTGGGGACAGGGTCTGTCTTTCATCTCACAATCTCCGACTTAGTGTTCCCTCACTGAAGTCCGCACCTCGATTTATTGAGCTTTTCCCGTATTCTTCGCAGGATTAACCCAGTGGCTTACGCATTAGACCTTACTTTTAAATTGCGTATTTTGAATGCATTTCATGTCTCCTTATTAAAACCTTTGGTCTGCAACCGCTTTACCACCTCGGTGCCACGTCATCACCCGGTAAAGGTTGAGAACCATGAGGAGTATGAAGTACAGTCCATTGTTGACTCCCGTAGGTTCCTTGGGCGCATACAGTACCTGATGCATTGGAAAGGGTACGGTCCGGAATGAACGCTCTTGGGTCTCATCCTGGGATGTACATGCCCCTGTCCTCCTCCGTGATTTCCATAGACGTTTTCCCCTCAAGCCTGGTGGTCCTCCGAGGGGGAGGGGTCCTTGAGGAGGGGGTACTGTCAGGGCTGGGCTCAGCCCTTCCTTCTCTGAGGTGGCCGCTCAGCTGTCGGCTAATTACCAGCTCCCATCTCTTTACAGTTACTCAGCTGTTGATGATATCCTGCTCATCAGTCCTGCCTACTTAAGCCATTCAGTCAAGAGGTTCTCTGCCTTCGCCTTTGGTCAACATCACACTTTGCTGACATCCCTTCTGGCTCCAGATCCTGCTTGCGGTTCCACTATATTGATCCCTGACTTCTGGATTGGCTATCTGTTCCGGTTACTGAACTTTGGCTATGTTTTGACTATGTTTGTTCTTTTTACTTTTATTATTAAACAAGTGTGATTTAACTGTACTTCTGTCTCGGCCTGATTTAATGGTTTCTGACAATCAGCAAAGCTTGTCCCGACATGTTTCGTCTAAAGAGACATCATCTGGGGGTGTATGCCTGCTATAGTCATTGCATTTAAATAGAAATGTGACCCCAGAATGAGATACAAACCTGTGATTTGATTTCAGCATCATGTGTGTACTACTGCAACCACTTTCTGTTCGGCAAGATGTAGCTGGCGCATGCGAGCCAAGCCTCGCTCTGAGGGATGGACTAGTCGCCACGTCAGCTACATCATCTACATCAGTGGTTCTCAACCCTGTCCTTAAGTACAAAAAATATAAAAATGAACCAAGCGCGAAAAGATGAAAAGAAGTGAAAAAAACTCATGTTTGTGTTAATAAGGATAAAGAAAACAAATTGCTTTACCACATAATTAAAGCAGCTGCAGTGTGAAATTTGTGTGAACAATTAATAAATGATAAAAAGTATACCGCGCTAAATGCTAAAAAAATGACATACAGGTAATAAATGATACACTGGTAACAAATAAAATTAATCAAACAGTCCCCAGTGAAAAAAAGGTGCCTGTGCTAGTGAAACAATATACAATGCTGTGACTTGAGCAATAGATGGATGATTCCGTGCTTCTTAAGTGCTTTAATTAGGGTGCCCCCCTAGTAGATGTGCACTCACCCCTGGGAGTGGACCAACTATCGCTAGTTAGGTCAAATGCGCGTGTGGGGCGACCCCTATGGATATCCTCTGGACCAATGATTGGCAGCGGTGAATGTTCCTCATATAAATAAATATAATAGCAAAAGCCTCATTGCCCAGTACCGTTGATGAAGAGCTTTTTATTCCAAAAAATATAAAGATATTCAACTCACATGTATGAGTGCCTAATGTCCTGGCACCCGGAGTGAACAGCAGGTATAAGTAAATCCGTGAAATCCGCCTGGTTGGTTCATGCAGCTGCTGGCTCAGAACAGGCTTGATTTCCAGATTCAATCGGGGAGAGGTCTGTGTAAACAAACCTCTCCCCGTGCTTCCTACTCTGCCTGTCATTGATCGGCTGTTCCCTGTCATTGGGAAAGCCGATCAATGACGTCAGACGTCAGCCCCGCCCCCTAATGTAAAAAAAAAAAAAACACACGTCACACACCATAACCCCTCCCCACCCCCTAGTGGTTAACTAGACACTGCCAGTGTCATTTATACAGGAATCAATGCATTTAACCACTTCAGCCCCGGACCAATTTGCAGCCAAAGGACCAGGTCCCTTTTTGCGATTCGGCACTGCATCGCTTTAACTGACAAGTGCGCGGTCGTGCGACGTGGCTCCCAAACAAACTTGGCGTCCTTTTTTTCCCACAAATAGAGCTTTCTTTTGGTGGTATTTGATCGCCCCTGCGGTTTTAATTTTTTGCGCTATAAACAAAAATAGAGCGACAATTTTGAAAAATATGCAATATTTTTTACTTTTTGCTATAATAAATATCCCCAAAAAATATATAAAAAAAAAAGTTTAGGCCGATACGTATTCTTCTACATATTTTTGGTAAAAAAAAATCGCAATAAGCGATTATTGATTGGTTTGCACAAAAGTTATAGCGTTTACAAAATAGGGGATAGTTTTATAGCCTTTTTTTTTTTTTTTTTTTTACTAGTAATGGCGGCGATCAGCGATTTTTATTGTGACTGCGACATTATGGCGGACACATCGGAAATTTTTGACACATTTTTGGGACCATTGCATTTATACAGCAATCAATGCTATTTAATACATAATAATGGTGTTGTGGAAACGTGGCATAAAAAAATAAAAAGGAGCACAAGAAAATAATACAATAATCCAAATATTGTTATTAAAGAAAAAAAAGGACTTAATATATATATATATATATATATATATATATATATATATATATATATATATATATATATATATTATTATGTAGATCTGGCTTAAATTATAATAAAGATTATTCAGGAGATACCTAGAAATAATAAAGAAATAAGTTTGTGACAACTTCATTCTTCTAGCAACTTCATTCTTCTAGCATTATAAAAAAGAGAATGCGCCATTGAACAATTAAAAGATTTGCAGTGTGAAGAATCTGCTATCTCCATTACGAGCGCTAGTTTTACCAGACCGAGCGGTTCCATCTCGTACTGGATTCTGAGCATGCGTGATTTTTGGCGTGTCGGAATTGCATACACACGATCGGAATTTCCAAAGAGAAAGAAACACTTATTAATGCTTTTCCTGTGATGCCCATGTTTCACCACCTTCCTAAAGTACATAAGGGGCTCACACCCTTAACAGGAATCACTTATTGTAGCAGGCATTGATTCCCTCAACGAAAGACTGGGGCAATGGGTGGATCAGCAGTTACAACCACTGGTTAATGATCTGCCAGGACATCTACGTGACACAAAGCAATTACTTTCCAAATTAGATAAAATAAGATGGGACGATAATTTTTGTTGGATTTCATGTGATATCTAATTTATACTCTTCAATCCCACATGCCTTAGGTTTGCAAGCTGTATCGTTCTTCCTGACTAGGTCGGGACAATTCTCTTTGGTTTTGCAAGAATTTATCCTCATGTGTCTAGAATATTTACTTTATCACAATTTCTTTATGTTCCACAGGGACTACTATCTCCAGAAATGCGGAGCCTCCATGGGTGCCAAATTCTCACCGTCCTTGGCAAATCTCTATATGGGATGGTGGAAAAAGGCTCCACATTTTTGGCGTTGATAGTCCCCGTCGAATGGACACAGTGTTTTACTGCATATATATAGACGATCTCTTGTTTATCATTTCAGATCCACATCTAAACATAAAACAATGGTTAGAGTATCTAAACGATAACACCCTCAACCTGAGATTCACAGGGAAACTCAATATTAAAACCATGGAGTTTCTAGATGTACAACTGACAGGGGAAAATAATGAGATCAGTTCTAATTTGTACAGAAAGCCCAGTGGGGGTAACACACTTTTGCGGGCCGACTCCAGCCATGCGGGGCACACAATCAATAGTATCCCGGTTGGCCAATTCCTCAGACTCAGAAGACAATCAGCAGCAGCAAACAATCAGATTTTAATCAACAAGCTACACTGATGTCTTCTAGGTTTGAGGAGAGGGGTTACCCCAAAATCGGTCATTAATAGAGGTTTATCTATTGCAAAAGATGTTCCCCGCTGTAAACTCTTGTAAGAAAAAGCTGCTAAAAATACCAGACATTGTAAAATAAATCACTCAGATTTTATTCCTACTTTTTCCACCCCTTACAGTGTGGAAT
The DNA here is from genome assembly GCA_028564925.1 of Lithobates sylvaticus. NCBI lineage: Eukaryota > Metazoa > Chordata > Amphibia > Anura > Ranidae > Lithobates > Lithobates sylvaticus. The sequence continues at coordinate 308,463,588 of CM053030.1, read as the reverse complement.
TCCACAAAATAAAAAAGATAGTGACTAAATATCTTCCTGTGTTGTCCCATGACCCCTCGTACTCCCAGATTCTAGCCAAAGGCATCCGCACTGTGTCTAGAAGAGCCCCGTCACTAGGTGCCCTTTTGTCACTCAGTTTCTTTTGCAGTAAGAGTAGCTCCAAGAACTGATTATCCTTTCAAGGAACATTTAAATGCGGTGGCCGAGGCTGTGTTTACTGCCCTTTCATCAAAGGGGGTGAAAACATTACCTCCACATCCATGGGTAAAACCCATAAGGTAAATTCCTTCATCAACTGCAGCACACGTTACATCATATATGTCATTACCTGCACGACATGTTCCATACAATATGTCGGCATGACGACACGAAGGCTCAAAGATCGTCTCTAGGACTATCTGTATGACATAGATAAGGATCATGCCACAAATGTTGCACGACACTGGAATGAGTTCCATCAAAAGGATACATCAAGCCTTGTCATACAACGTATAGACAAAATAGTGACACCACCAAGAGGCGGAGATAAATTTAATATTCTAAATGTAAATGTGAAGTCTGTTGGATTTTTCTTTTGAAAACTAGACGTCCTTCCGGACTTAACTTTGAATGGGATGTTTCCCATTTCTATCAGTAAATGCCCAATCATTTGCCTTTTTTCTTTGTCATTTACTAAAACATGGTGGGAGGATCATTTTTTCATTTTTTTTCTTTTTACCACTATATCAGTTTCATTATATGCATTTGTTATCTTACTGACAAGGTTAATTTAACGGCATGACACTTTACAGATATTCTTTACATTTATGGTGCATATTTTTGTTGCAACCATGGTCTCAGTCCCGTTTACAAGTTAACTTGCAGCAAGTGGGGTGAGACTCTTAGCCCCCCTACACATGGCCGGAAATTCCGACGGAAAATGTCCGATCGGACCATGTTGTTGGAAAATCCGCCCGTGTGTGGGCTCCAAAAATTTGAGATCCTGCTCTCAAATTTTCCGACAACAAAATCCGATCACATTTTTTTTCGATCGTGTGTAGAGAATTCCGATGGACAAAGTGCCGCGCATGCTCAGATCAAATTAGGAGACCAAAGCTATTGGCTACTAGCCTCTACGTAGTTCCGTCGTACGCAACAAACGTCACCACATTCAGAAAGATCGGATTTTCCGACAACTTTGTCCGACCGTGTGTATGCAACACCAGTGTTGGACAAAATCTATCGGAAAAAATCCGACTGATTTTTTTGGTCAGAATTTCCGACCGTGTGTACGGGGGCTTAGTCTCACTATGCACCTGCTTATAATACTCATATCGTAGTTTTGCGGCAACTGTATGATATGCTACACTCCTTCACACACCTCTGTCTCTATCAGCTGTTTTGTTTTGTTTTGCAGCAGGAGGAGTGAGACTCATGTCCCATTTAGCACCTGCTCATAACACACATACTGTTCTTCCGAGGCTTTACATAGCAGTCAACCCTAGGTGCCACCTCCATCCCTTCATATAGATTCACTTTGCTATAACGGCCCGACTCAAAGTTCTATTCCTTCGTTTTGATTTGTTTTATTGCTTATTTAAGTAGAGGAGCCAAAGTTTTCAGCTATTTACATTTCTTTATACACACTTATCACCCCAAGTGTCATTGTTATTTTTTCTTATCAATGATACATTGTCACAAACAGATCAAACAAACCTTTAAACTGCCTTTTGGGCATAATACAATATTATATAAGATTGGTAGTTCGATTTTCAGTTTTTTCTTTTTCTTCTTTTCTTTTTTCTTGACCCGGGGAATGTGTGTATTTCTTTTGCAACTATAACAAGATGTTCTTCAGTGAACAATTTTATTTAATATCAGAATTTTATTGTAACCTATAGGATACACTCATGATATGTAGGATATGGCCCGCTGGCCAACACGTATTTATATTTTTTATACTCATGTCTATCATGTACAAGGCTTTTCAAAAGGTTTTTCTGCATTCATATGTGGTATACTATTTGAGTACATATCCATATTATCATTTGTTTGTTGTTGTTGTTTTTTCAACTATCCCATTTTGATAGGTACACCGCTACGGGTGGAGTTTAAAGCACATCTATGCAATTGTAAGTCCTTTTTAGTACTTTTCACTATCTACTTTTATTTTCCCATATCACAGGTGTACTCTATCACTTTGGGAATCTAAGGTCCAATTATATTGAAGGCGTTTCCACTGAATTGTAAAACACACTTGGTTGGTGTTTTTCCTTTCAAATCCCCTTTATATACATTGTTGATCTTTGAAAATATAGCTATGATTAAGAATCTTATGATGTGAAACGCGTTAGCTATTCATTCCTGCCTGTCCAATTGATCTGACTGTTAGGTTGGAACGTTTTTATATATATATATATATTTTTTCTACAATAAAGAATGCTTTTTATACAGAGTGCGGCAGTCCAGGACCTTTTTTGCTTTTATGGCGATACCACATGTGTGAGACTTTTACACAGTCTGGCCACATACAGAGGCCCAACATCCAAGTAGCAGCATCAGGCATTCTAAGAGCATAAACTACATATATAATTTCCTGGCAACCTATCATTTTTTAAGGCCCTTCATATTTCTAACGCATAGCATGTACATACTAAGAATTACAATCCAAGGGGGCTTGTCCGGATGTGAGCCGTGGCGGATGTGTTAGTGAGGAGCTCCGGGAATCCTGTTCACCATTCTAAGCCATCCGTGCACCAATTTACACAAAAACTGTCAGATTACCTGCCTGCCAGTTCCTCTCTATACCCTGCCAAGTCCGGCACCTGAATTGCGCTGTCATCCAAAGAGCCATTGACCCTGCACACCCGCCGCCATCTTTCCAGCCTGTACACTGTTTGAGGGAGCTGTTTTCTCCCCCTTGCCATCCTGCCTGCCCATCCACCTGCCTGGCATGATCCGGTAGCCTGCCGGACCGCTGAAGCTGCCTGTCACGGCCACTGCCTAGTCCGGCCTAGTGTGGCCTAGCGAAGCCTGCCAAGCACCGCTCTTTCCTACACCACTTCCCCATGGAGGTGCGCTGCGGATGGCCAGCTTTGGGCTCCGGAGTGCGGACACTGGTGCTCTCATCTGCCTCATCATCCATCCACCTACCTGCTGTAATTGGGTGAGCTGCCCAGTATAGACTGCCTGTGTGAGCTGTTTGAGTAGTTCTGGGGCCCAGCTTCATCATCATCCTCCTGCCTCTGTCCCAAAATTTTGGGCTTTCCCTGCCTAATACACCTAGTCAGCCATCCCCACTACCTGGGGGGGTTTACTGAAATGTGGAGGGCTGCTGGTGACTAAGGCCGGTGCTCATTACCTGCTGCAGACCTGGACTACCCCTAGCAGCCTCCTGACCGCTGACCTGGGAGAGGATCACCCTCTGTAGGGATCCTCCTGGAGACTTACCAGAGGTCCTCCTCCTCCAAAAAGGGGAAAAAGAATTACAAAACCGCTACAGTTAACTCACCGCTCCAGCCGCTAACGACCCATTCCCCCGCAGCCAGATCCCACACTGGTCAGAAGACTTCGGGTTTTGTTGGCAGAAATGAAGATGGGTCCACCCCACTACCTCCTGATAGTACAGCCATGATCCTTGCTGCAATCGAACAGAGCAGGACCTCACTGCTGGTGCACATCGACCATCTTGCTGAGGAGTGTAATCTTATAAGGAATGACCTCGATAAATAAATAAGGGGGAGAATGGCTGAAACTGAATCTAGAATATCAGCCAACGAAGATCTTACAGCCACCCATGCCACATCCATTGCCGAATTGCAGCGCACAGTACAGTCCCTTGTCGCAAAGTTTGATGACGCTGAAAACCCCCTCAGGCGCAACAATATCAGAGTCCTGGGGCTGCCTGAGAAAAAGGAAGGGGATCGCCTGGCTGAACTTGTGGAGGAGTTCTTTAAAAAATCTTCTGTGCCTTACGGACGTCCAACCCACCTACGTGGTGGAAAGGGCCCATCGGGTGCCCACGGGCAGTGCCATCCCAGGGAACCTTCCCAGGCCTTTTCTAGTCTGCTTCCTTAACTACCAGGACTCTATCCTACCAAACTTCCTGTAAGCACCGGAGCTACCTCAAGGATACATTGATAAGAGATTCACACTTGATCACCACGGTTGGTTTGCGCTCTAAGGTGTGGTAGACCTGGTGCTCTCCATCTACCTGGAGGAATTACCGCCCGTTCCCTCTTACCATGATGGGACACATACCAACGGAAGTGGCTACCCTACGAATTTAAGCCACAAGCTGGACAAGCCTGTAGACTCTGAAAGAGCGCTGTCACTGCACTCCAGGGTCGTAATTCACTCAGTTTTATGCCCAGGGAGTTATTTGTTATGTGTAGGGTCGCTCACCCACCCTTAAGTTTAAGTGTGCTCACCACTTATCTGCTCTCTCTGTATACACACTTCAGGATTAACTTGTGTACTAGACTGCCAGAAACTGTCTCCATACCTCTACTTATTAATCTGATTACTCCTGCTAACCATTTTTTTCAACAGGTATACTAATGTCTGAAATTACGCTGCTCTCTTGGAATGTACAGGGGCTCAATAACAAATTCAAAAGGTCCTTATTGTTTAAATACCTCAACACGCACAAACCCCATAATATTGTTTCTCCAAGAAATGCATTTGACTGGCAGCAAAGTCCTCGCCTTGCGCAGGGCTTGGGTCAGGCAGGCTTTTCACGCTACCTACTCCACGTATGCATGAGGGGTAGAGATACTCATTAACAAGTCTCTTCCCTGTAAAGTTGTGAGGGTTGGGGCGTGTCCAAGATGGCAACCTAATAGGACGCAAGAGAAGAGAGCTCCGCTCCTGCTAGGCACATTATCCGGCATTACGGGAAGCGCACACACCCATACGTGCCCGCTCACCGTCTGACAGGACCGGGTATGCGGAGGGGGAGCTCCGGTTCACAAAAGAAGAAGCAGCCAGCTCCAGGCACCCCGCTGCAGACACGAGGCGCACGAGGGAAGGCCCAAGCCAATATGGCGTCCCAGACGGAGCGGGCGGACGCTCCACCGATGGGAGACGAACAGTTCCAGGCACTGATGCAGGCCATATCAGGGTGCCAAACTACGCTGACCACCAAGATCGAGCAGATCCAGCTTGACATGGGACTAATTAGGAGGGACCTGGACAAGCACAGGGAGCGGCTCACCGAGGCGGAGCGGCGGGTGAGTGAAACGGAGGATTCCGTCCGCGACCATAATGCCTCCCTCCACACGTTACAAGTCAGGGTTAAGGCCCTCGAAACAAGAGCAGAGGACCAGGAGAACAGAAACAGGAGGAACAATCTCCGCCTGGTCGGTCTCCCGGAGGGTGCAGAGGGACGTGATACTGAGGCCTTCACGGAACAGCTGCTGCGCAACCTCCTTCCCCAGGCACAATTCTCCTCACACTTTGTGGTTGAGCGGGCGCACAGGATGCCCTCGATCCGGGGACCGCCGGGCGCCCCACCACGCACATTTATCTTTCGCCTATTAAACTTTAGAGACCGTGATCTCGTCCTTAGAGAAGCACGGAGGACCGGGGAGCTACGGATGGACAATGCCAAACTAATGCTGTTCCCCGACTACTCAGTGGAGACACAGAGGCAGCGGCGTACGTTCGACCAGGTCAAGGCCCAGATGCGGGCCAAAGGCCTGAAATACAACATGATGTTCCCTGCTAAACTCAGGGTGGTGGATGGTGAGTCCGTTAAGTTTTTTGTCTCCCCAAGTGAAGCATCCAGATGGCTTGATTCCCTCCCTCGGCAGAGATGAATGAGAAGTGCACCAATCTGCCTTGGGGCAGACCTTCAGCAATGGCGGCCCAGCCGAGTGTTTGCTGTGGCGGCCCTCTTCCTTTACCTGGGTTGCTCTCACATGGACTGGCCTGATCTTCCCCCAGGATAGATGTGACTTGCTGTGGACAGGTCATACTCAACACACCTAACTGCAGACCAGATGAACACCGGCGGATGAGATGAAGAACCCTCTCTACCCCACTGCATTAACCGTCATAGAGGTGACTGACACCCCCTGAGGAGGAAAACTGCTGACCAAGGCTTTTTTTCGTTTTCCACTTTTTCTTTTTTGAATATTTTTTCTTTTTTCCCCCCTTTTTTTTTTTTTTAATCTCTCTCTAGGATAAGTTGTGGGGGGCTAGCTTGTTGCTCCCCCCTTGTTACTTGAATGGTTTGCAACTAAGAATGGCGCCCTTAGTTAACTCTAAGTGACTACTACCAGGCGGCAAGAAGGCGGGCTATACACCCCATTGTTATCCTCAGGTACAAATTTTTCTTTTCCCCCCTTCCCCTTTTTTTTTTCCCATTTCTTTTGCCCTTTTTTTTATATACGCCCCCCCCCCCTTCTTTTTACGGTGGGGGGACCAGTGCCCCCAGGTAGCGGAGGCTCCGGAGACTCTGTACATTGACTCCGTCCTTGGTGTGCTGATTGGACACACTGCCCCCTTAGGAGACTATTCCTACACAATGTTCATGTTATGTTCGGGTACTCAAGCATCCCACGGTTTCTGTTTTTTTATTGGTGGGATGCGGGGTGGGATGGGAAGGGAGTTAGGGGGGGTTAGAAGTTGGGCTACATGTTCCTACATTATCAATGTGAAGGTCCTCTATTGCAGACAGTGTTCTTGTGGCGGGTGTATGCTTTGTGTTGTTGTAACGTGGGGGTGGCCGTCGGCAGGTGGGCCTCGGGATGGGATCTGGTTTGGCCCTAGGAAAGGGCCCTCCCTTCCTGGATCTCACCTGTCGGAGGTCCCCTTTGGGCTCCTCTGCCTTTTCAGACTATGGCTCCGTTAAAGATCCTCTCCTGGAATGTCAGGGGGCTCAACCAAAAGATTAAGCGTTCCCTTGTTTTTGACTATATCAAAAGGTATGCTCCGCACATATGTATCCTTCAGGAGACTCATCTATTGGGGGGTAGGATAATGGGCCTGAAGAGGCCCTGGGTAGGTCATCACTACCACGCCACACACTCCTCTTATGCACGGGGTGTTAGCGTCCTGGTGCATAGAACCCTGAATTTTGTGCCGCTCGATATTGTCTTAGACCCAGAGGGGAGGTACGTGGCACTACATGCTAGAATAGACACGATAGAGATGGTACTGGTGGGTCTATATATACCCCCTCCGGCTAATCTCTCTCTACTCCACAAGCTTACCGCAGTAATTGCCCAATTCCACACCGACAACGTTATCATTACAGGAGACTTTAATATTCCCCCTAACCCGTCCCTTGACAAGCTGACAGTCGACCCTGCTTCTGACTCGGCACTTTCCCGCTGGGCCCGTGTGATGGGAATGACAGATGTCTGGAGGTGGAAACACCCGGACACCCGTAGCTACTCCTGCCACTCCTCTACCCACAACACCCTCTCCCGCATCGACCTCCTCTATGCCAGCACAGCACTGCTTCCCTCCATACTAGACATTGAACTCCTTTCCAGGGGCATCTCCGACCACTCCCCCTTGCTCTGTACCCTTCAGACATCCACTCCACCGACAGATAGGATATGGCGCCTTTCCAGGTATTGGATCGAGCATCCCACCCTGGAAATCGAAATGGCCAAGGAAATACGAGGGTACTGGGGGTCCAATGCTAACACTGCCTCAAGGGGACTGGTCTGGGATGCATTCAAGGCATATATGAGAGGGTGCTATTTGTCGTCCATTGCCAGGGAACGCAGGAATGGGCGTATAATGATTGAGGAAGCGGAAAACAGGGCCCGGGATCTAGAAACCAGGTTTACTCTTACGGCAAACCCAATTACGGCCCAGGACATGAAGGTGGCTTACAGGGAGGTAGCACTACTGAGAGTGGCCAAGGCAAATAAACGCCAACTTGCGCAAACGCAGCGAATCTTTGAACAGGGAGACAAAACGGGTAAAATGTTAGCTTGGCTGTCAAAAGAACAGGCCCCAATATCCACTATTCCCTGCATTCGGAGACCGGATGACACACTGGTGACCGACCCGGCTGGTATAAACGCCTGCTTTGCGGACTTTTATGCCAACCTTTACTCTTCCAGGGCACGTTATTCCCATGCAGACCTCATTGACTTCCTGGGGGAGGTGGAACTTCCTGTGCTGTCGGTGGAGGACAGGGAAAGCCTGGACTCTCCTATCTCTATTGAGGAGGTCCGCCTTGCGCTGGGCTCCATGCAGACGGGGAAGACACCCGGGGAGGATGGGATTCCGCCTGAATTCTACAGACAGTATATAGAGGAAGTGGCTGAGAGAATGCATGGCATGTTCACAAACTCCCTGCGTGAGGGCGAATTGCCACCATCAATGGCTCAAGCCATTATTGTGGTGATCCCCAAGCCAGAGAAGGACCCTCAGAGATGCCCCTCCTACCGGCCCATCTCCCTCCTCAATTCCGACGCTAAAGTGTTAACTAAAATATTGGCTAAGCGACTGAATGATGTTATCCTTACTCTGGTTCATGATGACCAATCCGGCTTCATGCCTGGAAAAGGGACAGACATCAACATACGCCGTCTGTATTCTGTGTTGGCCTCTGGGAACGAGGGCGGGGACAAAGAGATGGTCGCCTCCCTAGATGCGGAGAAGGCCTTTGACTCCGTGGAGTGGGGCTATCTCTGGGAGGTTCTCCGCAAATTTGGGTTTGGACCCGCCTTTGTCTCCTGGGTCAGAGCAGTCTACAAGGCCCCCACTGCTAGGATTCGTACGGGCACGGTTATTTCCCCGTCCTTCAGATTGCAGAGGGGAACTAGACAGGGCTGTCCTCTCTCCCCGGGACTTTTTGCGCTGGCAATCGAACCCATGGCAGCTCTCCTCCGCGCCTCTCCCGAAATTCGGGGGATTGTGCGGGGCTCTCTGCAGCAAAGGGTGTCACTTTATGCGGATGACACCCTGTTGTATCTTCAAGATGACGGGGTGTCACTCCCGGCAGCCCTTTCCCTAATAGACAGATTCGGGCACTACTCTGGGATATGTATTAACTGGGGGAAATCTGTTCTATTTCCCCTCCACCCCGGAGGAGCCATTCCACTGGGTGACGGGCAGTTACGTAGGGTCACACAGTTCAAGTACCTCGGAGTGGTAATACACCGTGATCTGAGTCACTTTATTAACCTTAACCTTAACCCGGTGGTCACCCATTTGACCCAAAAATGCAACGTGTGGAAGTCCCTGCCCCTATCACCGGTGGGTCGGGTGAATCTAGTGAAAATGTCGGTCCTCCCTAAATTCACATACCTTTTCCGTCAAACCCCCGTCCCTATACCTCAAAAGTTTTTTTAGGAAACTCGACAGCATTATCACCTCCTTTATCTGGGGAGGGAGGACCCCCAGAATAGCCAGAACGACGCTCCAACTGCCACTCAAGCTAGGGGGGCTTGCCCTACCCTGCTTCCTCAAATATTACTGGGCCGCGGTCCTGGTGACGCTCAGGTGGTGGCTGTCGGTGGCTCCGGCTAACCCCGCATCCTCTTTGGAGGCGGTGTTGGTGGGATCACCTGCGGAGCTCAGGAGCTTGATATACAGAGGCCCCCGTTCCAACACGGCCATGACCGAACCGATGCGTACGACCCTGAAGGTATGGGACACAGTTCATAAGCGGCTCACGCAGCCGGGGACCTGGTCCCCAGACACTCCCCTCTGGGGGAACCCCCGTCTGCCCCACTTCCAATCCATCCCGGACCCTGGAGTCTGGGCTGGACGTGGAATTTCCACATTAAGGGACATTACTTTAGGGGGACAACTGCTACCCTTCGACGTTCTGAAGGCGCAATATGACCTCCCGAACTATATGTTCTTTAGGTTCCTCCAACTGAGACATGCCTACCAGGCACAATTCCCTACCCCGGTAAACCTGGAGAGGTCACCACTAGAGGAAGCGTTACGCTCACAAGATGAGAGACGCACACTCTCAACCCTATACAGTATACTGGCTACGCAGGACACGTCTAAAGTGTCCCATCTGTTCGATCAATGGAAGTCCGACATTGGGGAGCTCACTGCGGAGGACTGGGAGGAGGGTATCCAACAGTACCTGCCCCTGACGGTATCGGCTAGAGACAGGTTTACTCAGATTAAATTTCTCCACCGAGTATACTACTCACCGGCACGGTTAGCTAGGATATATCCTGACAGATCACCCACCTGTCACAGATGTGACTACCCTGACGCAGATTTCTTCCATGTGGCCTGGTCCTGCCCTCGGTTGGTCGATTTCTGGAGGGAGGTGTGGGCAGACATTAATGATATAGGGAAACTGGCGGTTCCGTTCAGCCCGATACCTCTCCTTCTGGGTGTATGTGATTTCTTAGAAATTGCCTGGGGCAAGAAACTATTTGTATTTTATACCACCATGTATGCACGCAAGGCCATCCTTCTCCATTGGAACCAGGCCCTCCCCCCTACCAAACAGCTGTGGCAATCACTGATAAACTCGGCTTTGCCACTCTACAAGATGACATACCTGGGTAGGAATTGCCCTAAGAAATTTGGGAAGATTTGGGAGGATTGGGTGGAGGCGAAACACTTGACCATTGATTGATTACTGTAGTAGGTAGTTGCTATATGCCTCCGCACGGGATGACCCATGGGGTCACGACCTGTTGATCCCATACTTACCCTGTGAATGTTTGATCTCACTTTTTAATGGCTATGTACACCTGCTGCAAATTTAATGGATTCTTGTTTATTCTGTTCTTCCATGAGGATGACTGTCTGTAAGTTCTTTTTTTGACACCTGATGATGTATGTTTGTTTCTTGAAATATAAAATAAAAAGTTTATGTTAAAAAAAAAAAAAGTTGTGAGGGTTATTACAGACCCTGGAGGAAGGTATATCATTTGTTCGCTGAAGAAGGATGCAGTTTTGTGGGCATTGGTAAATGTCTATTTACCCCCCCCCCCCCAGTAGACTTCTCCATGCTGTATACTACAGTATATATGAAAAACTTGCACCCTTCCAATCTGCTCATGTATTAATTGGAGGGGACTTTAACTCCATTCTAGATGCCGCTCTTGACTCCTCTAACACACAACGAAAGGGGAACCCAGAGCTCAGGCACTGGGCTGACACTTTCGCCCTAACTGAACTTTGGAGATGGAGGCACGCTTCTGCCAAGGCCTTTTCACACTTGTCCTCATCTCATAAATTGAGCTCAAGGATCGACCTGGCATTTAGCAGCGCTTCTGTCCTCTCAAAGCTATCTGAGACCTCCTATCTCCCGACGGGGTTATCAGATAATTCCCCTTTGGAGATACGTCTCAATGTGGGCAAAAGGAGTGACCCAGGCACCTGGAGATTGGCTCCGCGGTGGATCCAAAATGAAAAAGTTGCAGACACTGTCACTCCACTACTAGACTCTTACTGGCCTGCCAATAAGGATACGGCTTCTGTGGCAACGGTATGGGAAGCTTTCAAAGTGACCACGAGGGGTTACAACATTTCGGCCATTAAAGTGGCAAGGGCTGACTATAAATTCTTGACTTCACAACTGGAAAACTGTGAATCTGAAGCGGCCGACTGCTTTGCATGTAACTCCCCTCCGGAGGCCTATCTGCTATTGGCACAGGCGAGAAGAGAGGTAAACCTCCACTATACTACTTTAACAAACAATGATGTTAATTTATTAGCTGGTAGAATTTTCGAATCAGGTGACACGAATGGCAGACTGTTGGCTAATCTTGTTGCTGACCCATGCTACCAGACGGTAGTATCTGAACTGCATACACCTGATGGGGAGACGATTGTGGGCACGAAAGCCATACTTCAGGAATTTGGGAACTATATAGCCAACCTCCACCTGTCCCTACTGAACTCATGGCAGAGGAAATCCGGAATCACTCCCTTCCCTCTCTGGAGCGGGAAGATGTGGAGGCTCTGGACGCCCAGATCTCCACTCTGGAGATAAAGACAGCGATTTCATTCCTTCCCCCTACTAAGACGCCAGGCCCAGACGGTCTACCGGGAGACTGGTATAAGATGTACACAAAGAGGTTGGCCCCCAGACTACAAGCCCTCTACATGCACTGTCTAGAGAATGGGTCTCTCCCGTCTACCTTGTACCAGGCCCACATAGTTCTCATTCCCAAACCTGAGAAGGACCCGAGGCTTTGTGCCTCATATAGGCCGATCTCACCTCTAAATTATGACTTAAAAATCCTGGCCAAGATTCTCGCTGCTAGATTGGTTAAAGTGCTACCCTCCCTTGTCAACATAGACCAGACTGGGTTTATGCCTGGAAAATTCACAGACATCAATTTGAGACGGGTGTTGACACATTTGCAACTTCCCCCAACCTCCTCCCAGACTAGGGTCTTGGTGGCCTTGGATGTGGATAAGGCTTTTGACACCGTCATTTGGGATTACAGGCTTATAGTACTACAAGCCTTCGGATTTGGCCCCACCTTTTGTACATGGATCACCATTCTGTATAAATCCCCAACAGCACAAATTAAACTATGGGGCATGCTCTCAGAATAGTTCCAGATACAACGGCGAACTAAACAGGGGTGCCCACTTTCCCCTTTTTTGTTTGCCCTGGTGATGGAGCCCCTAGCCACGACCATCCTTCACTCTAATGCTGTGGTAGGCATACGAGTGGGCTCCATCATTAAAAAATTAGCTTTATACGCCAATGACTTAGTATTTTTTCTTAACAACCCTGGGCCCTCCCTCCGAGAGGCTCTTAATATTTTTTCCCGTTTTACAAATCGTTTTATCTGGACTGAAAGTCAACTGGGAAAAATCCCAACTCCTACCTATGGACTCAGCGGCTGACCAGGCGGCAGACCCCTCATTACCCCTGTCCTGGGCCTCGACAATCCGTTACCTGGGGAACCTCACTCCCCTATTATCAACCCTTAAATCCAAACTAAGAGCTTAGGACAATCTGCCCCTATCTTTTATAGGCAGAATAAACCTATTTAAAATGAAGTGCCTTCCTATTTTTCTATATGTCACCAGGCACACTCCAATATGAATACCCCAAAAATGTTTTATACAATTAGATGCCATCATCTCTTCATTCCTTTGGAAGTCTAAAACCCCCAGGTTTAGCAAGTCTATCCCCCGTAGACCCTGGACGGAGGGGGGTCTGCCCTGTCCAGACCTCCAAAAATATTTATTCGCAGCACTACTTGTCCACACACATAACTGGGTGATCTCTGATGATACAAACGCCTTGGTGGTGCTGGAGGCAGCATCGCTGGCGTCCTTTGAATCACTGAGAAATGCCTTATACAGAGGTCCCCGAGCACCTGTGACCCTCACACACTCTATATCAGTGATAAAGGTGTGGCAATTGCAAATTTGTAAACATAAAGCAGAACCAAACAGATGGTCCCCGGATACCCCCTTATGGCTCAACCCGCTCCTCGCGGAGTTCCACACTATACCTGATCCGAGCTTATGGGCAACAAGGGGCATTAAGGTACTCAAACATATATGTGATGACGGGGCTATCCTGCCCTTTAACACTCTCAAACAGAACCATGACTTACCCAACTGTTACTTCTTTAGATATCTGCAGCTTAGACATGCCTTCTCTTCCCAATTTAAGTCTCAACCATTATTCCTTCACTCCACTTAATTTAACTCCTTAACTTAACTCCTTCACTCCACTTAACACCATTTAAGTCTCAACCATTACTCCTTTACTCTACTCTAGAATCCCTCCTCCGGAATGATGAGCTGGTAAAACCCCTATCCACCATATATAAGGCACTACTGCCATCAATGCATTATGGGCTTGAAACTCTCCAAGCTAAACAGAGGGTGGACTTTCCTGAACTAGACACAGAGGATTGGGAGGATATGTGGGAATACCCTTTTCTCCAATTAGTAAGGAAAGGGGTTAACACTAGGGGTTATCAAAGGGTTAAGCATTCCCTAGGGAGGTGCTTTCTTACTGTCAGAGGTACAGACTTACTGGGAGTAGAGAGAGATTGCTGTTTCTGATCACTAGGAACAGCTGATCTCTTTCTCCTTCCCTGTCAGAACGGGGATCCACGTTGTTTACATAGGCAGATCCCCATTCTGCCTCTGTCAGGAGCAATCGCTGGTGGCTGGCATAGATCGCAGCGCCGAGCGCGCCCTGCATCTATTACACGAAACGACATACAGGTACGTCATAACACGCAATAGGGCCGCCCTGTCGCAGTATATGTGCAGTGGGCGGTCTTAAAGTGGTTAAAATAGTGTTTTGCTAAATAGCAAAAAATGGCCTGGTCATGAAGGGGGTAAAACCTTCCGCAGGTCAAGTGGTTAAACTATTTCTGCAAAACCATACCTGGGGACTTTTTTGGGGGATACGTAGTATGTTGGGTGTTGATCTAAACTATTTTTTGTGCATACCATAACAAAGAAAACCTTACACCAACTTGTTGTATGCTCCTGACCACTTTGCCAATACAAAAAAAATACAACTTTGAGAGCTACATGAAAAATACACAAATCTTTTACAGATTTTATTTTAAATGCCTTAAAGTGGTTGTAAAGTCAAAAATTGAACTTTTACCTACAGGTAAGCCTATAAAGCCTATAATGAGGCTTACCTGTAGGTAAAAAAATATCTCCTAAACCTGTACGGTTTAGGAGATATTCCCCGTGCAATGCGCCGCTGACTGCAGCGGCACATGCACACGGGGGATTCTCCGCTGAAAGGCCGGCAGAATCCGAACCTTGCCGGGAAGAAGTCTCCCGTGCGCATGCGCGGCAGTGACAACATCGTGGCTCCAGCCACTCACAGCGCTGGAGTCGCGATACCCGGAAGACACGCTGAGGCAACATGTCAGCTACCTCGGCGTGGACCAGGTGAGTTACTAACGCCTCGTTCTAAGGTAAGTATTTCATAATGAGCTAGTATGCGGTGCATATTAGCTCATTATGCCTTTTCCCTTACAGGTGTAGAAAAAAGAAAAAAAGTTTCAGCGGTTTACTCCCTCTTTAAAGCTGTGCATGGTGTTACCAAACAAGCATGTTTTTTAGGAACAGCGTCAGTGGTGGCATACTTTTGGCAGTGTATTTTTGATTGTGGAATTTTTTTATAATTATTCTGCCAGCCCTTACCCCTGTTGCCAAGGCATTTTCATCTGCTGCCAGCTTACATTGTGTAATTGTATTGTTCCCTGTGTGTACAAACGTTTTTGTACAGCCATTTTTTTCCCCTGAATTGACCACCAAACATAAAAATATCAAGACATCATTCTGCACAAAAAGCCACGACCATAAACATTTTTCCTTTGGTGGTCCTCTTTTCATCAAAATGTGCAACAACATAATAAATCATAAAAGAAAAGTAATAATATCACAAGTATTTGTTTAACCTGTTCCCGACGGCCACACGTCAGAAGAATGGTGCGGGTGGGCAAATGGACACGCGCCTGCGGTGGTCGGATTCGTTACAGGAGCGATCAGTCCTCAGGGCCAAACCGATGATTTATGGTTTGGACTTGGTGATTGCTCGTAACGAATGGAAACCTTTCCCTGTCTGTGTAAGTGTAAACACAGACAGGAGGAAGTGATGTCATCTCTCTCCTCGTGGGGTCTTTTCGATTCCAGTGAGAGGAGAGATAACATCTAACCATGAGTTGCACCAACTGTACACTAACACCAGTACACATAGGTACACTTGCCACCAGGGCTCAAGTCCTGCAGGAACACATGGGAACGGAGTTCCTGTACTTTTTCCACAACAGGAACTCAGTTCCCGTTAGCAGCCGTGTCCTGACACAGCTCGCAGTAGTAAGTGCCGCACACCTGACCATTCAGGCATTGCCAGTAGGGGGCCCCATGACAGCTTCCGCTTCGATCTACCTGTCAATCACAGCTAGCTGACAGGTAGATCAGGTCTAGGTCTATATAAACAAAGAAATCGGCGCTGGGAAAAATGGTGAAAAATAAACGTGAAAAAAATATATGTAAATAGAAAAACAAATAATTTGCAGCAGCTGTGTAAAAAGTGCTAAAACTTTCAGAAAATACTAAACCAATGAAAACAGCGCTAGCAATCAATAGCAGTAAATAATAAACCCATGTTGGTGACCACAGAAATTGACTGGCATCATAAATGTGTCCAACAAGAAAGTGCTCAACATAAGAGTGACAAAAATAAATAATAAATGTCCAGCATAAATGACATATGTAAAATCCCCAACCTTAAAAAATAAAATATATAGTGTCTACTTATTGTCCAAAAGTGCACACAAAAAATCTCTTCCTTGGAATAGACTCACCGAGCTGGCAGACAGACAAAGCTAGAAGCGAGCAAGCAGGTAGGCTAAAGGTAGCAGGCAGACAGGCAAGCAGAGCTGTATGGGCAGGCGGATAAGCTGAGGGGGTCCAGGAAGTGATGGATGCACACAGGGTCACAGAAATATTCTTGTAACGTATTTCCACCGATAAGAGAAGAAAACGATGTATAGTGAAGTACTGTATAGCTGTTTTAAATTGCGCGCTAGGCGCTACTTACTAGAAGCAGTGTAAAGGCAAACATTTCAGAGATCACTTTGGCGATTGCCGCTGGATCGGCGTGCGCTCCACGGAGGCAGGAAATGGCGTCAATGGTTAGATCCTCGGCCGGAAATAACGTTGACACGTTTCGCCCCTCCTCCAGGGCGTCATCAAAAGACATCACTTCCGGCCAAGGAGATGAGATACTTATACTAATTCGGAACAAAAACTCCTCCTACACAGGTGGAGCCAGATCGCCATATATGATCAGAGAGGATAGGATCACTTAACCAGTTCGCGCCCGCGCTATTATCAGGGAAGTAACTTGGATCAATCTTACCATCTCCCTGCACGCAGGCGCACACAAATTCACCATGGATTTGCACCCCAGCGCACGCACATTCTCGGCCCTACTCAGCGGCGCGCACGCGTACGCACAAGTGCACGCATAACGTGAATCCCCTGACCAGCCTATAAAAGGAGCCTTGGCAGACAGACAAGTTGCTGGTTTGTCTCAGCTCATCTGTGTTCCTCTGCTTCCTGTTCCTGTTTACCATTTCCTGTTCCTGTTTGCCATTTCCTGTTGTGACCCGGATCGTTTGAAGACTACGCTGAATCTCTCCTGACCTGACCCCTGGCTTGTTTTACGGACTTCCTGCTCTCTCCTGTGTTTGACCCTCAGCCTGCTTCTGGATTACCTTCTGCCTTCAGCACGTAGCCTTGCTGGCTCCTGGACTGATTAACTGTGTTTGACCCTCAGCCTGCTTCTGGATTACCTTCTGCCTTCAGCACTTAGCCTTGCTGGCTCCTGGACTGATTACCTGTGTTTGACCCTCAGCCTGCCTCTGGATTATCTTCTGTCTTCAGCACTTAGCTTTGCTGGCTCAGGGACTGATTACCTGTGCTTGACTCTCGGCCTGTTTCTGGACTTTCCTCACCTGTTTTACAGACCTGCTTGCTACTTACCTTCTGGTCCATCTTGCATGAGCCATCTTCCAGACCTTCACACAAGTCAGGTGTCCCGCTGGAGGCTTGTGCCTCTTGGTGCAACCCACTCCCTGTATCACCTCCAGGGGTGGTGTGTGCCGAGTCGCAACAGCCACCGCTCTCTGCATCTTGGCCTCGGTGAGTACCTCTTTGCTGATAGCTATAGCCGAAAGACAGCTTCAGCGCGAATGCTCCCTTACATCCTCCCCGAGGGCACGCAGCGGGGAAAATCTGTGTTGGCCTTGTCCGTCGGACACGGCCAATCACAGATCACTGTAAACGGCCAATCACAGCGGCCGTTTACAGTGCGATCTCAGCAGCCAATGAGAGATGATCTCAAATGTAAACACATGAGATCATCTCTCATTGCCGGCTTTCTCTCTCCTCACACAGAGACAGCGTGTAAGGAGAGAGAGAGCGATCTGTGTCAGCGAGTGTTACAGTAAGTGTTACCAATTGTAAAACACATTTTACAGTGCCATCAGTACACATACAGTGCCATCTGCCAGAGCAATCTGCCAGTGCCATCTGCCAGTGCCAGTGCCATCTGCCAGAGACATCTGCCATCTGCCAGTGCCACGTATCAGTGCCATCTGTCAGTGCCACCTGTCAGTGCCACGTATCAGTGCCATCTGTCAGTGCCACCTGTCGTCAGTGCCATCAGTGCCATCTGTCAGTGCCACCTGCCACATCAGTGTCACCTGCCACATCAGTGTCACCTGCCACATCAGTGTCACCTGTCAGTGTCACCTGCCACATCAGTGTCACATATCAGTGCCATTTGTGATCAGCATGTCACAAAGATTATTTTCAGCCGAGGAGGCTTATGACATTCTTGTGGCCGACGAGAGCAACGGAGAGCTCTCCGCTTCGGATTCCTCGTCCTATTCAGGTTGAGTCTGACATGGACTACGCGCCTGTCATAAGTAGTGGGACAATGACAGCCTCAGAGGAGGAAGATGAGAGTCTGCCCGCCAGACGAAGGCATACTGATAAGGCAGTGCCATCCACCAGTACCGCAGTGCCATCCACCAGCACCGCAGTGCCATCCATCAGCATCGCAGTACCTCGGCAAAGGCCAAGTTCCAGTGAGATGTCACCTCAGCCCCAAAGGGTTAGGTTCCATGCTAGCCCTCCCTATTCCCTTCAAAACCCCTTGTGGCTTCCTCCTAATTCAGGAGAAGCTAACGTTCCCCCTTTCACTGCCCACCCAGGAGTCCAGGTGGACACAAAAAATTTTTCACCGATAGATTTCTTCAATTTAATTTTTACTGAGGACATGCTTGCATCGATTGTGGCCCAGTGCAACCTGTATGCACAACAATTTATCGCAAGTAACCCAACATCCTCTTTTGCCCATCCCTACGAGTGGAGAGCCCTGACAGTGGAGGAGTTTAGAATTTTTTTGGGCCTCACGTTCTGTATGGGACTAAACAATAAAAATGAAATACGTGCTTATTGGTCAACCCTCCCCATCTACCACATGCCCATCTTTTCTTCAGTAATGCCCAGGACCAGATATCTCATGATTTTGAGATTCCTACACTTCAGTGATAACACCCAGTGCCCTCCCCGAAATCACCCAAATTTTGATAAGCTCTATAAAATTAGACCGCTAATAAATAATTTTTCTGAGATCTTCCCCCAGTTGTTTACCCCAGACCAACACGTATGAGTGGATGAGTCACTAATCAAATTTTCTGGCAGGCTGGGCTTAAAATAATTTATTCCCACCAAAAGGGCCCGCTATGGGATGAAAATTTATAAGTTGTGCGACCGAGCCACAGGGTATACATATTCCTTCATGGTATACGAAGGGAAGGACACCCAGCTACATCCCCCTAATTGCCCGGGATATATAGGATCGAGTGGGAAAGTCGTTTGGGAACTCATAAACCCACTCCTGGAGAAAGGTTACCATCTCTATGTGGATAACTTTTACACAAGTTTGCCCCTGTTCCGAAACCTTCACAGGAAGAACACGCCAGCATGCGGCACCATAAGGACGAACTGGAAGGGCTTTCCTCAAAGCCTCGTCAACAAGAAGCTGAGAAGAGGGGAGACGGCAAGCTTACGTAATGAGGAAATTCTGGCTGTGAAGTGGAGGGACAGAAGGGATGTGTACATGCTTTCTTCGAACCACAACAACACATTCGTTGAGATCACCAGGAGGACTGGCCAAATACAAAAGCCACTATGTATCCACGAATACAACATGTTCATGGGGGGTGTCGACTTCAACGACCAGATGCTCGAACCTTACCTTGCCACAAGAAGAACATACCAGTGGTATAAAAAAGTTTCAATTTCTTTCTTTAATTTGGCCACATACAACACCTATATAATCTACCGCAACTCCACTGAAAGACCCAAACCCTTCCTTGCCTACCAGGAGGAAATCACCACTGCCCTTATATACCCGAACGGCCCACCACAAAACATTCGATCCGATGTCATAAGCAGACTCTCTGAACGCCACTTTCCAGATAAAATCCCTCGCAGACCAACAGGCCAAAAATGTCAGAAAAAATGCCGGGTGTGCTCCAAACGAGGATTGAGAAGAGACACCACTTATCATTGTGCCCAATGTCCTTCCCAACCAGGCGTCTGCGTAGTTAACTGTTTCCGCCGTTACCATACTTCACTACATTATTAGTGAAGTATGGTAAACCTAACCCTCACTTCCTGCCATTTACCTTCACACCCCTTATGCCTCTGCTTGCTCTGTAACTGACGCTGGCTTGTTGTTCGACCATGCTTCTGCCTACTGATTCTGTTTATACCTCTGCCTGATTTGGAACGGACCCTGGACTGTTATTCGACCATGCTTCTGCCTACTGATTCTGTTTGTACCTCTGCCTGATCTGGAACTGACCCTGGACTGTTATTCGACCATGCTTCTGCCTATCGATTCTGTACATACCTCTGCCTGATCTGGAACTGACCCTGGACTGTTTGACCATGCCTCTTGCCTGCCTCTTGGACTGATCTTGTACACTGCCAGTGGACTAGTGGGGTTCATAACACAGGGGTCTCACATATGTGAGGGGCTCCAGAATTGTTTTTCTGGATGAAGAAAACTTTCATTTGTTTTCTCATTCCTAGATTAGGGTCTGGAGGCTCGGAGGCTTCAAAGAGATTTGGGTGGGAGAAGCCTCTACCCCTGTCCCCATTCTGTCCTGAACGAGGCCCTACTTCTGCCTGCTGCCTGTAGGACCTATGCCATCATGCCTCTGCTTGTCGCATGAACTGACCACACCACGTGGATGGACCATGTTCCTGCCTACTACCAGGACCAATATTTTGGCACTGCTGACAATCTCTGCCTGCACTGACCCTGGACTGTATATGGACAGTATCCCTGCCTGCTGCCTGTATTGACTATGGACAGTATTCCTGCCTGTTGCCTGGAAAATTGTGTTCGCTTTTGCTGACCAAGTTCCTGCCTGCTGCCTGGACCAGTGCTATCCTCCTGTGGACAACTGCGCTACTAAAACCACAGGTAATCTTTTGTTTACTCTTTGCTAAGCAGAATGTATTTTGGGGTGTAATTCTTGGTATGTGCATGCTATGTGTCCCTGGTACACCTGATGGTGTTCCTTGCATGTTGGGCCTCTGTATGTGGCCAAGCTGTGTAAAAGTCTCACATATTTGGTATTGCCATACTCAGGAGGAGTAGCAGAATGTATTTTGGGGTGTCATTTTTGCTATGTACATACTATGTGTTGGAAATATCTTATAAATGAACAACTTGCGTTTTCATTTTTTTCCCACATATTCCCAAAACTTCGGAAAAAAAAAAATGAACCGTTCAAAAGACTCATTATGCCTCATAGATTATACGTTGGGGTGTTAGCTTTCCAAAATGTGGTCACTTTGTGGGCGTTTCCATTGTCCTGGTGCTCCAGGGCCTAAAGTGTAATAGGTGGTTGAGAAATGAGAGGTGTCATTTATGCTTGTAGAAAGCCTGATGGTGCTATTTCAATATTGGGCCTCTGTAAGTGGCCAGGCTGTGTAAAAGTCCCACACATGTGGTATTGTAATACTCAGGAGGAGTAGCAGAATGTATTTTGGGGTGTCATTTGTGGTATACACATGCCATGTGAGAGAAATAATCTATTACAATGAACATTTTGTGAAAAAAAATCTTCATTTTGCAAAGAATTGTGGGGAAAAAATGACAACATCAAAAACCTCACCATGCCTCTTACTAATTACCTTGGAATGTCTACTTTAAAAAAAGGGGTCATTTGGGGGGTATTTGTACTTTCCTGGCTTGTTTGGGTCGCAAGAAATGAGATAGGCCACCAGTACATCAGGTGTGCTAAATTTTTTATGATTCGCACCACCGCTTGTAGACTCTATAACTTTGACAAAGACCAAATAATATCCACTAATTTGGGTTATTTTTAACAAAGATATGTAGCAATATAAATTGTGGCCAAAATGTATGAAGAAAAATTAATAATTTGCTAAATTTTATCACATAAACTAAGAAAAATTTGTTTTTTTTTTTTAAATTTTCCGTCTTTTTTCATTTATAGCACAAAAAATAAAAAACCCAGAGGTGATCAAATACCAACAAAAGAAAGGTCAATTTGTATGAAAAAAAGGACAAAAAAATAATTTGGGTACAGTGTTGCATGACTGAGTAATTGTCATTCAAAGTGTGAGAGCACTGAAAGCTGAAAATTGGTCTGGGCAGGAAGGGTGTTTAAGTGCCCAGTAAGCAAGTGGTTAATGTGCTTCATCATCATCATATAGGTTTGCGATTTAAAAAAAAACTTTATTAGACAGAAAATAAAAAGGACAAACAAACGTCCCTGCGCTTAACAATATATGATTAAAACAGATAAAACATATGTCACAATATGTATAAAATGTTCAAAATTATTATAAGAGTATAATCATAGGATAGCGAACTTGAATTACTAAATGATTAATCCAACGATTTAAAAATGGAAAGGATAGAAAAAGATGGAAAAAATATAGATGAGTAAACAAAATAAATTTAAATAAAAATATGAAAATTAAAATAAAAATAGAAATAAAAATGAAAAATAAAAATAAAAATAAATATAAAAATAAAAGAGAATGAGAATAAATAAATGTAAATATAAATAAAATTAAAATGATAAAAAAATAAAAATAAAAATGAAAATGAAAATAAAAATAAAAATAACATTAAAATAAAAATAAAAAGTAAAGAAAAAATATAATAAAGAAAAACAATAAAATAAAATAAAAAAATAGTGAAAATATAATAAATAATATGCCTGAAATGATGGATATGGAAACCAATTTACCAGTTGGAAAGAAAACAATTTAAATCTAAATCAATGTTGATACCTAGGGGACTTAAAGTGCACAGTCTGTGAATCCATTGCGTCTCGTTCTGGGAAATTGACCTCTTGAAGTGTTCTTCCACTTTGTCAATTCCACAGAACGTCAACACACTGGGGTCCCGATCATGGAACATCCTAAAATGGTTGGAGAGACTATGATGTTTGTATCCCTTTCTGATCCTATTTACATGTTCCCTCAACCTCACCCCTAACTGTCTAGTGGTTCTCCCCACATATTGGAGCCCACAAGGGCAAGACAGCAAGTATGTCACATGTGTGGTCCCACATGTGATAAACTTTTTGATCTCATAAGACCTCTCTGTGGTGAATGAACTAAACTGCATAGTTTTTCTTTTCCTAAATTTTGATGTCCTACACATCATGCATCTGCCACAACTATAGAAACCTGTTTGGTTCAAAAACAATTTTTGGAGGGTTCACGACATTATGCGCCAGTTGCAGTCTCAAAGTAGGTGGCTTGGTATAGATAAACTTAGGCTGACTGGGCAGTGCTGTCTTTAAATCTTTATCTTCCATTAGGAGAGACCAATGTTTTTTTATAATTTTTTCAAATTCTTTGTACTGTCGATTGTATCCAGTCAGAAAAGCTATGCCAAAATATTGTTATTTTTTGGGTTTCTTCTTAAATAATTCATCTCTATCCATTTCCCCAATGTTCTCTTTGGTCCGCTTGAGATCTTCCAAATTGTATCCTTTATCCTGAAAGCGTTCTAGGATCAGATTAGACTGTATATTGTAATCTTTCTTATTACAATTTCTACTGACCCTAAGCATTTGGCTCTTGGGAATGCCACCTAACCACCTAGGATGGTGGCAACTGGTTAGTGGAATATAGCCATTCCTGTCTATGTCTTTAAAAAAAGTATGTGTAAACAGTTTGTTTCCTTCCTTAAAAATTGTTAAATCCAATAAATTTATCTCTTGGCAACTGAAGGTTTCTGAAAAAGAGATGCCAAACGGGTTATTACCCATTTCTTCCAAAAAAAATTTGAAAGAATCTTGCTATCCTGCCCAAAATATTATAATATCTTCTATATATCGTTTATATAATCTCAATTCCGGAATATTCATATTGTAAATAGCCTCTGTAAACCTGTAATATCTCTATTTCTGATTTATTAATCACAAAATATGATATGGGTTAAATGAGAGTTCTATTGAGAAGATTTGGAAGCTTGAAACATAATACCATTTATTAGAGTAAAGTTTAACAGGTCTAGGTAACACCCAGAAAATACAATTTATAGTTTTAAGCAAGGGAGTAAATGTTTGGTTAAAACACAAGATTACATAGAAAATACAATTTATAGTTTTAAGCAAGGGAGTAAAGGTTAGGTTAAAACACAAGATTACATAGAAAATATTTATAGCAAACAGACATTAATTATAGTAGGTATACCTATAAGTGCTGGGAGATGATCTGATAAATTACCTATCTTATGATTCCAGGGCCCATGGTCAGTGTTCATCTGCCTATCATTGTGTGTGTCTTGCTAATAAAGTGCCATCTCTCATTGACTTGCACAGGGCCACCCTGATTGGTTAGCCCTCTCCTCCCTCCGGGCGTATCTCTTCCCTGATTGGTCAATTTCCTTATAACTTAATTTCCCATCAATAGCACATTTAACAAGCTAGCGTTAATTAGTTTGAAGGGAACTTAATTAAAGAGAAGATCTTTTTGTGAATGGGGCACTTAACTATGCGCAATCATAGCTGGGTTATCCTGAACAAGTCAAAAAGAAATATGCTAAGCACATAAGACACCTTTTGAGATGGATAAATAGTTGATTAGCACAGAAGAGTACAAAAGACCTTTATCAGCTAATGAATTCGGTGTCGTCCCGACTACACACAGGGCCTGGGCCTTTGAATATTTAGGTAGAAGACAGGGCATCGTCCCACCCCACACTTAGCATACCTAGACACAAAAGGAACAAAAGGAACTGTTAATTGGATTAGATATTCCCACAGACAAAGTCCTCCAGCCAAGTTTAACCCTTAACAGAAAAAAACTATCTACAGAAAAAAGGCGTAGCCATGGGTGCCAAATTTGCCCCAAGCATTGCCAACCTCTTCATGGGGGAGTGGGAAGATAAAAAGATTTTTGCTTTTAAACCTGACAATTTGATCTTTTATAAAAGATACATCGATGACTTGTTTTTTATCTGGTCAGGCTCCCGGACCTCGTTGCAACAATTCATAGATGAACTGAACTGTAATACTAACAATATTGTTTTGACAAGCGAGATAAGTTCCTCAAGCATCAACTTTTTGGATGTCAATATATTTAGAGAAAGTAATAAATTGCATACCCGAGTCTTTTTTAAACCGACAGACTCCAACAGTTATTTACCAACCCAAAGTGGCCATCACCCCATGTGGTTGAGAAACATTCTTAAAGGGCAATTCACCAGGATCCGAAGAAATTGCACTAAGGACACAGATTTTAACATCCAATCGCTGGTTATAAAAAGGAAATTTGAAGAAAAGGGATATAAAGGAATACATTTGGATAAAACCATTAAGGAGATTGCTGCGACCCCAAGGAATACGTTTTTGGAAGATAAATCACCTGCTACTACAACAGGAAATATCCAGGAATGGAGCTTTATCTCAGGGTTCCACGATCAATTCAAGGAAGTTGAAAACATATTTTTAACACATTGGCATATTTTACTCATGGACAAGACACTCAAACCAGTTTTACCTGAAAAACCCGGTTTTATCTACAGAAGAGCACCGAGCCATGAGGACAAAATTGTAAAGAAGGTTTTAGATCCCCCATCCAAACACCCATCTTTTTGGGACAAGGACGGTTTCTATTCATGCAGAAGATGTAAACCCTGCAGAGAGGTTGCCTGTCCATTGAGAGCACTTCAATCATTCACGTCTACTACAAACAAGAGAGAATTCAAAATTAAGGAATTCATTACGTGTAACACAGCCTACGTAGTGTATGCAATCCAATGTCCATGCAATTTAATCTACATAGGCCGGACAAAGAGACTTTTAAGAATTAGGATTGCTGAACACATTGCCAATATTAAACTAGGGTACAAAGACCACAATGTGTCATTACACTTTAAGCTGCATCACAACCAGGATCCGTCTGGTCTACAATTCTGGGGCATAGACCATCTCAGGCCATCATGGAGGGGATGTAATCAGGTGCGGGAATT
Organism: Lithobates sylvaticus; assembly: GCA_028564925.1. Classification (NCBI taxonomy): domain Eukaryota; kingdom Metazoa; phylum Chordata; class Amphibia; order Anura; family Ranidae; genus Lithobates; species Lithobates sylvaticus. The sequence goes on along the minus strand of CM053030.1, from coordinate 308,437,592 downwards.
GTCTAAGAGAGAAACAGAATGGATTTTCCTAGTTGATACTCTCTCTCCCAAAGGGTTAAATGTAGACTTAGATATTAACTGTTTTATCAGTGACTATTAAGTATGATCGTTCTCCTACAGTATGTACAATATCTGTACACTGATATACTCTTTAATCTCCCCCGATGTGTGTATCTACATATTGATCTATAAATGACTGTATATAGACCATCTGTGGTCCCTGGTCACACTAGGAGGAGGGACACGCCTGCTGTTTGAGTGACCATATAACACAACAGGACATGTATCCACATACATCCACTACCCTTGAAAGATCATGACCAATATACATGTAGTTATGTTACCTACATTAGCCTGTATTCTCATATCGCTTATCAAATACCGGGTTGTGATTGATGCCCGATACAGTGATCTACATAGTATAACACCTTCAATCGATAGTCCAGAATGCACTCCTTCCAGACCTCTTTTTATATATATTTATTAGTCATTTAATTTATATATAATCTAATGGTTTACTTGCAGCTGGTCATCCATATGAAGGAGCCTTTTTATCACCACATGATGCTATTTTCGCATTTTATCTATATTTATATATAATTTTTATTAATTAGTGTAGAACCATATTTTTAATATGAAGACCTTTTTAATCTCTTTAATATTTTAAAATATACATATGTTGTGTGTATATTTTTAATATTCTTAATACATGTATTTATTCATCTTTTATGTGTATTATATTTGAGTTAAAGGATTTTTAATATACACTGATTCATTTACTCTGTGGATTTTAGTATATTTTATTATATATTAATCTATATTTTATTATATATTAATCTTTGCAATATACGGCCCCTTTTTTAGCTCTTAAATTCCTCCAAAAAACCCCCCCGGGTGACGTCCCCCCGACATACTTTGTCCCTCTATTCTTGTATCCACTTTATTTATTTATTTAAATACTGTCCTATTTTATGCATTTTAGTGTTGATGTATCTACAGAATGTTATATGCACTTTATGATTACTAATGTTACCATATAATAATGATTCTAGATAATATCAAATTGGGTTATTGCTGCACCTATTATGTCAGCCCTTGTTCCCAATGTGCAGATGTCCACCTCATTTTTAGCCATTTTTCGCTGATAAGATGTTACTTCAGTTATCCTCAATTGTTACAGATTTGCTATGCGAACATATGCTGGCATTAATGTGCTATTGTGTAGGAAGATGTATGTTTCTATTTCCCGTCATTGCTATGTATAGAACCACGGCGTTTGATTGCCATGGTAATTGTGTCCGGTTTCTGTGCGCCCTGATTGGCTACAATGCCGATCAATGGGGTTACTTAAACCGGCCTGAACGTCGTGTAGCCACGCCCTCTGTTGAAGTCAGGAAGTGACGAAACGCGTAAAGGCGTGGCCTACACGACGTTTGACCGGAAGTGTCGTTTGCGATCCACCGCCGCTAACCACCTACCCGGAAGTGACGCGAAGTGTCAGCAGAGACACACACGCTGATCCTGGGGGAACGTTACTGCTGCTGTGGCCAAGTGGAGGATTGCCATCAACTCACTCCCCACACGCAAGTGATTACTCTTACATGCTGTTTACAAAGAATGCATAATGTACGCTGTTTTCTTAAAGGGGAATTTGTAGGGTTCATTGCTTTTAATGTTTTTCAATAAAACGGGATTACGCTATGTATGCTATTCTCTCCGTTTTTTATGATTATTATTGCGAGCTGGTGCACCCCTGAACCCCTGATTCCTTGCTGTTGGTAATAAATCTGAGGAAGTGACCAGACCTGTTTATAACGGTTGATGTGTGACGTGTCCTATACAGTGGTTGCCATGGTGATGTCTTATATCTTAAGGCCTGTTTAATTTTTCATTCCGGTGAGTTTAACCCCCTGAGGGGAGAGTGCCTCACGTGGTGAAGCTGTCTAATGGGACTATAACGGTGCTTGGATATACAACTATATACACCACAAAATATAAGAAAAGTCACTATCGATTGAACTGTGCACTGGTTTCTCAGAAATACTCAAGGACTACCTATTAATACATTATTGTTTATGACACAGGTCCACGGACCTTGCATGGAAAGATTTCACTATCTTACTGTTTAGCGCTGTTTTTAGTATTTTATCTCACTATTTTTAGCGTTTGATCTTATACTATCACCTCTATATACAGTGGTGTGAAAAAGTGTTTGCCCCCTTCCTCATTCCTGTTCCTTTGCATGTTTGTCACACTTAAGTGTTTCGGAACATCAAACCAATTTAACAATAGTCAAGGACAACACAAGTAAACACAAAATGCAATTTGTAAATGAAGGTGTTTATTATTAAAGGTGAAAAAAAAATCCAAACCATCATGGCCCTGTGTGAAAAAGTGATTGCCCCCCTTGTTAAAACATATAACTGTAACTGTGGTTGTCCACACCTGAGTTCAATTTCTCTAGCCACACCCAGGCCTGATTATTGCCACACCTGTTCACAATCAAGGCATCACTTAAATAGGAGCTGCTTGACACAGTAAGGTCCACCAGAAGATCCTTAAAAGCTACACATCATGCCGAGACCCAAAGAAATTCAGGAACAATTGCGAAAGAAAGTAATTGAGATCTATCAGTCTGGAAAGGGTTATAAACCCATTTCCAAAGCTTTCGGAATCCCGCGAACCACAGTGAGAGCCATTATCCACAAATGGCGAAGACATGGAACAGTGGTGAACCTTCCCAGGAGTGGCCGGCCGCCCAAAATTACCCAAGAGCGCAGCGACGACTCATCCAAGAGGTCACAAAAGACCCCACAACAACGTCCAAGGAACTGCAGGCCTCACTTGCCTCAGTTAAGGTCAGCGTTCATGCCTCCACCATCAGGAAAAGACTGGGCAAAAATGGCCTGCATGGCAGAGTTCCAAGGAGAAAACCACTGCTGAGCAAAAAGAACATCAAAGCTCGTCTCAATTTCTCCACAACACATCTTGATGATCCCCAAGACTTTTGGGACAACATTCTGTGGACCGATGAGACAAAAGTGGAACTCTTTGGAAGGTGTGTGTCCAAGTATATCTGGCGTAGAAGGAACACTGCATTTCAGAAAAAGAACATTATACCAACAGTAAAATATGGTGGTGGTAGTGTGATGGTCTGGGGCTGTTTTGCTGCTTCAGGACCTGGAAGACTTGCCGTGATAAAAGGAACTATGAATTCTGCTGTCTACCAAGAGATCCTGAAGGAGAATGTCCGACCATCTGTTCGTGTACTCAAGCTGAAACGAACTTGGGTTCTGCAGCAGGACAATGATCCTAAACACACCAGCAAGTCCACCACCGAATGGCTGAAGAAAAACAAAATGAAGACTTTGGAGTGGCCTAGCCAAAGTCCTGACCTGAATCCTATTGAGATGTTGTGGTATGACCTTAAAAAGGCCGTTCATGCTCGAAAACCCTCTAATGTAACTGAATTAGGACAATTCTGCAAAGATGAGTGGGCCAAAATTCCTCCAGGACGCTGTAAAAGCCTCATTGCACGTTATCGCAAACGCTTGGTTGCAGTTGTTGCTGCTAAGGGTGGCACAACCAGTTATTAGGTTTAGGGGGCAATCACTTTTTCACACAGGGCCATGATGGTTTGGATTTTTTTTCACCTTTAATAATAAAACACCTTCATTTACAAATTGCATTTTGTGTTTACTTGTGTTGTCCTTGACTATTGTTTAAATTGGTTTTGATGTTCCGAAACACTTAAGTGTGACAAACATGCAAAGGAACAGGAAATGAGGAAGGGGGCAAACACTTTTTCACACCACTGTAATTGTTTTATTTTAAACAGCTGCTTAATTTAATATATTTATGAATATTTATTTATTTATTTATATATTCAGGCATTTAATCAATTGACCTGTTTGTAAATTTGTGGATACGCATCCAGCGCTGAGTAGTGTATATTCATAGGCCACCCAATATACACTCTTCTGTTCATATTTATATTTATATTTATTTATTCTCATTCTCTTTTATTTTTTTATTTTTTTTTTCATTTTTATTTCTATTTTTATTTTCATATTTTTATTTAAATTTATTTTGTTTACTCATCTATATTTTTTCTATCTTTTTCTATCCTTTCCATTTTTCTAATATTCCTGATATGAGTGGATTAAATTGTTGGATTAATCATTTAGTAATTCAAGTTCACTATCCTATGATTATGCTCTTATAATTAATTAATTAATAATTTTAAACATTTTATACATATTGTGACATATGTTTTAATCATATATTGTTAAGCGCAGGGACGTTTGTTTGTCCTTTTTATTTTCTGTCTAATAAAGTTTTTTTAAATCGCAAACCTATATGATGATGATGCAGGACATTAAGTGATCCTATCCTCTATGATCATATATGGCGATCTGGCTCCACCTGTGTAGGAGGAGTTTTTGTTCCGAATTAGTATTTTTTTTTTTTTTATTCTTTTGAGGACGCCCTGGAGGAGGGGCGTTTCACGTTGGCGTAATTTCCGGCCGAGGATCTAACCATTAACGCCATTTCCTGCCTCCGTGGAGCGCACGCTGATCCAGCGCCGATCACAGAAGTGATCTCTGAAACGTTTGCCTTTACACTGCATCTAGTAAGTAGCGCCTAGCGCGCAATTTAAAACAGCTATACCTTGTTTTCGTCTCTTATTGGTGGAAATACGTTATAAGAATATTCCTGTGACCCTGTGTGCATCCATCACTTCCTGGACCCCCTTATCAGCCTGCCCATACAGCTCTGCTTGCCTGTCTGCCTGCTACCTTTAGCCTACCTGCTTGCTCGCTTCTTTATTATTTATTTTATTTTTTAAGGTTGGGGATTTTACATATGTCATTTATGCTGGACATTTATTATTTATTTTTTCACTCTTATGTTGAGGTCTAGGTCTACCTGACCGGTAGATCAGCTATTCTGCTCACAGGACATGCAGGGAGAGAGGTGAGCTGAGGGAGGAACATCAGTTTGGGGTGGTAAGCTGAGCACAATACCTGGCAAAGTTTAATGCCAGGAGGGAAGTTTATGTGGAAATATGTGAAGGGTTGGAATAGCAGCGAGTGTGTATTGGAGCCCTGCAGAGTTTGCAGCCCCCCAAGCTAACATACATCTCCTAAGCAGGAACACATCCCTATCTCCCCAAACATTCTGTCCAGGCAATGTGCAGTTAATTTATGACCTTTCCGTTTAACCCTGTGTTATCCAAACCAGTGGCGTAACTAGAGCCTTCAGGGCCCCGGTGCAAGAAACCATGAAGGGCCCCCCTGACCCCCGGCCAGGGCCCTGCCCACTGATCCCAGGGGCAGCAGGACCTGCATAGCAGGGGGAACAAATCCCCTCCATGTTCCTCCTGCAGCCACTGAATGCCTATCAGAGGGAGAGCCTTTTAGTGGCTGCAGAAATAAAATGGAGGGGATTTGTTCCTCTAAATGCCCCCCCTCCCATCCAGGTGTTCAGGGGCAACATGTGTGCTATTGCAATTGTGACCCCTGTAGTTACGCCCCTGGGATGAGTGGCAGCGGTGTTGGTAGGGGGTGGGATGAGTGGCATCGGTGGTGGGGGGGTGGGATGAGTGGCATCGGTGGGGGGAATGGATCAGTGGCAGCAGAGGTGGTTGGGTGGGGATGGGAACAGTGGCAGCGATGGTGGAGGAGGGATCAGATCATTGGCAGCAGTGAGGGGGGATGGGATCAGCTGCAAGGGTTGTGGTTGGGGGGGTGGGATTAGTGGCAGCAGTGGTTGTGGTATCGGTGTGGCGTAGGCCGGAATCAGTGGCAGTAGTGGTGGTGATGTGGGGGATCAGTGCAGTAGTGGTGGTGGGGGTATCAGTGGCAGTAGTGGTGGTGTGGGGGGTATCAGTGGCAGCAGTGGTGGTGTGGGGGGGATCAGTGCAGTAGTGGTGGTGGTGTGGGGATCAGTGGCAGTAGTGGTGGTGGTGTGGGGGGGTATCAGTGGCAGTAGTGGTGGGTGGGGGGGGGATCAGTGG